>JAKWJD010001763.1:36318870-36465540 GCA_027705065.1 Solanum peruvianum | reverse complement strand
GCTGCACGGCTGAGGACACTTCATTACTCAGAGTTTATCAAGATGGTATGCCTCGATCACTTCATTCGCCGATTGAGTGTGCTCGAAGTAGATTTTTATGCATTGTCCATTCACCTTGAACTACACACCCTCCTAAGTTTCCAACTCAACTGCTCCATGAGGGAATAGTTGGGTAACCATGTAAGGACTAGTCCATTTGGACTTGAGGTTTCCTAGAAACAAGCGCAACCTAGAATTAAATAAAAGCACCAAATCCCCTACCATAGACTCTCGTTTTTCAATTTTTTGGTCATGGTTCTTCTTCATCTTTTCTTTATAGAGGGCTGAGCTTTCATAAGCTTTCAGGCGAAATAATCGAGTTCATTCAACCTAGTTAACCATTGTTCTGCAGCTTCACTCCAATCCATTTTCAATTTCGTCATAGTCCACATTTCTCTATGCTCTAACTCAACCAGAAAATGACAAGCTTTACCATATACAAGTTGGTATGAGAACATACCTATGGGAGTCTTATACGATGCACGGTAGGCCCAAAGATCATCATCAAGCCTCCTTGACCAATCTGGTCTATTAGATTTCACTATTTTTTACAATATCTATTTGATCTCCCGATTTGACAAATAAACTTGACCAGTAGTTTGAGGGTGGTAAGGAGTGTCCACATTATGGAGAACCCCATATTTCTCAAATAACACCTTGAACAATCTGTTGCAGAAGTGGGAGCCCCCATCACTAATAATTGCCCTTGGGGTACCAAAATGAGAGAATATATTCTTTTTTAAGAACACAGTGACACTCTTCCCTTCATTGTTTGCGAGGGTGATGGCTTCCACCCATTTAGATACATAATCAACCGCTACCAAAATGTACTTCATTACATGAGAACTCACAAAAGGTCCCATAAAGTAAATACCCCAAACATCAAATAACTCGATCACTAGAATGGGGTTTAGTGGGAGCTCTTGCTTTCTTGAAATGTCGTCGTCTCGTTAGATCGATCACATGCTTTATCAAACTCATAACCATCTTGATGAAGAGTTGTACAATATTAACCACATTGTAATATGTTATGAGCAGTTCGGATACCGCTGTGATTTCCACCAACAGGTGAGGAATGGCATTCTTCTAACACATTCAACATCTCACATTCTTGCACAAAACGCTGAATAAGCCCGTCGGCACAACTCCTATATAAGTATGGTTCATCCCAAAAGAACTTCTTCACATCGTACATGAAGTTTTCTCTTTGATGAAAGGACAAGTCTAATGGAACAATATCACAAGCCGGATAGTTCCAAAAATCTGCGAACCATGGAATAAAGTCTTGTGACCAGCCAATACATGCTCATCGGGGAATGTATCATCAATGTCAGTCTTATCTCCGAACTCTATCATAGCTTCATCCTCTAGACAGGACAAATGATCATCAACTTGATTTTCAGTTCCTTTTCTATCCATCACTTCAGAGTCAAATTCTTGTAGTAGTAATACCCAACCAATCAACCTAGGTTTCACATTATTCTTTGCCATCAAATATCTCAATGCTGAGTGGTCAGTATGCACTATAGCTCTAGTACCTTGCAAATTGGAGAAAATTTTTTGAAAAGAAAAGACTATTGGAAGGAGTTCTTGCTCAGTAACTGTGTAGTTCTTCAGAGCTTCATTTAGGTATTTACCTGCATAGTAAATGGGGTGAAGGATTTGTTCTTTCTTTGTCCCAATACTACACCAGAGAAACCCCACTAGCATCGCACATTACCTCAAATGGACTGTTCCAATCCATACAAATAATGATAGGTGCACACACCAATTTTTCTTTTAGCTCACTGAATACTTTAAGACATGATTCATCAAAACAAAATTAACAATCTTTCTCCAGCAGTTTGCAGAATGGATGTGCAATCTATGAAATTTTTTTGATGAATCTCCGGTAAAAACCTGCATGCCCAACAAATCTTCTCACACCTTCCACAGAGATAAGTGGGGGAAGTCTCTCTATTACCTCGAAATTTTCCCAATTAAGTACTAAATTGTAGTCTTCACATTTCTTAAGGACCTCAGATAAATTGTTCAAACTCCACAAGAATGAATCACCAACCACAAAAAAATCATCAGTAAAAACTTCTATAGTATCTTCCACCATGTCGGAATATATCGACATCATACATCTCTGAAATGTTGCGGGTGCATTGCACAACCCAAACGACATATTTTTGAACGAAAAGGTCCCATATGGATGAGTAAAAGTGGTTTTATCTTGATCTTTTGGTGCAATAAAAATATGATTATACCCTAAATATCTATCAAGATAACAACACCACCCTTTTCTTGCAAGTCTATCCAACATCTGAATCATGAAGGGCATAGGAAAGTGCTTTTTTTCATCCCATGCATATAATTTGCGGTGATCCATACACACCCTCCATCCAGTAACCGGTCTCACTGGAACAAGATCATTTTTTTCATTGGGGACCACAGTCATTCCCCCTTTCTTAAGTACACACAGAACAGGGCATACCCAACTACTATCGGCGATCGGATAGATTACTCAGGCATCCAATAAATTAACGATTTCCTTCTTCACGACCTCTTGCATAGGTTGATTTAAGCGTCTCTGGTGCTCAGTACTTGGCTTATGGTCAGGCATGAGTTGGATTTTATGAGAGCAAATACAAGGAGGGATCCCAATAATGTCCGCAATAGTCCACCCAATATCTCTTTTTAACCTTTTTAGCACTTTCACCAAAATTTCAACTTGTTGTTCATTCAGGTCTGATGCAATGTTTACTGGCAAAGTGTCACCATTTCCTAAGAATTCATATCTGAGATGAGGTGGGAGAGATTTTAGGTCTAACTTTAGAGCCTCATCTATAGATGGTTTTGCGGGTGGGGACTCGCGATTCTTCATATCTACTCATATTTCTTAGGTTTAAACAGAACATCACCTCGATCAAAAGCTGCGACTAATGTTTCATATTCTTCAATCAAATCTCTATCAAAATTCATTATAACTGCCGCTAATGCGTCTACACCTAGATGTTCTTCTATTGGTGTCTCAGATGTCTCACAAATGTTGTAGGATATAGCAGACACCTATTGGAGCTCACCACTCTGCCTCATGGAACTACAAATGTTAAAAGTCACTTCCTCATTGTTCAACAGAAATTTCATCTGCCCCTTTTCCATATCTACTAAGGCTCTTCCCGTAGCAAGGAATGGCCTCCCAAGAATAATGGGCACAAAAAAATCGACTTCACAATCAAGAATAACAAAATCTGCCGGAAATATGAACGACTCCACTTTTACTAGCACATAGTGGAGTATCCGTATAAGCCTTTTTACTATTTGATCAGTCATCTGTAGCCACATCGTAGTGGGCTTTGGATCACCCAAACCCAATTTCTTGTAAATCGAGAGGGGCATGTGAATTATGCTTGCCCCCAGGTCACATAATGCTTTCACAAAATGTAATAGCTCGATTGTACAAGGAATAGTGAACGCACCCGGATCTTCTTTCTTTTGTACAAGGGATCTTGTAGCAATATCACTACAATGCTGCATTCTATAATCATCCTCAAAAGTTAACGATTTTTTCTTTGTAACCAGATCCTTAATAATCTTGGCGTAACCGGGCATTTGTTCTAAAGCTTCTACCAAAGGGACATTGATAGAAAGTTGCTTCAACATTGTAATAAAACACTGATATTTACCATCCTCGGTCTTTTCAATAATCTTTGAGGAAATGGGGGTGGTGTCCTAGGCATGTGAGTTACCTTTTTAGGCACTTCAGCATCTTTTTCAGTGTTATCCTCTACTTCACCATTAACATCTACCACTTTATCACTATCTTTTGTCACATTTTTCTCATTAGATGGCATAGGTTGTCAATTGATTGCTTACCTCCGCGAGTAGTGATTGCCATACACTGTCCATTATTTTTTGAATTTTGGACAGTGTTGCTAGGAAGAGTGCCGAGTTGCCTTGTTTTCACAGTCGCAGATAATTTGGCCAATTGTAACTCAAGTTGTTTAATCGATATTGCATGTGTATCGACTTTTTGGCCAATACCTGCTAAATCATCCTCAACTCTTTATTAAGCTCATCAGTAGCATCGAACCTCCTCATCATTTTATGCAACATATCCTCAACTCGCGTCATACTACTTCCACCATCCCTAGTAGTAACTTCACAATTTTGAGGAGGATCATAGGGCAAATTCCTATCATTTCTATTACCATAGTTACCCTTGTGTAAGTTGTTGTCGCGGTTTTAGTTTCCATCTCAGACATAATGACCCTCACGGTTATAGTTATCATAGTTCCGACCTTTGTTCCCTTGACCTTGGCGCCAATTCTCCTGATTCGAGCCTTGGGCACTCGGTCGAAAACCCCCCTCTGCACATTCGCCGCATAGGAATCCTCCTCATAATAGCACTCATCATTTTGTGGCGGTGGTTTCGACAAGTAGTTGACTGCATTTATCTTTTCTACACCCCTAGTTACAAGTTTTAGTACTAACTCAAGCTCAGTTCTCATCTGAGCCATTTCTTCACAAATCTCATTGTGGCTGAATTGTGAGTGGACTGAACTGCGAATGTATTTATCCCGATATCCGACTTACTAGTATTCCAAGCTTTATTATTCTGGAAGATTTACTCAAATTTTTCAGCAAGCTTCCTGTCCCTGAAATAAGTATTCCTTCAGTTACTCATAATCTATACAATGATTTGGGATGCTTTTCAAAAACAATGTGAATCTATCCCAAGAACTACTAACTAACTCTGTTGGCAGTGCCACAAAGTTGTTCACTCTGTCTTTGTGGTTGAAATTCATGGAGAACGGGTAGTAGCGTGCTAAGAAAATATCCCTTAGTTGGTTCCATGTGAAAATTGAGTTGTAAGGGAGCTTAGTGAACCATATAGCAGCCTATCCCGTCAGTGAGAAAGGACTCTTAGCCCTTTTACATCAATGTCCAAGTCAAGCCTCCCTACACAACTTTTACACACTACCCTAACCTTAGCTATATGGGCATGTGGATCCTCAGAAGATAGCCTGAAGACAAACCTCTGGCACTGAGCATTTACATCAGGCTGCTAGTTACCACCAATGTGTGGCCTGGTCGTTGAGGGGGCAAGACTAGTGGCCCATCGGAGTCTCCCATATTTTCATAGCCTCTGTAGTATTCTTGGGGCCGTGGAGCGGGATTTTATCCCCTCTGTTGGTGTTCATTCGGACCATCGGGTAACAACTGTCCATGAACATCAACCTGAGCTGCGCTGTTCTGGTATGGATCATCATCATTAATTCACAAGTTTCAATTCATGTTGCATAGTGTACGCTCTAAATCGTAATCGTTGGGAAACAAGGGTTCTCTTCTTCTCCGTGTATTTGGCGAACAAGGAGAATGGTTCTGCAAGAATCAAAAAACAATAAAACAAGGTAAAATCAAGAAAATAATGACTAAACTATAATAATACGTTTAAGTTAATCTATAAGCTACTTTCCTGGTAGCGACGCCAAAATTTGATACGCCCAAACTTACTTCTCAAATAAGAACTAAAGCGGTTGTATCAAGTAAAGAACCCAACTAATGAGGTTGGGATCGTTCCCACGAGAAAAACAGTTCAGACTTAACTTCAATCTATTATTACTACTATTTAGTCAATTATTTCCTTGTAAAGCAAAAATGATAAAAGGGGGTTTTCTCTCTCTAAGTAAATGAGAATAACTAGTTAAATAAAAGGAGACAACTAACAGCTTCAAATGTTGGAGCTTAATCAACTAATAAAAGTAACTAGGGTTTACGTGTTCCCCACAGGTTCATAACTTGATAATTCTAACTATAACATTTCTTTCCTAGTATCTTGCATGCAAAGTGATAAGTTATGTGTTTCTGAACCCTTGGTCCGGCATCTAAAAAATTTCACTCCGCACCTTGGTCAGGCTACGTGTGTTTCTATACTAACCCTTACCTTTACCTCATATTAAGCATCGTATTCGATATTTGACTAACTTTTACCTCGTACCAATCAATACTAGCCTATTAGATAGTATACACTAAATCTATGTTTACAATTTTTTTCCTATTATCTACCTCCTTGGTCCGGCAAGTAGCATTAAGGCAAGTTCTAACGTTTGCCATCCGTTAAAAAGCCTTCTACAAGAAATAATTATCAATAAATGCAACACACTATTAAAGAATTGTTATTTTAGTTAGGTTTTACCTCATTATTCGCCTTGGTTCCCACAACCCTAGTTATGGAGTTTGTTACCCACAGTCATAGTAAAAATATTCAAATATTTAATTATAGGAATTCATGCATTTACTTCAATGAGAAAGAATAAAATCCAAAAGTTCACTTGATTAATCAAGAAAAGTCACAAACAATCAATTACTTAAATTAATTGAAGACTAAAGATTCTCAATAGTGTAACAATAATAACCAATTCTAGTCCACAATAAAAGCTCAAATAATCAAGAGTCTAACCCTAAAAATGAGTTTTTTCGAACTATTTATAAAAAATAAAAACCTAATTGAATAAGGACTCTATATACTGGAAATTATTCAAAACGCGGTTGGGTCGATGGACCTCGCGACGGATCGTCGTCGTCACGACGGACCGTCATAGATTCCGTCATCCCATACTTGTGCAATTTCTTCTGCTTCTCTCTTCATTCCTGGACGACAGGTATGAGGATCATCACAGGCAAAACGGTCCGTCGAGGGTCTCCATTCCAAAACACTTGAACTCTTGGAATTTGGGTACTGAACTACTTCTCTAATCTTCATGACGAACCAGCAGGACGGAACTTCATGCCTACGACGGTCCGTCACGCACTCCGTAACCCCACACTTGGTCAGAATTCCCCATCTTCCTTCAGCAGCTGCACTACGATGCCACCTACGGACCATCACGATCACGACGAACCGTCACAAGCGTCATAGGATGTACTTTTCTGTATTTCTTGTTTAAAAACCTCCGCATTCATCTTTTAGAAAGATTTGCTGTAAATAAAGAGAAAATTACATAAAAATTAGTACAAAAAGTCTTTTTGACACATTAAACTTAAGGAAAAAGTATTAAAAATACCGTGAAATTATGTTATATTAATGGAGTAGAATTAATGAGAGTAGGTTCTGGAGTGTGAACTATAAGAAGTTCTTGGCATAGGCATTGACCATCCTAGGGAAGGGAGTTATCCTAAATTCCTAGTTATGGCATGGAAATAAGAGGAACATCTTAGAAACATGTAGATCCCAAAATAAGTTTGTTACTTGAATTCTATTTGTGTCTAAGCAGCTGGAGTGAAATAAATCCCTCCAAGTGTGATAAATAGCAAAAACCAGCATCCATGTTCTTGCAAAGCATATATAAAAACAAAAGATAAAATGAACTTGTTCTTTAAATGCTTAAAGAATGTGAAAAAACAAAAAATGATCACAACAAATATATGGTATCATTATCAGAGTCTAGGTCCTCCATGGGTACCTAATTATTCACGGCTTGTACCATACATATAAATTATGGAAGTCTTCTCTCTTAGCTCTGGGACATCATCTCTAGTGGAAACACAAGAAAAGATGATCCTCACGTTCTTCTATATCTCGCCAATCTATCGATCCCTCTCCAAACCCTTCCTTCTCTCGTGGTGCAGTTTGCGGCAGAGTATCACAACTTCGAGGGCATTGCTGGGTCAAAAGTGATTTATGCTACCAAAAGAAACATCACAACTGGCTCTAGACGGCTTCCATGTCCTCCTTAACCTATACACGTAATAACGCGGGCTGGGACCGGGTAAGAAGAGTGTCGTTTCCTTCAACCTTGTCTTCTCCATCATCATCCGTTTTGGCAACCTTTTGATTTTTGGTTGCCTTTTCTATCCTCCATATTTTTCTATTGGAAGTAGAATACTTCATGACTAAAAGAGGGTAACGAGGATCCATAGGAAGTACCTTGTTAGTGTCAAAGAGTTGTACCCCGCCCTTTTGCACATTGTACTCATTAGCCCCAACAATAAACACACCTACTTCTTACCCCGTTAGATCACCTATATGAACTGTGTGCCCACGTTCAGCGTGAGCAGATGTACACCCCAAAATTTACTAAAGCCCATAGAAAGGTAACATCGGTGTATTTTCCCGAAGCGCGACTACTCGTGGTAAATAAGTGTAGCCACTACTTAGCATCCTATGATAAGTCAATGCTAGTGATTCCCTCTCTAGTGGCCCAGTTAATCCTATTCCAGCGGGTAGGATCCACTAGTGTATCCACTAATCAATTCCTCAGACGCAGATGTTAGGGTTGGGATCATCCAAGTTAATTTAGGTAGGAAACAAAATCCCTCACCCATGTCGATATCTTGTGAATTTCCAGTCATGTACTAAATTTCATTTTCCAAAAAATAAAATTTGAGCAATAATCTCATGTGGTTGGTTGATGCCCAGGTGGTCTAGGTTTGGCAAGTGAATAGTATAAAATTGTGACTAATAGTACATTCTTAATTGATGGTACTATTCATGTCTAGGATTTTGTGCACTAAAAAGAGATAATTATACTTATATAATTAAGTGTTACATCAAATGTATACACTAGGGGAAGCCTTATCACGTGAACTAAGGCAATGTGATGGTTGATTCTTCGTTTGTGAAATAAACATGTTAACATTTTCTTAAAATGCATATATTTATGGATTTAATAATAATATGAATCATACCAAATGAAATGAATGAATATGAATAATTGTATCCCATGAATCAACACTTGATTGTTTAATTATGAGAATGAACATTGTTATTGTGATTGCTACATGTAGAATAGATTAGGTATTTCGTTCCAACACAATAAGTGGGATCGGATATCAGGTATCGACATATATATTTTACTGGGCATCAAAATCCATCATACTAATAGTTTGGGTGTAGGTTTAATAAGAGTGACATTAACTTGTCGTATAAGCCTATTGTATTTAATGTGTAAATGGACATCTTTTCATAAAAATAATTGGATTTTATATTATCTTATTATATGTGACTTCATAGTGTTGTAAGCTTATTGTTTATATCTCATAATGAATGACATGTGACTAGGCGAGTCAAGATTGGTATGCGAGTGGAGACGTAGATTCTCGACGTTATCATAGATACTTAGAAAGTTTGGCATGTCCAATATCATTGAGGATGGGGGTTTTGTCATGTCATAGTGTTACTAGTTGGGATTCCCCGAAAGGAGGTAGCATTGAAATTGGTAACAACACTTAATGGAAGTACCATGGGGTCACAAGTTGAGTGGTTTCTGGGATGATGTAAGGTTTTGCCATGCGTGTTGAGAAGATTGGTAAAAGTTGATTCCGAAATTTCCTCTAAGGGACGGAATGATAAAGTATGATCAAGAACGGAGTGAGTAAGGTATAGAACCTCTAAGGCATTTGGAAATTATGGAGTTGAATAAATGAAAATACCTATTGCATGTTTGTTACTAGTAAATTTCTGATATTAGGCGGTGCGTATCAGATTGACTTAGGATACCTACCAGTATTTGTAGATGTAGTGATAGTACTGTTGCGATGCCTGTTGGCATAGTGTGGTTTCATGATCAATGATGTTTCACAGGTAAGGATAAAAATCTCCAAAAACTTCTACCTTTCCTTCCGCATGATGGAAATACATTATGTATAATATTTTAATACCTTGCACTCTTAATAGTTCTTATACATTTTAAGACTAGATCCTTGGGGTGTAAATTATTTTACAGCATTAACATTGAAATGATTTAAGTTCTTATTGTGTACAAGTATCTATGAGATTGTATTTATCTTAGTTTACTTAATATTCCTCATGTTATAGAACATTGGGAATTGAGGGTTCTCTTTGTTAGGTGGTAGATTAGGTTCCCCCATGATCGGATGGGTTGGGTAGTGACGTATAGTCACACTCTCTGTAATGAAACTTTATGCGAAATAAATATAATTTGGTCGTGAATTAAGAAAATGAATGTCATGCATGGGTATTATGAGTGCTAATAATTATGCTTAACAACAGTCCTCAACTACGCTTTTCTTTCCTTATATCATACCTCATTGGCTGCAACTCCTAGTTCCTCAAGGGTACATGACTTGCCTTACCAAGGCCTTAGTCTAACCACATGATCTTACTTATTTCATGTGTAACCTAAATCCTAGGTTCGGATTAAATATCTCTATATGGAGTCTCATCACAAGAAGTATACTCTTGATGTAACGACCTGTTTAGTCGTTTTGAGCAGCAGAACAAATTCTGGAAAAACTGGCTGAAACCACGGACCCAACGACGGACCGTCACAGGCTCGACGGACCGTCGTGGGTGTTCCATTCCATGACACTTAGAGTTTGAAAATCGGGTACTGAAAATCGACTCTCTGTAAATTGTGACGGACCTGCAGGACGTGCCGTCACATCCACGACGAACCGTCGTGAGTCCCGTTGCAAAACACTTCAACTTTTGAGAAATTGGTGCAAGAAAACGAGTTTCTGACCGTCATGACGGAGGGGCCAGGACGGACCGTCACAGGGGTGACGGGCCGTCGCAGCCATCTGGAGTCTGGGGAGGACACGACGGCCTGTGCGACGGACCGTCGCACCCACGACGGCCCGTCACAGGCTGCACAATCCCAGGCAGTTTGAGATTTCTCCACACGTTTTAAGGGTCGTTTTTGATTATTCTTTCCTTAATTACAAAGATTGAGGGGTAACATTAATAAGTCTAATTACTTAGGGGTTAAAAGGGGTAACCTTAAGTGAATTAGAGGGGTTTATTGTCCTTTTTCACACTTAATTATATGATTAATTAGGGTAAAGGAAAGAGGGTTTGAGTAAAACAAAAGGGAAAGAACAGAAAGAGAGAGAGCAGATCGATCGAATTGGTTGAGGAGAATAGCAAGCTTGGGAAAATTCTTGTGGATTCCAATTCTTCGGTGGAGGTAGGTTATGGTTTTATGTTACGATAATCGTAGTGAACTCTTGATAGTGTATGATATGTATTGATGATGTTGTAAACCTGTCTATGTGCTTAAATTGTATGCTTGCATGATTATGATTATGAGATTGTGATTAATTAACAAGCATGATGAAGTTATTGAATCCCAAATCTTGAAAGAACCCTAATTCGCTTGATACATTATATAATAAGATTGATGATGCCTTAGTATGATAGAAGGCTTGATAAATTATATAATGAGAATGAGGATGCCTTGGTGTAAAAGAAGGCTTGATGAATTAGGGGATCGGGTGCCACGTTCCGGTACCAGGATAGAATGAATATGAGGATCGGAGTGTCACGTTCCGACACCAGGATAGAATATGAGGATCGGGTGCCACGTTCCGGTACCAGGATAGAATGAATATGAGGATCGGAGTGTCACGTTCCGACACCAGGATAGAATATGAGGATCGGAGTGTCACGCTCCGACACCAGGATAGAATATGAGGATCGGGTGCCACGTTCCGGTACCAGGATAGAATGAATATGAGGATCGGAGTGTCACGTTCCGACACCAGGATAGAATATGAGGATCGGGTGCCACGTTCCGGTACCAGGATAGAATGAATATGAGGATCGGAGTGTCACGTTCCGACACCAGGATAGAATTAGAGGCTTGAGCCCTCATGAATGAACTTGATGGTGTTATTGACGATTATGATACTTGTTGTTGCTACATGTTGAGTTTATAGTTGATTTATAATATTACTTGATATATATTGTTCCCTATTTTGAGTTAACCGATGATATCTACTCAGTACGTGTGGTTGTACTGACCCCCTACTTGTATGTTTTCCTTTTGTTATTTGTGTTATGCAGCAAACGTTCCGTCAACTTCGACTCAGCAGTAGATCAAGCCGTCTTCACTCCATCGGAAATTCAGGGTGAGCTAATGCGTCTAGCTTGGACTGGGTCTCCTTCTTCAAGTCTTGATGCCTTGAACTTCCGGCATGGACTAGTTTTTGATTGTTTTTAGCTTTTTAGACATTCTTAGATTAGTAGTTTGAGATAGATGTTCTTGTGGTGATGACTTCCAGATTTTGGGAATATTAATAATAGTCTTGAGTTGTTTTCTTTATTAATGAGTTTAAGTCTTCCGCATTATTTTCTGTTGAAATATCTTGAAATGTTAAGGTTTAGATGGGTTGGTTCGCTCACATCGGAGGGTAAATGTGGGTGCCAGTCGCGTCCCCGATTTGGGTCGTGACAGACTTGGTATCAGAGCATTAGGTTCATTGGTCTCATCACACAAGAACAGGTCTAGTAGAGTCTTAAAGAACGGTAGGGGGACGCCTTTACTTTTCTTTGAGAGGCTATAAGACTTTAGGAAAATTCCATTCTTTCATTCTTTCTTTCGTGCTACTACTTGAGTCCAATTGGTATCTAGGTGATACAAATTGGTATCTGACCATCTTCACTCTATTTCGCGGATGGTTAGAACTAGAGCAACGACCGCACCAGCAGCAACAACGGAAAGACAGGAAACGACTGAGCCAGCCACTGGGGCTGTGTGCTCGAGGGAGAACAACGGCACGAGGCCGTGGAAGAGGTCGTGGGAGAACGTCCTCTAGAGGGAGAGGACGAGCCCCTAGCCCATCTGATACTAGGGCAGTGACTCCTCCCCCGACCGAGGATGTGGTAAGAGAGGGTGAGGAAGGGGAGACTGAACAAGTGCAACATGAGGAATTGCCACCCCAACCTACCCCAGAGATGATCAACCAAGTACTTGCTTATCTTAGCGGGTTGTCTGATCAGGGTCAGGCACCTCCAGTGGTTTCTGAACCAACACCTCCGATTTCAGAGATACGACATGCGGCTACTATGGCTCCCCGCATGGATGCCACATTGGGAATAGGCACATTTCCACGTCTGACTACTGGACCTATTATGACAAACGATCAACACGAACTTTTTAGTAAGTTCTTGAAATTGAAACCTCCAGTCTTCAAGGGTGCAGAATCTGAGGATGCTTATGATTTTCTGGTTGATTGTCATGAGCTACTACACAAAATGGGAATAGTAGAGAGGTTTGGTGTCGAGTTCGTGAGCTATCAGTTCTAAGGGAACGCCAAAATGTGGTGGCGTTCACATGTTGAGTGTCAACCAACAGAGGCACCACCTATGACTTGGGAGTCATTCTCTACCCTGTTTATGGAGAAGTATATCCCAATTCCCAAGGACTTTGAGAGATAGAAAGAGGGATGAGTTCTTGAGTCTGTGATAGTCGAAAAAGTGTATAGGTCTTGTTTGGTGAATTTTGTGGGGAGCAACACTTATGTAGACTTGGTTATTCTAGAAATGGGTGACTTTGATGTAATTCTGGGTATGACTTGGCTTTCTCCAAACTTTGCGATTTTGGATTGTAATGCTAAAACAGTGACGTTAGCCAAGCCTGGGGCAGATCCGTTAGTGTGGGAGGGTGACTACACTTCCAATCCGGTGCGTATCATCTCATTTATTCGTGCTCAGAAGATGGTTAGTAAAGGTTGTCTAGCTTTCTTGGCACATCTTAAGGATGACACTACTCAAGTACCATCGATTAAGTCAGTTTCGGTAGTCTGTGAGTTTTTGGATGTGTTCCCTGCAGATCTTCCCGGTATGCCACCAGATAGGGATATAGACTTCTGCATTGATTTGGAACCCGGTACTCGCCCCATTTCTATACCCCCGTATAGAATGGCTCCCGCGGAGTTAAGAGAATTAAAGGCTCAACTTCAAGAGTTGTTGAGCAAAGGCTTCATTAGACCAAGTGCATCTCCTTGGGGTGCTCCGGTTTTGTTTGTAAAGAAGAAAGATGGGAGTTTCCGAATGTGCATAGATTACCGACAGTTGAACAAGGTAACTATTAAGAACAAGTACCCCATTCCTCGCATTGATGACTTGTTCGATCAGTTACAAGGTGCTTGTGTCTTCTCGAAGATCGACTTGAGATCCGGTTATCACCAACTGAAAATACGAGCAACGGATGTGCCAAAGACTGCTTTTCGAACTAGGTATGGGCATTATGAGTTTGTGGTAATGTCGTTTGGTCTTACTAATGCCCCTGCTGCCTTCATGAGCTTGATGAACGGGATTTTCAAGCCATATTTGGATCTCTTTGTGATTGTGTTTATTGATGATATACTGATATACTCCAAAAGTAAGAAAGAACATGAGGAGCATTTGAAATTGGTGTTAGAGTTGTTGAGAAAGAAAAAGCTTTATGCGAAATTCTCCAAGTGTGAGTTTTGGTTAGATTCAGTGTCCTTCTTGGGGCACGTGGTTTCTAAGGATGGAGTGATGGTAGATCCATCTAAGATTGAGACGGTAAAGAATTGGGTAAGACCTACAAACGTGTCAGAAATAAGGAGTTTTGTGGGGTTAGCTAGCTACTACCGCCGATTCGTCAAGGGATTCTCTTCCATTGCTTCCCAATTGACGAACTTGACTAAGCAGAATGTTCCATTTGTATGGACGGATGAGTGTGAGGAGAGCTTTCAGAAGCTTAAGACTTTGTTGACTACCGCACCTATCCTTACCTTGCCGGTAGAGGGCAAAAACTTTATTGTCTATTGTGATGCATCCTATTCGGGTTGGGTGCAGTGCTAATGCAAGAGAAGAATGTGATTGCTTATGCTTCGAGGCAATTAAAGGTGCATGAACGTAACTATCCACTCATGACTTGGAATTGGCCGCGGTAGTGTTTGCACTAAAGCAATGGAGACACTACTTGTATGGGGTTAAGTGTGAAGTCTATACGGACCATCGTAGCCTACAGTATGTCTTCACTCAGAAGGACTTGAACTTGAGACAGAGGAGATGGATGGAACTACTAAAGGACTACGACATCACTATCTTGTATCATCCGGGGAAGGCGAATGTTGTGGCAGATGCCTTGAGTAGAAAGGCCGGAAGCATGGGAAGTCTAGCTCATTTGCAAGCTTCTAGACGCCCATTGGCTAGAGAAGTGCAGATTTTTGCTAATGACCTTATGAGGTTAGAAATAAATGAGAAGGGAGGATTGTTAGCTTGTTAGAGGCAAAATCCTCTTTCCTTGATCAGATTAAGGGGAAACAATTTGACGATGAGAAACTAAGGCGAATTCGAGATAAAGTGTTGCAAGGAGAGGCTAAGGAAGCAATAATCGATGGGGAAGGTGTTTTGAGGATTAAGGGAAGAGTATGTGTACCCCGCATCGATGATTTGATCACCACTATTCTTACAGAAGCTCATAGTTCCGGATATTCTATACATCCTGGTGCAACCAAGATGTATCGCGACCTAAAGCAACACTTCTGGTGGAGTAGAATGAAGCGAGATATTGTTGAGTTTGTTGCCAAGTGTCCAAATTGTCAACAAGTGAAGTATGAACACCAAAGGCCCGGAGGAACACTTCAGAGAATGCCCATTCCTGAATGGAAGTGGGAGAGAATCGCGATGGACTTGGTTGGTCTTCCAAAGACATTGGGTAAGTATGACTCTATATGGGTGATCGTTGATAGGTTGACTAAGTCTGCTCACTTCATTCCTGTCAAGGTGACCTACAATGCAGAGAAGTTAGCCAAGATCTACATCTCAGAAATCGTTCGGTGCATGGAGTTCCACTCTCAATCATATCAGATAGAGGTACGCAGTTTACTTCTAAGTTTTGGAGAACATTGCATGCTGAATTAGGTACTAGATTGGACCTTAGTACTGCATTTCATCCTCAGACCGATGGTCAGTCTGAGCGAACGATTCAAGTTTTGGAGGATATGCTACGCGCATGTGTGATAGAGTTTGGTGGCCATTGGGATATTTTCTTACCTTTGGCAGAGTTTTCATACAATAATAGTTATCACTCTAGTATCGACATGGCCCCATTTGAAGCATTGTATGGGAGGAGGTGTAGGTCTCCCATTGGTTGGTTTGATGCCTTCGAGGTTAGACCTTGGGGGACTGATCTGTTGAGAGATTCTATGGAGAAGGTGAAAGCTATCCAAGAGAAGCTTTTGGCGGCTCAAAGTAGACAAAAGGAGTATGCAGACCGAAAGGTTAGAGACTTGGAGTTCATGGAAGGTGAACAAGTCTTGTTGAAGGTTTCACCCATGAAAGGGGTGATGCGGTTTGGCAAAAGAGGTAAGTTAAGTCCAAGGTACATTGGACCATTTGAAGTACTAAAAGAATAGGGGAGGGCTTATGAATTAGCCTTGCCCCCAGGGCTGTCCGGAGTGCATCCGGTGTTTCATGTATCCATGTTGAAGAGATACCACGGAGATGGAAACTACATCATCCGTTGGATTCAGTTTTGTTGGATGAGAACTTGACTTATGAAGAGGAACCGTTGCGATATTAGATAGAGAAGTTCGCAAGTTGAGGTCGAGAGAGATTGCATCCATCAAAGTTCAATGGAAGAATCGACCGGTTGAAGAAGCTACTTGGGAGAAGGAGGCAGATATGCAAGAAAAATACCCACATCTGTTCACAGATTCAGGTACTCCTTTTCGCCATGGTCTTTCTTCTTTTGATCGTTCGGGGACGAACGATGGGTAAATTGGTATCTATTGTAACGACCTGTTTAGTCGTTTTGAGCAGCAGAACAAATTCTGGAAAAACTGGCTGAAACCACGGACCCAACGACGGACCGTCACAGGCTCGACGGACCGTCGTGGGTGTTCCGTTCCATGACACTTAGAGTTTGAAAATCGGGTACTGAAAATCGACTCTCTGTAAATTGTGACGGACCTGCAGGACGTGCCGTCACATCCACGACGAACCGTCGTGAGTCCCGTTGCAAAACACTTCAACTTTTGAGAATTTGGTGCAAGAAAACGAGTTTCTGACCGTCATGACGGAGGGGCCAGGACGGACCGTCACAGGGGTGACGGGCCGTCGCAGCCACCTGAAATCTGGGGAGGCACGACGGCCTGTGCGACGGACCGTCGCACTCCCGACGGCCCGTCACAGGCTGCACAATCCCAGGCAGTTTAGGATTTCTCCACACGTTTTAAGGGTCGTTTTTGACTATTCTTTCCTTAATTACAAAGATTGAGGGGTAACATTAATAAGTCTAATTACTTAGGGGTTAAAAGGGGTAACCTTAAGTGAATTAGAGGGGTTTATTGTCCTTTTTCACACTTAATTATATGATTAATTAGGGTAAAGGAAAGAGGGTTTGAGTAAAACAAAAGGGAAAGAACAGAAAGAGAGAGAGCAGATCGATCGAATTGGTTGAGGAGAATAGCAAGCTTGGGAAAATTCTTGTGGATTCCAATTCTTCGGTGGAGGTAGGTTATGGTTTTATGTTACGATAATCGTAGTGAACTCTTGATAGTGTAATGATATGTATTGATGATGTTGTAAACCTGTCTATGTGCTTAAATTGTATGCTTGCATGATTATGATTATGAGATTGTGATTAATTAACAAGCATGATGAAGTTTTGAATCCCAAATCTTGAAAGAACCCTAATTCGCTTGATACATTATATAATAAGATTGATGATGCCTTAGTATGATAGAAGGCTTGATAAATTATATAATGAGAATGAGGATGCCTTGGTGTAAAAGAAGGCTTGATGAATTAGGGGATCGGGTGCCACGTTCCGGTACCAGGATAGAATGAATATGAGGATCGGAGTGTCACGTTCCGACACCAGGATAGAATATGAGGATCGGGTGCCACGTTCCGGTACCAGGATAGAATGAATATGAGGATCGGAGTGTCACGTCCGACACCAGGATAGAATATGAGGATCGGAGTGTCCGTTCCGACACCAGGATAGAATATGAGGATCGGGTGCCACGTTCCGGTACCAGGATAGAATGAATATGAGGATCGGAGTGTCACGTTCCGACACCAGGATAGAATATGAGGATCGGGTGCCACGTTCCGGTACCAGGATAGAATGAATATGAGGATCGGAGTGTCACGTTCCGACACCAGGATAGAATTAGAGGAGCGGAGTGTCACGTACCGACACAAGAGGAAGAAAGATAATGAATCTTGAAAGATAATGAATATACTCAATATAATGAACTTAATTCCCAAATGTATATGGTAATGAGGCTTGAGCCCTCATGAATGAACTTGATGGTGTTATTGACGATTATGATACTTGTTGTTGCTACATGTTGAGTTTATAGTTGATTTATAATATTACTTGATATATATTGTTCCCTATTTTGAGTTAACCGATGATATCTACTCAGTACGTGTGGTTGTACTGACCCCCTACTTGTATGTTTTCCTTTTGTTATTTGTGTTATGCAGCAAACGTTCCGTCAACTTCGACTCAGCAGTAGATCAAGCCGTCTTCACTCCATCGGAAATTCAGGGTGAGCTAATGCGTCTAGCTTGGACTGGGTCTCCTTCTTCAAGTCTTGATGCCTTGAACTTCCGGCATGGACTAGTTTTTGATTGTTTTTAGCTTTTTAGACATTCTTAGATTAGTAGTTTGAGATAGATGTTCTTGTGGTGATGACTTCCAGATTTTGGGAATATTAATAATAGTCTTGAGTTGTTTTCTTTATTAATGAGTTTAAGTCTTCCGCATTATTTTCTGTTGAAATATCTTGAAATGTTAAGGTTTAGATGGGTTGGTTCGCTCACATCGGAGGGTAAATGTGGGTGCCAGTCGCGTCCCCGATTTGGGTCGTGACACTTGACCCCCTCATTTAATCAACATTGGGCTCATTTCAAGAACTACATCATGTATATCCACACCATTTTCAAGCTTATTATTGTAACAACTCCATGAAATCCTACTAACCATCTCCTTAAGAAGTTCTCATTCTGTCATCATCCATCCATACAAAATATAATTTCTCACATAAGAACTAAATCAATCAGACTAATCTTGCAAAGTTCAAAGTAAGCTTCTTACACAAGGTATTAACATATAAACAAAACAAGACTACACATTTTTGCTAGTGTGCAATGTTTATTAAAAGTGAATCAAATGAATAAATGGCAAATCACGTCGAGAGTCATAGAGACCACATTCAAGTCATCGGTATTGATCGAAACCAAGACATTAATTTTATACAAGAACTACAAGTTTCAATAGAAGAGAAGGCAAAAATTTTAAAAATTAAAATTTCTCGAAAGCCTCAATTTATTTGGCAGTTAAACCAAGAGAGAGCCATGAGCTAAATCAATCGGAAAAAGCAGTTTAAAAACTCAATTTAAAACAGATGACCCAAATATGTATATAACAAAACACATATATTCAAATAAACACACAAAATGTGGGGGCCTCATCCCACCACAAAATAAATATAGTAGTCCTCAAATATAAATAATGGCAGTGTCTACAATTGACGAAAGATAAGACAAAGAGAGGGTGGAAATAGGTTCATGTATATGAAACCTCTTTTTGAGTCAGGGCACAAGTTCGTGAGGCATATTCTTGGAAATTGACAAGGACCCCGGATAATTCTATCGTTCTTCCTTTTTATTTTCCTCAAGTTCTGCAAAAAAAATTAGATGTAATCATTTTGTCTATATCATGAGCTGCCCCAAGGGCATGTATAGCATTAATGAAACCTTGATCCAATGTTGGTACATTAGGATCGATGGAATATCATCTTTTGGGCCTAGATTCATTGTGTATTTCCTTTTTCTTGCTAGCTCAACTCTATTTCTCTCGTCTTTAAAATCTCCTCCCCTTATGTGCGTGGGTGGATCATTTTCTCCTTTCTACTTTTGGTCTAGAAATTTTTGCAAAAACCTCGATGAAAAATTAGGTAGTAATATAAGAAGGGGCAATAAATATTTTGAATGTAAAGACACTTTCCAAGCTAATATGTTGTGCGTTAATTTTGTCAGTGTTTTCGTTAAAAAGATGTACAAATGATATAAGGGTGCAGACAAAGGGCGAACAAGGAGTCTTTTGGTGAGTCGCCGAGTTCAATTGGAAACTCAATCTGACCACCAAAAATTAAAAAATACAAAATTTAGTTCAAGACAGAATGGTGAAATTTAGGCAAAACGACGAGCTATTTGGCGATCTTAGTGAATCTCGCCAAAAATCCCAATATACCTAAATTCACTCCATTCTATCAAATACGACCTCGAAACCCTGATAATGCTACTCAAACTTTTTCAACATCACTTTTATCGAAGACCCATTGTATTTCCTCAATCCCAACATATAACAATTTAGCTGAAAGAAAAGTCGAGTGGGATTATACCAATTAAGCAGGAAATATCAAGTAATAATCAATAATATACGTTATCATCAACTCATAGAGTGAACAAATATTTGGCCGTATCAACCATTATCTAAATTAGTACAAGTATTGATAAATTACTAAGGGAAAAGGTTCGAGTTCTATCATTTAGTGTTGACTTAGAGTGTGATAACGTGCTAGGAAGTAGTGTAATCCCAATCCGAGCATAATTCGACAATTAAAAAACACTAAAATGCAAGAAATATAACTAGTAGATCGCAAGTGTGAGTCTATGAAAAGGGACAAATTGGAAGGAAAGATATGAAATAGGACTTCTAAGCCTACTTCCTATGACCGTCCAACTTCTTCTGATAAGGAGATGTTAGTCATTTCTCTCAATAACTCCGTGATACACCAATATCTAATTCCTCGCCAAATTTAAGAGTATTTCAATCTGTTACGCATGTCGCATAAGTGTTTTTTGTCTTGATGGCCAACTAGGTTGGCGGTTCTCTGATATTTTTTTGACTCTGTTGAGTTTGAAAGGCTAAATTTATTAGTCTTATAGAGTTAGACGGCATGAGCGGTTGATTTCAATGATCCAGTTGGCGTTCTGCAAAAAGGACTTGTTTCCGGTCACGCTGCATAATTTCATGCATTGTCTTTCCTGAGCCTGTAAAGACAAGGTAGACTTGTTTTATCAAGGTAATATAAATCATGTAAAAGGTTTTAGGTTGCCCCTAAAAATGCCTTAGTTAACATTGTGGCATGACGCCAGTTGACTTTCAGGGCTCACTCTTGGGGTTAGGATAGTAACACTAGGCATACCCCCTTGTTGTCTTGAGTTGATATGAGAAGAGATATGACCGTTTGGATCTCTAAGTTATTGATGTAAACTGAATGTGAGATGACAGTTTGACTAAGGTTTTATACGTTTTCTTTCATGCCCTAAATCATCTTGTACGCTCGTTCATTTTTTTTATGATACCCAATAGATTTTCCTCATCTCTACAACCATAAAAATATTTGGGATTTTGTCTCTCATGTGGTGATACATATCTTTCCTTCTTCATCCCCATCCTTCAAATTAGTATTTTTATCCCTCAATTCACGATCTAAATCTTTCCATCCTTCTTCTCTAACCCAAACTCAGTTACCACCTTGAATCGGGTAGTGTAAATGATAAACACCACCTTGGTTTAATAGAAATTTGACCTCCTCACTATATAGATCTTCAATTTTTATTTCATCATGATTTGTGTTTCAGACTCCCACGACATTGACATAACAGGCCGGTTCTCCATAATATTCATAGGAATAATATCAAGTTGTATTATAATCTTAGCCATATTATGGTCCCTCTTATTTTCCTATTTTATTTTATGTGCTCCTTATATAATTGAAAGGTGACCGGGGAAACTTGGTCATCAGGAGTGTACTATGCTTTCTTGAAAGTTGTCATTCCATTTACAAGTTTGGCTTCCACTACGTGTTCCTGCAGCATGAGACCTCCAAGTGAGAGTTTGTTAAAGGAATTGAAAGAGCACATTATCATAAAAGACAATGTGTCGGGTATTGTAGCACAATTTTTTAAAACCAGAACAATGTTTCGTGCAGAGGCTCTCTATTTAAGTACTTCAAGCTTTGGATGTTGTCCCTGATGGTAATCATCTTCAAGAGAGAGATGAAACTCATATTTAAAGATTTTATTTTTCCCATGAGGTAATTGAGTTGTGCGGCAACTCAGCTAGCCTCTTGTATACCATACCCATAAAAGAGAAATGAAAAAATCCTCAATGTGACATATTTATGCGAGATTTTTTGAACAAAGAATGGTCTGCACACACCTACAAAATTTTGATTGTGCTTGTGTGGATCCTCATAAGCTAATACATTGAATATTTTATTTAGTTGCAACAGTTTTTACATGGTACTTCGTGTGTTGAATATTGCATTTCCATATGTTATGGTAAATAGATGGCGCCAACACCTCCCATGATATGTGGATTAATTATGTTGGGCTCTTTGACATAGATGAGGTTGTCGATATTGTCTTGATGGCCCATCTGCCTCCTGTTACTACTACTAAAATCCATGCTCTCTGAAATACTTACACAATTGACAAAACTAAAACTAAAAGTTAAATTAGTAATCACTACACTAAAAGGAATTAAAACACTACGCAAACTACTTTTTGTGGTGACAACACTCCCTGGAAGTGGGGCCATTTTTATTTGCTCTTCTGTGATCATGATCAACGATGCTAGCCTACAATCTAAGTGTCAATGAATCGAAGTGAGTAAGTAACCCAACCATGGGTTGTGATCATTTCCTAAGGGAGTGGTTGTGAAAATAGTATTCAACTTGAATTTCATTATATATAGTAGTAGTTTAAGATGTTTTCAAATAAAGCAAAGTAAATTCAATTTGTGACGCCGTGTCAGATATCAAAAAGGAGGTTTCATCAAAATTAGTAAATGTAATTAAAATAAAGGGAAAATCAAGTAAAAGGGAAAGTTCATGGGGTGTTACCACAATGTATGTGGACGTCAATCAATGGGTATATTCTTTTGATAGAAAAATTTGCAAAATAACGGTAACTAGACTAAGCTTTTGGTGAAAGTAAATTCCCTCTTGGGAAACATACACCATATAAAATGTTTTCCGCTAGGACACCCACCCGTATAACAAAGACCAGGCTATGCCTTATCCACACCCACTCATTTGATGATGTGTGCTTTGATATGGGACTAAGGCTCACCCTCTCGAGCTGAGCCTCATGTCGCCTCACCCTCTCAAGTTGAGCCTCGTGTCGCCTCACTCCTTAGGACATCAATCTCGTGGTCGTAGTTTTGCGACCTGTGTCTCGAGAAAGTAGAAGACACAGGGGTGGTTTTGTAATAGCAACTACAAATCCATAAAATGAAAGCACAACCACTAAGTTAAATCAACATTACAATGAATCTTATCCTATCAACAAGAATGACCCAACAATAATATCAACATATATCTGTTAAATCACACAGCAAGAATTGGTGGTTTTAACCACACATCAAGCAACAATCGAACAAACTTAAAATGATAAACAAAAGAAATCAAATGGGTATAATTAATTAAACCTAAATATGAGCAAACGAATAGGAATTGAGAATATCGACTCCTAATATGAGAAATAAGAACATAATTGTTCAAGTCTCCCACAAAACCCTCTCAAAAGTTGAGATAAAACACAAAAACAAAAGTTCTAAAAGTGAAAATTAATAATAATGTTCGGACACTTTAATAATGATAACTAAGTCTAGTATTTATAGTTTCTAAATTTAGTTCTACGGAATACATTCGATCGGCGAGTGATTCAACGATTCTCCGTTTTGATAATTCATCACCAGTTGTTCCTTGCATTAATTGCCTATGTGTATTGTGACATTGGTTGAAATAATTCTGCTTCACATAACTATTCAACTAAGCGTTCACTATTTATTTTCATCGCTTGCTGAATCAACTTCTTTCAGGGCTTCGCTTGCTGGAACAAAGGTAGAAGTGTCTCTATTCGTCGGATCGCAATACGTGGTTGGCGATGTTCATGATTGAACTTTAGATTTTTATCACCCTTTTTGTTCCTCATTCCCCCCCTAGTGTCCATGCTTACACTAAAACTCCAAATTCTTGAAACGTATGAGTTTTTATCATATATTTAGATTGAATGAGCATTTGAAGAGTATCACACACATTTAAGTTACAATCAAAGATCGAAGGGCAGTTTGGATAGCTTAAGGGTGGATGAATTATCGTCACGTAACCTGAAAAAGGTTGAAAGATAAGATGATATGCTTAAAGAGATGAAACATGATTTCTCATCATTGAATAACTTTGTAAATTCTTATACTGACCTAATGAAAAATCTTGACGAACAACACGGCCAACAGTCTCCACAATTGGAGACTCTAATGTTTGCAGAGGGTGAGGTTGTACGTGCAACAACTTTGAGAAATGAATGTGACAAATACTTGCAGTTGTGACTCATACAGGTAAAAATGACGTTTAGTAGTACAAAATGTAATGATGGTGTAAAAGATCATCAAAAAGATATCAATATTTAGGAAGAAGAGAATCCCATTAGTTAAATGGAAACTAAAATCTTCAAACAGAACAAGGAAAACCATAATCAAAGCCCCGTCGAAGAATTACGAAAAATGTAAAGAAAAGGGAACCTCAACATCAATGTTTGTGCAACCTCTTCCAAAAAAAGCTCCTGAATTTCATAAACCTCTCAAGAAGAAAATGAGGAGGATAAGTTTAAGAAGTTCCTATAAATTTTCAAGACTCTTTCTACAAACATTAGACATGGAAGCTTCCAAAGCCAGTGTGCAGAACCTAAATGTGGAGGCTAACTCGCGTCGCACGCCTGACAGTGAAGCTTCCTCTGCGTCACGCATGTTTCACAAGGCTCACTGCCTAATAAATTTTGAGTGGAATAAACAAGAGTTGTCTCCATGACGCGCTGCCACTTCCCAAATTTGGTCCTGTCATTTTAAAGTAAAACTAGACTTTATAAAAGGGTCCAATTAGTGTAGGTGTCTTTTTGGAACTTTACGGATTTATTTTTTACGGTTTTAGGTAACTTTAAACCCCATTCGCCCCACCAATTCAAACACTCAATTTCGAAAGAAAAATCTCTCTAAAACCCTTTTTTCTCCAAACATCTCCAATTTGAAGAAGATTCAAGCTCTATGGAAGAATACTAAATTCTTCAATTTTCTTCACCAACTCTCATGGGTTTCTTCATATTTATGTATGATAGTTAAATATTGAACCTTGTTTTTTTCAGTGAGCCATTCGAAAGAGATTTCAAAAATGTTTTCAAACTATAACTTCTTTTGTCTTTGACTGTAAGCACGGGTCTTTGCATGAAAGAAATTTAATGATTTAAATGTATTATTTTTAGTTATAATTGATGATTTTAATGTCAAAACCCCAATGAAATCATGCTTCTGTATATTTCCAATTTTGGACTTATAGAGTGGGTTTAATGTGTATAATTAATTATGTTAGAACTACGGTTTTATTCATGAATTTTTGTGATTAGCTACGACCTTAAATGCCATTTTTGTTGTATCCTTGGAGAAATTAACAAAATGGTGGTAAAGTATTGTATGGAGGGTAAGTTGTTCTATCTTTGTTAGTTCTTATGGTTAAAATGATCTTCAGTGGTATGTTCCACCTTGGTGGTGGTCATTAATTGAAGTATGTGAATGTTTATATATATGTATTATTAGTATGGCCTTTAAAGCATGGTATGTGAAGTGATTATTTGAATGATATGTATGTTGTACTGTTATGAAGTTGTTAATGAGTGACTTGAAAATATCATGTATAAATGAAGTATATGTAGGTGTGAATCGTAATAGTGTATGAATTGTGAGAAATGAAGTTACAATCGTCGTTAGAATTCAATGTGACACACAGTCTTTTAATGAATGAATGAATTTAATGAATAATAATGGGGGATTTCAGGGTGGACACTCTATATGAGTTGAGATAAAGTGTCAAGACCATCCCCTTCTATTCATAATGAACTTTAATGAATGAAAAAGGGGGATTTTAGGGGTGAACACTCTTTGTGAGTTGAGGTGAAGTGCTAAGTATCAACCTCACTATTCCCAAAAGCTTTCTCAGATAGTTTGGGTGTTGAATACTCTTTGTGAGTTGAGATGTGGTGTTCGGAAGTAACCTCTAGAGATAAGTACGGTGCGTGAGTTGAGATGTGGTACTAAAAAGATATCCCTTAACATTTAATGAATGAATGTTTAAGACTTCATGGGGGAGTTATGCTTAGCACAGAGAAGATTTGAAGAAGGGGTGGATACACTTCGTAAATAGAGATGTTGTATCCCATATCCTAGAAGGGGTGGATACAATGAGTACTCCTCGTTAGTAGAAAATGAGTTACTTAGAAGTAATCTCCTTATACCTTTACTATGCGCCCGCATAGGAGTAGATATTAGAAAATCCATGTAAAGGCTGATGAATGACCCTGTCTTAGGGAAATGGGGATCCCTCATCCACAGAGGTTATTACCAGGATTCCATTTCTAGCTCTCTTGGTTTATTGCACTTAAAGTTATCTGCCATAAAAGAATGTAATAAACTAATTCTTCTAATGGGTGTACTACTTAGGGTAGGTGGTGGAATGGAAAGCTATCTATCTATTGCACAAGTAGGAATCTGAAGGGTATCTTTGTGTTTACTTAATTCACGATGAATGAATGGATCATTATGTGATTATGTGATTTAAATGATGTATTGTGACTTTGTTTCTAATAAATGTAAAGCATGTTAATTTTATGTCTATGATTAATAAATTATGATGATTTATGTGTAAGATTTATGAAGATTATGTAAATTATGAATGTGATATGCCTAGTCTAAGGGAATCCTTAAGTAGCACTGAGGTGGAAGTAGTAGTATGAGATGGTACTTTCCTATTGCACTAAGTGTAACAAGGGGGTTGTCTTAGACGATGCTTCTTATGTGAATTCCTTAAATGCAAGTATGTTTCTCTAGTGCAATTGATATTGAATGTTTGCTTGTTAAGCGTGGTGAAGTATGCTTATCTTTGGTAGTCTTAAGAATCAATTAGGTGTGTGCTCAAGAGATTGTATGGGCGTTTTCTCCATGTCATACCTTAGTCTTAGAATAACTTTTGATATGGAAACTCTATAGGAAATGGGTTTATCGTAAACTGCATCCTTATGTTGAAATTATGTAAGTTTTTTTCTATGTGTTAAGTGATGATCTATGGGATGTTCTGTGATTATACTGATGAACATTTTAAATAGCATGATACACTACACCATTTTAGGACTATGACCACCCAAGTTAAGTGTAGCCTACACTAGCAAAAAGTGTGGCCTTTGATAAAAGGCCACACTTTTGGACTTTAAGCAACACTTTTCTAGGGGTCCCCAAATGAAGCGTTACTTAGAGTTTAAGGCAATACTTTTACCTTATCATATATGCTTAAAAGTGTAGCCTAAAAGACAAAATGGCAACGCTTTTATGCACCTCAAATATCAACATTTCTATATAATAGAACTACACTTTTAACCGTGGCCTTAGCTTCCATATTGCCCACAATTTGTAAGTGTTGCATTTTCTATCTAATGTATGGCAACAATTTTAAAACTTTGCCTTTTCTATCTAATGTATGACAACATTTTGAAATGTAGTCCTTTCAAATGTTTATGGCACAATTTTGAAGTCCTATGGCTACACTTTTATGTGCGGTCATATAATTTTGGCGATAAAATATTTATATGCCACAATTTCTAATTAAAAAACACCAATATTGTTTTGCAATAAATAATCTCAATCACTAAATATTCTCATAAGTAATTCAAATATATAGATTTGCAATAAACATCAAAAGATAGTACGTCTTGTGTAATACACATACTTATAAAGAAAAATTCAAACATACATACACAATAGTTCAAAAGTACTCTTACAATAGTACAATATATTTTATCAATGAATATATTGCAAAAAACAAATAGAATGTATTCAATGCGATCAAACTGGCTACTCCTTTATCGTGTAACACATGACCAAGAACTTCAACATACTCTCCCAAAAAGACACTGGATGAAAAACTCTCACAACTTTAAAAGAGTCACTATTCAAAATTAAAAATTCATCAACATCCTCACTTGTTTCTTGTGTTGTTGCTTATATGTTTTGTTATTCACCTTCAGCTAGAGCACTTCAACAATATATAAAAATCATAATGATATAAATTAGCTGTAATTGAATAGAAAGAAGTAGATGAATGAAAAAGAAATTTCTTCCCAGTCATCGATTGAGGAACGCTCACATAAAAAATGACACACCAATCTTGAAAATTCAACAGCAATAGCAACATTAATGCATGTAGATGCAACATTAGAAGCAGGCAAAACTAGAGCCTCCACACTATTTGACTTCTTATATTCTAGTGATACAGAGAACATATAAATTAGATGGTCTTAACATAAAGGTCAATATAAACTTTATAAGAAGTGAGGACCAACCTCAAAAGCAACACGCTTAACTTATTCTGCAGCAGCATGACAAACTACTTTAAAGCTTCAGCTAGAGCTTTAGATGCTTTTGCTTCTGTTTCAGCAGTTCAAACATCTTTCTTCACTAGATCTCTGATACCCTTGGAGATGACTTTACATTCTTGAAAACATTCATCATTTTCATCCCTCTCTATCACCAAACCATAAATATTCGTCTTACTCAAAATTTTCTTGTAGTCAGGTGCTTTTCTCAAAATATAGTTCTATGCATAAAAATACGACTTACTTTCCACATGATCATCACATCTTGATTAATTGCTTTACATCCTTATTATGTGTATATGCATGATGTACGGCTCTTTCCATTAGTAAAGATTTGATTGGGAATTTAACTTAAATATTTCAATGCATTGACAGTTTCAGAAAAAGTTCTACTCCTTTTACAGCTAAACATGCTTATTCTTAAACATTTAGGTTAAAATTTTTCTCCATTGCTTTTACAACTACAAATACTACTTCTAATCAACACACTATTTCGCTCAGACTGACAAAGAAACTATTTGATTGAAAACAAAGCTAATAAAATGGATCTCATAGATTCGATTTACTATCAAGCAAAGCAAAACAACGTTCAAATGAAAAAATTCCAGCATAACAAGAAAGGTTCTTTTGGACTTAATATATAACTAAACCCTTTTGTCTTGGTCAAATGTTGATTAAGTCACCTGAAAAAATAGTTAAACAAAAGAAGAAGAAAATATTACTCAAAGCAGATGTTTCTTTAATAGTACATAAGAAGATAGAAATGCCAGCAATTATAGAAACCAAACTTATCAACTAAATTTTTATTTAAAGGAAATTGCATGTGAGCTATAAATAAAATACTTGACCACCCCTACCATCAATAGAGCAAAGAATGAATAAATTTGTATCAGGAGATGTGTAATATAACCAACAAAAGGTATGGGCCTAAGAGAATCCCTTGCGAAACATACAGAAAGAAGTCTAGTAGAGTAGGTCTTTAGCATCTCAGAATAAGAGGACCTCCGATCACCTGTATCATGCTTCCAATAATGATTATCCCCAAATAATCTTGGTACGTCATTCGTTTACCAACTTTTTAAATTTTCCAGCACAGGGTCTTTAAAAACAAGCAGATACTGGATTGCATTTGCGATGAATTTATCTACAGATACCCATGACCAAGATTTTTGAAAATCAATGAAGAATATAACTCTACAATTCATGTTAGTCAATAGATAAAAAGAATCCTTGCAGTATCTCCTCTGATAGGAATTTTTTGAATATATAAGTTCAAAGAATTCATCATTGTCCTACGGTGAGAGATTATGGGAGTGAGTAGTTAATACTGCGACTCTCTAAGAAGTAAAGTAAGAGATTCTTAGGATCATCCATGATTTAAAAAAGGAGAAAATGAAGCATTTTAGTACCTTTGCCATGACCAAGATAAATGGACAATGATGTAGCTCGAATTACAGCACCCTCTACCCTTTTTAATTTGCTAGTCATAGTCCTGCAAAAATAGTAGCTGATAACACAAATACATCACACATGTCTCTGAAGAGATTACAAGAAAAGATTGCTAGAGTGAAACTATGCACAGGCAAGTAAGCCACTTAATCCAATAGTTGAACTCAGATTGATAGGGTAAGAGTTGCAAATTTCATACTTCCCGCAGACAAAGAATGTGGTAGCGTAAAGGGAGGTTGTCGCACCCATGCTAAAGCCTCCAAAACCAAGTGTGACTATAATACACAAAATAACAACATAAAGAATTTGATTATTTTTTAATAATGAAGAATAAAAAAAAGACATTATTAAGATCCCTTCATCATAACATAGAAAAGATTTAAATATATTCAGATGTTACCTTTATAAATATATGGATGTCTGAATAACAACAAGTTATTTGTATACCTAAGTCGAAATAAGGGAAAAAAACTCTTGCATAACAATCATATAGCACAACAACTTCCACAATATTGGACAGGAAATAAGAAATTCTGCTGGTTGTCCAAATTTATAGCCCCTAGAATTTATGTCTTTGACACGAACATTATGGTTAATGCATCTAAATGGTACATCCAAACAACTTTAACCCCCCTCCCCCCAACACAAGCACACAAGAAAGGAAAGAAAAACAAAGGGAGCTTTCATATTCACAAACACCATATCACAATAAGGTGTGTTAAAGTTCAAATAGTAGACAAAGTCACATCGAAAAACTCAGTAGCATAAAGAGATTAATATTTTGTGCAGACAACAGAGAATGCTTAGTTCAGTTGGAAGATATCGCAAAATAAAATCCAAAACATCAATCCACACTTTCACAAAATCCCTGTCTTCTAGCACTTACATAAGCTTAACAAAAGGACAATCTATGTGGACAACATCCAAAAGTAAATCCAAAGACGCAACTCTCACTATCAATTTTCAAGAACTGCCATGTTCTTTTTTATTTTAGCAATCTTAATACAAGGACAATAAACATTTTGTATTCCCTCCCAAGTTAACTAAAAACCTGCATGATTTTGAAAAGGTTTATATAAGGTTCATAGTGGAGGCCACTTTTAAAGACACATTGCTTGGGAAACAAGAGAAAAGTAAAAAATATGAACCTCTGATATTCTTGATATAATTTGTTCAGAATAAGGTCCAATCTTATTATTGTCGTAATCTTACTTGTTAATCCTTCCTTTAGGCACATAAGGGTCGAGAAGAAAGGGATGCCACTTAATCTACAAAAAAAATTAAGTGAAGATAGAGGAACAAGCACTAAAGGAACCACAGATAACAGAAGCAAATGGCACCTCAAAATCATACTGATGACTGGTTAATTCTATAGCTATCAAGGCTCTTTTTCTCTACAAAAGACGAGGGGCACAAGGTGACTTAACTTATATTAATTCGAATAAACATTTTACCACTATTGGTGACCATTAATCGATTCACGAAACTAATTACACACATTTAGAGAAAAGTCATATTAAGTGGCCTCATACCATTATTTTATTAAGGAAAATAAATATCTAACTGTAAGAACTATTTATTCTGAAGTTTGACCTATTGATTGAATGGACATCTATAGTTAACTATAAGAACCATTTACTTTACGGCTAAAAGGAGATTATGATTGATTTGATAACTTTAATTTACCTTCTTTATGATCAAACTGTTCCTGCGATAGCGATCAAGAACATTTGACGTAGCTAGTAATTTCACTTCATTATGACCATTCTCTATTTTAGAAGGACAGTGATGACAAAAACAGTTCTGCAGAAGTACAAAGTAACACTTGACACTTATAATTAGTAACATGGTATTTGGTATTATTTGTCATAAGGAAGGGGGATAACAAGTATTTGGTCTTTACAAAAGTGCGAAGAAACACTCCACAAAGAGTCCAACACAAGTGCGAAAAATTCTAGAAAAAAAAAAGATGAACCAACAAGAATTAAACAACCGGAAGATGTATTATATCAGATTACAGCACATTGTAAAGTGATTATCATCTCTTCAGATAGCTACCGATGCTCCACTAGACTCGTATGTCTAGAGAGTAGAATTAATACTAATACTAAAGAGATTAGAATTATACTAGAATCAAAATACTACAATTTAAAACAAAAATGACATAAAGAAATCTTAGCTTAAATAGAAATCTAGAAAAGGAAAAACATTAAAAGGAACACCTACTTCAGCGTGCAGTCTCTACAATAGAAATACCGATTTCAGGAATGAGTATGGATGGACCAAAGTAATGAAACTGAGCATTTTAAACATGATAAAAGCAAAAAAAATTAACAAAGTGCCACTGCTTTGCAAAAATATCAGACATGAACAAGAGAGGGATTTTTTTGCATTTTTTCACAACTTAAAATACAGATAGAGGAAGGAATAAACATTAGCTGAACCAGAGAAATAAAAAATCCAACACCAAGGCAGCTTCATCACAAACTCATTGCATCATGAGGTAAGCTATTAACCTAACTATTTCGGTAGAATATTGGAGTTAATATCAAATCATATCAACTAAGAAACTGATATAAAGTAGCAGCACACTATATCAGTAACAACAACACACAACACTCTTGGTTCGAATCAAACAAGAAAAAAAATTAAAGGTAATGAGTTATACCTCTGTCATAGCGACGAACTCGAAAGAACAACGAAACCAAGAGTATCTTAAAACTGCAGAGCTGACTATTTTGCCTCTAATGTCTATTGCATGATAATCCTTTCAAGATTGAATGTGGAGGTATTTAGAGGGACTGGTCGGTAACATTATCTATGCATTCTCTATTCCTCTTAGCTTAGGAACTAATAACCATACAGACATTGGAGCTGCGATTCATTAAGTGGAATGGTTCATACAACAGAAGTATAAAAAATTCAGCTGGAAGTTGATTCTCAACTACTTGTACATTGGCTAAATCATAGCATCAATCATCTGGACACTATTACAAAGTATTTAAATTTATGCAGAAAATTAAATACATCACAAAACAATGGATATTGAATAATACCATAAAATAAAATTTTATTAGAAATTTTTGTTCCCCAACTTCAAAAATTACATCCATGATAAAAAAAATATAGCGGCATATTTCGTCAAGTGAAGAATCAAACCCATTTGTACTTATTTCGTTATTAAGACTCAGGGAACCCAGAAATCAACTAAGAAAGCCAAAAATACGAGCTAAAACTAAAATTTAGTCTTTAAAAGATAGAATTCTAACCCGATAAACAATATTCCAAAAAAATTGTGTTTTTCAGCAAGAACTATTAAAGAAATTGTATTCTTCAGGAAGATTATCTGAAGCTCTTTCACACTTAAGCCATAAATCTGTCAAAAATCATGTTCTTCAACAAGAAATCTGAGTTAAAAGTGTGACGGAGAGACTTAGCTTCAGTTTATCTTGCCAACAAAGCTAATCAATTCCTTCTAAACAAAAAAAATTCATTCATAACAAGAAGATTGTTGTTGAGAAAGACAAGGCACTAACAAAGAATGCCCGACAGGATAACAGCGGAAGAATACCCAAGTCTATACTTTCCCTTCTCGATTTGAACCAAGAGAAGACAAACAACCACAAGCAATATGATAGTAAGGCAGCAAATAATTCAACCAAACAAATATAACAAGGCAATAATAAAGCAATCACACAAGACACCAAGATTTATGTGGAAAACCCTTCGATATGAAGAATAAAAAACCACGGGACAAAAAGCTCCACTATAATCACCAAGAGTTACAATATTGTTCTCCAATATTGTCCACAAAACAAGTGCCAAACAGCGAGCAACAACAAAATAAGATTGCACCAAATCTAGAGAATTAAAGGAGAAAAATCACCAATTTTGCAGCTACTGTTCACGACAAAAAAACTGAAACTGCGGTCAACCAAATCCAACTCTCGCAGTTTCTGTCCAAAAATCAGCTCAATCGGACATGAAACGAAGCAAGAATCACAATTTGAAGTTGGTTGTTAGGGCTGAAATTTGACTGCGAAAACTGCTCTCTTTCTCTCTTTTTGGCTGTTGAAAAAACTCTGTGTATATGAAAATAGGACCTAAATAGGCTTATATTTGCCTCATAAGAATGGGATTATGGGTAAAATGGGTTGGTCCAAATTGGGCTTTTATTTATCCTTATAGGAAGGGAAAAAGGTCCATAGCCCAACAATTCTCCCCCTCACGACTTTGTGGAGGAGACCGCCATCCCGGCGACCATGCAACAATCTTCAAACTTCCCTCTTGGCAAAATAATAGTCATCATATCGGAACCATTGTCATTTGTATAAATCTTTTCAAGATCAAGCAACTTACAATCCAACACATCTCGAATCCAATGGTATCTCACATCAATGTGTTTAGACCGACCATGGAACGTAGAATTCTTGCCAAGATGTATAGCACTTTGACTGTCACAATAAAGCACATACCTCTCTTAAGCACAACAAAATTCCCCCTAGAATCTCTTCATCCAAAGCAATTCTTTACAAGCTTCAACGACAGCAATAAGCTCAGCTTCTATAGTAGACAGAGCAACACATTTTTCCAACCTAGATTGCCAAGACACAGCTCCCCCTGCAAAAGTAACCAAGTACCTTGAAGTAGACTTGCGAGTATCAACATCACCAGCCATGTCTGAATCAGTATAACCACAAAGAATAGGCTTCCCTATACAAAAACACAAACTAAGACTAGAAGTTCCACAAAGATATCTCATAACCCACTTCACAACATTCCAATGTTCTTTTCCCGAATTAGAAAGAAAATGGCTAACAACTCCAACAGCGTGAGCAATATCCGGTCTTGTACAAACCATCGCGCACATCAAACTACCAACAGCTGAAGCATAAGGAACTTTCTTCATATCTTCCTTCTCATCATCTCTAGAAGGACACTGTTTCGTGCTCAATTTGAAGTGCATAGCTAAAGGTGTACTGACAACCTTAGCTTTGTCCATGCTGAATCTGCGAAGTACATTCTGAATGTACTTCTCTTGTGATAATACCAATTTCTTGGCCTTTCTATCAAGGACAATCTGCATTCCAAGATTTTGCCTTGCTGGTCCTAAGTCTTTCATAGAAAAAGACTTACTCAACTCTTGCTTCAACTTCTGAATCCTGCAAGTATTATGACCAACAACAAGCATGTCATCAACATAAAGAAACACAATAATAAAGTCACCGTCAGAGAACTTTTGCACAAAAATACAATGGTCTGAAGAAGTCTTCTTGAAGCCCTGATGACTCATAAAAGAACCAAACTTCCTGTACCACTGCCTCAGAGCTTGTTTCAAACCATACAAGCTCTTCTTCAATTTGCAAACATAATTCTCTTTACCCTTGACTTCAAAACCTTCCGGTTGCTCCATATAAATTTCTTCATCTAAGTCACCATGGAGGAAAGCAATTTTAACATACATTTGCTCAACCTCTAAATCTGAACTTGCAGACAAGCCTAGAACAACATGAATAGATGACATCTTCACAACGTGAGAGAATATCTCATCAAAATCAACTTCCCTTTTCTGACTAAATCCCTTGACAACTAATCTAGTTTTGTACCGTGGAACTTGATTACAATCTTCATTTTTCACCCGAAAAACCCACCTGTTTTTCAAAGCTTTTCTGTCTTTAGGTAACTTAACCGAATAAAGGTATGATTATCATTCAAGGATTTAATCTCATCTTCCATAGAATCAAACCACCTTTCTTTTTCTTCACTTTCCATGGCCTCATCAAGACTCTCAGGTTCTCCCCCGTCAGTCAAGAGTACATACTCATTGGGAGAATAGCGAGATGAAGGAATTCTCTCTCTACTAGATCGTCTGAGAGAACTCTCTAGAGCATCTATAATTGGTTGTTGGACAACCACATCATCTTGCACTGGATCATCAACAACATCATGCCGGTCATTCTGAACATGATCACCATCTTCATTATCAACTTTATTTTCATCATTATGAAGATTTTCTTCCGGTGCAATAGTCAAAGGAACTGGATCAACATCAACTAACCTCTTACTACTCTGAAAATCTGCCTTGTCATCTTTGTCAAAATCTTCAATTGTTTGGTCTCAAAGAACACAACATCACGGCTTCTAAGAAGTTTCTTCTCAATAGGATCATAGCAACGATAGCCAAATTCATCTTGACCATAACCAATGAAGATACACTGCCTAGTTTTAACATCCAACTTTGACCTTTCATCCTTAGGAACATGTACAAAGGCTTTACACCCAAAGACTCTATGATGATCATAAGAAACATTCTTACTAGTCCAAACTCTGTCAAGGACATCACCATCTAAAGCAACAACAGGAGATAAATTGATAACATAAGCAACAGTATTATGTGCTTCTACCTAAAAGGAATTTGACAGCTTAGCATCTGAAAGCATACATCTAACCCTCTCAACTAGAGTTGTATTCATCTTCTCTGCTAAACAATTTAACTGAGGAGTCTTTGGATGAGTTTTCTGATGCCTAATACCCTGCTCTCTGCAATATCTATCAAAAGGACCAATATACTCACCACCATTATCTGAGCATATGCATTTCAATTTTTTTCCTGTTTGTCTTTCAACCAAGGCCTGAAAACTCTTGAACACATCAAGTACTTGATCCTTGGACTTCAAAGGAAATACCCAGAATTTCCGAGAATGATCATCAATAAAAGTCACAAAGTAAAGTGCACCACCATAAGATCTTACCTTAAAAGGACCACACAAATCAGAATGTACCAACTCCAGCAAATCAAGCTTTCTTGAAGGCGGATGACTCTGAAAAGAAATTCTTTTCTATTTACTGGCTAAGCAATGAACACATTTCTTCAACTTTGCTTGTTTCACTCTAGAAAGCAAATTTTTCTTATCCAAACAATCAATCCCCTTCTCGGTCATATGACTCAGCCTTCTATGCCATAACTCTAATGAAGTATCATTCTCCACCAAATTTACTGAGTCTCTTGACATGGAGCCCTGAAATGCATACAAGTTAGACAACTTGTCACCACGGGCCACAACCATCAAACCTCTAGTAAGCTTCCACTGGACAACACCAAGTGTATTAACATAACCCTCATCATCAAGATATCCCACAGAAATCAAATTCAAGCGAACATCTGGAGCATGCCTGACATTATTGAGAACTAGTTTGGAACCATTGTTACTTTCCAAACAAACTGTCCCAATGCCAATAACTTCAACTTCATGATTATTTCCCATTTTCAACGTTCCAAAATTACCTGGAGTATAAGAAAAAAATAATTCCTTCTTTGGCGTGACATGATAAGAAGCACCAGAATCCACAAACAACTTAGACTCATCATGAACAAGATTAATGGCATTTGCATCACAAGAAACAAGATGATCATCATTAGCAACAACATCAACACGATTTTCATTATCGCCTTCTCTCTTTTGTTGTCTCAAATCTCTCTTGTGCTTGTAACAATATTTCATGATATACCCATTCTTGTTGCAATAGTCACATGTAATATTCTTGTGTTTAGACTTTGACTTGCTTTTACTTTTACCTCTATCATTCTGACCTCTGGACTTGTTTCTCCCCCTATCTTCAGTAACCAAAACATCAGAGTGTGAAGCTGAAGAAGATGAGGATTGAGATCTGCTTCTCATTTCTTCATTCAAGACGCCACTCTTAGTATATTCCATGGTTACGACACCTTTGGGAGCAGAATTAGTCAAAAAAACTCGAAGAGTTTCCCAAGAGTCTGGCAGAGTTTTTAGAAGCCAAAGTCCCTGTATCTCATCATCAAACTTTAAACCCATTCAGGACAACTGGTCAAGAACGCCCTGAAAATCATTAATATGATTAGAAATAGGAGTGCCCTCTTTATACCTGATATTCATTAATTGTTTCAATAGGAACAACTTGTTGTTGCCAGTCTTCGAATCATAAAGTGTCTCGAGCTTGTCCCACAAACTTTTGGCATGTTTCTCATTTACAATGTGATTTCTTACATTATCTTCAACCCATTGTCTAATATAGCCACAAACCTACAGATGCTCAAATTCCCATTCTTCATCATTCAAAGACTGAGGCTTATTAGAAGCAAACACAGGTAAATGCATCTTCATGACAAATATAAGATCTTTCATCTTTCCTTTCCGAAAATGATAGTTACTACCATTTAAACACACCATTTTGCTCATATTTGCCTCTGATACCACTCTGTTGGGAAAGTCAAGTCACTAACAAAGAAAGCTTGACAGGATTACAGCGGAAGAATACCCAAGTCTATACTTTCCCATCCCAATTTGAACCAAGAGAAGACAAAAAACCACAAGCAATATGATAGTAGGGCAGAAATTAATTCAACCAAACAAATATAACAAGGCAAGAATAAACCAATCACACAACACACCAAGATTTACGTGGAAAACCCTTCGATGTGAAGAGTGAAAAACAACGGGACCAAAAGATCCACTATAATCACGAAGAGTTACAATATTGTTCTCTAAAATTGTCCATAAAACAAGTGTCACACAACGATCAACAACAAAATAAAATTGCACCAAATCTAGAGAATTAAAGGAGCAAAATCACCAATTTCGCAGATACTGTTCACGACAGCAAAACTAAAGCTGCAGGCCACCAAATCCAACTCTGTCAGTTCCTAATCAAATATTGATATGAAGATATTATGGTGTCTAAAAATCAGCTCAATCGGACAAGAAAATAAGCGGTAATCGCAATTTGAAGTTGGTTGTTAGGGCTGAATTTTGAATGCGAAAACTGCTCTCTTTCTCTCTTTTTGGCTGCTGAAAAAACTCTCTCTGTATATGAAAATAACACCTTAATAGGCTTATATTTGCCTTATAAGAATGGGCCTATGGGATAAAATGGGTTCGTCCAAATTGGGCTTTTATTTATCCACATAGGAAGGAAAAAAGGCCCATAAGCCAACAATTGTTTAGCTTGATAAAATTGGTTTTGTAAAATAAGATCGTACTTAAGCTTGACGAAATCTTCAGAATAGAGAAGAGAAAGCTCGATCGACTCGTTGAGTTCTTCAGCTTGATGATTTCTTTACTGAAGGAAAAATTGTGAGTTCTTCAGTCAAAGGGAAAGCGTGATTTCAGTGAAAGAGAAAGTGTGTTGAGACCAAGTGAGTTTTTGTCGTTATGTTTCTATGATTTATTATTGAATTTTATTGTTTTGGCCTATAAAAATGGGAGGAATAGTCAAAATAGTTGCAGGGAATATAAAATTTTAGTGAAATATTAAGGTCACACTTATAATGTGTTATTTTTATAATAATAAAAATAGGACACTTTAAAAGTGTGGCCATACATGTTAAAAGTTGTTGCCAAATATATCATACTATATAAACATTTATAAAGTTTAGATTATATTATTAAAGACTACACTTTTCAAGTGTTGCCAATACTATTTTTGCTAACAAAATTTTAAAAATTTGCAACACTTTAAAAGCGTCTCCAAAATACTTTCGGCAACAATTTAAAAATGTAGTACAAAATTAATGCGGCTTTAGACCTAAAATGGTGTAGTAAAAGATTATTTCAATTAAAATGTCCTCTTTGACAGGATTTTGCATAATGTCATACTTAGTACAATATTTGTACTAATCCCCTACTTATCTATACTCTATAACTATATGTTGAAAGCAAGTGAAGGTTCGTAGAAGGAAAAGCTTGGGTAATTGGCTCTCTCAAGACTTGGTAAGCCCTCATATATTCAAGACAGTTTATGTTTCTTTAGTTCTTTTTAAGACTTATTATGTATTTCTCTGAATTTTAAGGGTTGTGACCCTAAGATATTTAAGTTTTGTCTTTATATTTGCTTGTGAGGATGAGACTTGTTTTGTAGTATTTTATGAATGAGTTTCTTATGTATATTTTTGTGAAAAGTTTTTAATTCCACACTATTTTTCATATTTTATGTAATGAATGATAGCTAAGATGTTTGTGGAAGACCTCCGAACTCAAGTATGTCGTGTGACAACAAAAGAGTGATCCTTTATTCTACGGTGTACTCGCGGGTCGTTACAAACTTGGTATTAGATTTAACTTCTATTCTTACTCAAGCTTGAGAGCAAAATCCTTAGTACTTGGTGTATGTTTTGGAGTCTTGAATCTGAGCATGAGTTGCATGTCTCCTTATAGAATGAATTTCAATGATGACATGAAGTTGGATTTCCTTGTGATTTCGTGTATGGATTAGGGATGTTTTGACCATGAGGTTATGTGTTATATGCTTCTAATTGATTCATTGATGTCCTTGAAAGTGTTTAGTGTCATTCGACGACGAATTTTCTTCTGTGTGAGAGAATGTAGAGACCCTCATAATGAACTAGGTTGAACTAACGCTTCACAACTTTTTATTAATGTTTTAAAATAGTAAATTTTACTGTTTGAAGTCATTTGGTATGTTTGGAAGTCAAATTTTTAAAAGTGACCATGACATTTAGAAGTTAGGCGTGTGTGTACGCTAGTGTGTCCTTGTCTTTTGTGCACGATTTTAGGTGTTTTTGGAGTGTACAACCATTAGGGATTACCCTAGTATCTAGATGGATATACCTAGGGTCAAAACATTTGAGTACGAAACCCAGGGGACAACCCTAAAAGTCCCCAAAGAAGACCCAAATATTAGACAAGGAAGTGTGCAACACCTAGGTCAGGAGGCCACCTCGCGTCGCTCTGCCTGTATGTGGCGCGAGTGGCACGAGCCTCACTGCCTCAAAAATGACGAGAGGCAAAATAAGGAGCTCCCTCTGGGACGCGCAGCCACTTCCCAGATTTGGTCGTGTTGTTTTAAAGTAAAATTAGACTTTGGAAAATGGTCCAATTAGTGTTGGGGTCTTTTGGGAACTCCGGGGATTATTCAGGACGGTTTTAGGTCACTTTAAAACCCATTCCCTCCACCAATTCAAACCATCAAGTAAAAAAAAATATCTCCAAAACGTTGTTCTCCAAACACCTCCATTTTGAAGAAAATTCAAGCTCCATGGAAGAAAACAAAATTCTTCAAGTTTCTTCACCAAATACCGTGGGTTTTTTCATATTAAGGTATGGTATTTCTTCCTTGAACCTTCTTTCATTGAAGGGTCCATTCCAAAGTGATTTCAAAGAGGGTTTTAAACTCTAACTTCTTCTATATTAGACTCTAAGCATGGGTCTTTGCATGAAAACATTTTAATGATTAAAATATATTATTTTTAGTGGTAGTTGATAATTTTAAAGTTAAAACCCTAATAAACACATGTGTATGCATGTATCCAACTTTTTGCTCATAAAGTGGGTTTAATGTGTATGATTTGATAATGTTTGAAATATGGTTTTATTTATGATATTTTGTGATTAGCTTCGACCTTAAATTCTATTTTTGATGTATTGTTGGGGAAACAGAGAAAAGGTGTTAAAGGCTTTGATGGAGGGTAAGTTATTCTCTCTTGATTAGTTCTTATGGTGAAATGATCTTGAGTGGTATGGTACACATTTTGTGTCTGTTTTTACTTGAAGTATATCAATGTTAATATATGTTTATTATGGCCTTGAAGACATATTATATTGTGAAGTGAAGTGATAATTTTAATGATATACATGTGGTATTTTTATGAAGTTGTTGATGTGTGACTTGAAAAGATCATGTCTAAATGAAGTATGTGTATGTGTGTAGCATGATAGATTGTGAATTTTGAGGAATTATTATTTTCAGAAAATGAATACTAAGAGGAACACTAATAAGAGGAGAGGAGGAGCAGTTGCCGGGGGTAACCATGTTTCACCCCAAGCTCACGCATAAGGAGTGGCTATGCTAGTTAAGAAAGCTGGGTTGACTTATGCAGAGATGCGGACCACTCTTCCTCAGATGGACCAGGCCATCACCATGTAGGCCAAGGCTATGATGGCCCAGTCCAACAGACAAAATGTTCAGAGGTAGGAACCACATGTACATAGCATGGAAAAAAGGCTACGAGATTTTTAGAGGATGAATCCTCCTATTTTCAAAGTGTCCAAGACTTCACAGGATCCCCAAGAGTTTGTGGAAGAGGTGCATAACATTCTGGTGGCCATGGGGGCAACATATACGGAGAAGGCTGAACTAGCTTCCTATCAGCTCAAGGGTGTTGCACAGACTTGGTGCCAGATGTGGCAGGATTGCCGAGCGTTTGGCGGAGTTTCAGTCACTTGGGATCTGTGTAAGACAGCCTTTCGGCATATATTCTTCTCCAGGGAGATGAGGCAGGCAAAGGTTGAGAAATTTAAGAACCTTAAGAGGGGATCTATGATAGTCGAGGAGTATCCCTTGAAGTTTTTTAAACTATCCAGGTATGCCACATCCCTTGTGTCTTACATCAGGGATTAGATGAGCAGATTCCTCACAAAAACCACCGGATATCTGGAGGAGGAGTGTCGGGCGACGATGCTCCATGATAACATGGACCTCTCGAGGCTGATGGTGCATGTCCAATTTGTAGAGGGCAGCCACAAAAAGAGGGGCATTCTTGATGCTAGGAAGCCTAAGACTTCTGATTAAATAGGTTCTAGCAATGGTGGCAACATGAACAACTTCGGTGTCTGTGAGCAGTCCATATTCAAAAAGTTCCATAAGAGTTCAAGGAACTCTATCTTTTTGAGGAGTGCAACACATAGAGAAGGCAGACCCCAGCCCTAGAAGGGAAATGGAGGTGCAGTGATACGTCCCCAAAAGGAATGTGCCAAGTGTGGTCGTGATCATAGTGGAGAGTGCATACATGGAGGTAATGCTCATCCTTGGCCTAATACATAAGGGGAAGTAGCAGCCGAGCCTTCTAAGAGGAGCAGGTTCCACGCCCTGAAGGGCAGGGTGGAACAGTAGAAGTATGTTGGTCACAGGTATGCTGCAAGTATTCTCAACTTTTGTTTATGCTTATTGAATCAAGGTTATACGCTTTCCTTTTTAATTCCTTTGCTTGCTCTCATCCTTGAGATATTTCTTGAAGTTTTGCATGATCCTATAGTTGTTGGTACACCGTTAGGACAAAATGTAAGAAATTATAGAGTATACAAGGATTGTCGAATAGTTGTATGTTGTAAGACCATGTGTTCAGACTTGGTTGAGTTACTAATGCATGATTTTGATATTATATTATGACTGTCATTGTGCTATATAGATATTAGTTTGATTTGGGGACGAATGATCCTAAGGGGGGAGGATAATTTAATAACCCTAAAAATTGGATATGCTAGGTAATGTTTAATATGTATAAAATGCCTACGATTAGACCCGGTTTACACAGATTGATGCGCGTAGACCCAGACCTTTGAGCCCTTGCGAGATCTAATCCAACTAACTTGGGGAGCTGTTTTAGTTAGTAAAGGTTGGGTCCAACCATGTAGGGCTCCCGAATATTAAGATTTACTCGGATGAGTCTTTACCGGACTTATAAAGGGGAAATCTTAGGTATGGAAAGTCTAGGGGTAAAATGTTCTTTTTCTATGCTAAGGGTAATATGGTAATTACCCTATATGTAATTAATTATTAAATTAATAAGTTTTAGGGGAATTTTTGGCAGAGAGAGCCGAAATTGCCCTTTTAGCAAAATCTTTATCCACCCGGGTTCGAACATAGGTGGGAGCAATGATTTAATTTATTTTATTTAAATTGATAGATTAATTTAATAAATCAATAATAATGGATTCTTTTTAAAAAAGGTAAATCAGATTTTATTTAGTAATTATTAATTATTAATTAATTTGACCAAGTCTGCCAACAACTCCTAGTTCTAAGGGGACACTACCTCATACTTGTCTATTTCACGCCTATCTATCGATCTCTCACGTCTTCCTCTCTCTCAACTTAACGTTTTCTCTCTACTTTACAAAATAGAGAACAAAACAAAAGTTCTAAATACTTGAAGAACTAACAATAATACAAACAAATAAGCTAATCTAAGAAACGAAAAGTTAACGAAATGGCTAGTCGGGTAAGGTGTGAGATTTGTTGGTGGACGTTAATTTGTGGTGGGTTTTGGGAAGAAAGTTCAACTGTTTAACATATTTAATATCAGTTATGGGTTTCTCTCATGCACTCCTTTCTCCAAGAGAATTTTGTTTTCCATGAATTCAATGAATTTGAAACTAGGGTTGTTCCCGTTCATGTAGAACTCCTTGTCCCTAGTATTCCTTTGATCTCAATGTGAAATAGGTTAGAGATCATGTTGTTGGTATATTTTCTTGTTGTTTAAGTATGAACTGTGATTTTTGTGATAATGTGCTCATGATTATGTGTTTGAAATTGTAAGAACGTTAAGTTATGTCAACGGAAAGTATGTGAAAAATGATATGTTTTTAAAGTTGAATTTTATGTGCGAATGTTTGTGTAAATCATTAGGTGTATAAGTTGTGTAATTTTTCAGGATTTAATGGTTTTTCTTGGACGAATATAATCATAGAAAGATTAAACATAAAGATGCACCAAATGATCTATAACATGCCTTAAGAATTAACGTATGAATAATGATAAAAAGAAGCTGAAAATAGTGAACAAATTTCCAACATTTGGTTTGTTGGGTTAGACCAAACAAAGTGGTACAAAATGCAATGAAAATGAATGTAAAATAAGTGGTGAGCGGGGATTGAACCCACAACTTCTTTAATGGATAAGAGTTAGGATAAAAATAAAGGAGAAAATAAATGTGGAGAGTGGGTATTGAACCAAAAACGTCTTGGATAGGTGAGAAAGTTAAGATGTAAATTAAAAGTCAAATATAAGCTTGTGGGGGATTGAACCCACAACCTCCTTGACATAAAACGAGAAACGAGAGCAGAAAAAGAAAGGAAATATTATGGGGTTGATGGGGATCGAAGTAGGGTCCCCCAAATCTAAAAAAAGCAATTATCAAGTTTAAAATAAGATTAAGTATTGTCCAAAGGATTAGAAATTGGGTTACCTTGCCCAATTCCTTTTTGACACATAAGTCATATGTAAGTAAATATCTAATGAATGGTGCCTATAAAGATCAAAATCAATATCTTGGCATATCTACAAGATGAATAAGTCTTGTACCACATCATCTAGGGTAAACATAAATCACTTAGACAAAATATGAATGAAGCCTCATGGCTTGTATGTGTGGACTCATTAGTCAAGCATATGTTAAAAAGTAGGTGATCCTAAGATGTATCTGATAAAATGGTGTAACCCTAGAAGGTTTAAAAAAGAGTGTGAAACACACTAAATGGCCATGTGCATTGGCATATGATAAAATGAACATTGACATGAAGGGGTGAGTAAAAACGAAAAGCAAATGTGCTAAAGTTAATGAATGAGGTGACAATATGATAGAGGCTAATGTGAAAGATGAGAGCAATCTCAAATGACCCTAAGTAAATATTACCAAAATGTACTCACTTATGAGAGTGTAAATCTAATGAAGTTAATGCATACCTAATACTAATGATGAGAAGAGAAATCATCTAATGAGCTATGATGTCCTCATGCTAGAAGCCATCTTCCATGATGTATGAGTTGAATGTAATGGAACTTTATACTGAGCACCGATAGGTTAGCTATGAGCGGTGATGCCTTCCTTCGGGAACGACAGAGGTTCACATAACTCTCATGAGATGAAACTGTCAGGCATTACGGGTATGGGTCTCCTTTTATCTCCTAGTCTTTGAACCTATACTACCTATATAGGGATCTAGAAAGGTTCGATTCCCTATATACGCTAGCATATTTTTGTTCAGTATGGCGTATGATTCCACACTGGATTTCTTGATGCTCACATGATCTTTGTCGATTAAGGCTAAAGTTCCCAAAAAAATAATGAGTTCAGCCTCAATGAATGTACATAATGAAATGAACGATACTAAAGGTGTTAGGATAGGACAATCAAGATAGACTAAAGTAATGACACTTGGTTATTCTTGGTCATTGCACAACAAATGCGATGAGATTCTTAAACTACATCCTAGGTATGACTACTTATTGCAGTAGTGTATGACAAAAACAAAATGAAGTGCCGATGAATGAATGAAGTAGAATCTGTGTTTACTAAAGAAGGCTACCTAGTTAAGGTCCCAAATATTGAGACGTCATTTTGGCAAGTCCTAATATCAAGTCCATGATTCCAATGTCTAATGGCATATGAAATAATCATGTGAACTACGTGATATGATATGTGTAATACGTTATGTGCTGCTTGCAAAATATAATTATGATGATCCAAATTTAGTTAGGAAAGAGATATTCTAACTCATGCATGTCCTTGGTGTGTGCTTGAATATACCCATACATAGTCCAAGTGTGTACTAATCCCATACAATATCTATTTTTAGGTGCAGGGACAGGTGGTCGTTAGAACTTACAGTACGACGTCGCAGCTATCCGGACGTGGAGTATTCATCCGGATTTTGTAGGCCCTCATGTTTTCGAGGACACTTGCCCATTATAATCTAGCTTAGATATAGGTTTGAGTTAGTGGAGTATCTTCATCTAGCGTCTCTTTCTCATCTTATTTCAGGCACTGTACTTGTGCCATTTTTGCAAATATACAATGAATGCAGTATGGAACTATTTCTTTCATTTGATGATTTTAATATTACATGGTTTATTGTGAATGTTAATGATTTTAGGTGGAATGTCTTAAATAAATGTTAAGTAACAAAAATTTCAAATTTTCTTCTAAATTAACCTAGATGAAGTTACAAAGACGTATGTAGGCTTGTCTACGACCTTTGAGAGGTAAACGACGCCGGTCTCGTCTGGGTTATAAACTATGGTTTTGAGAATGAGGTCACATTTAATGTGTGCATATAAATTAAACACCCAAGTGATATTCATATGGTTTCAACGATTGGTGTATTTGATGAATCTCTTGCCAGTGTGAGCTATTTGACGTGTATGAATTAACCTCTTGATGTTATTCTTGTAAATTCTTATGAGACCGAAGTTTAAGGTATGATGAAGTTGTAGATGCTCATTCTTGATTAGAAAATACTCAAGGAACCTAAAAAATGACTGGCAACAATTTGTAAAATAAAAATCCGACTAAACCATCCACGGAGGCACAACCAAAGCTTGAGTTTAAAGTGACCTCTGTGCATTCATTAGTATGCACTCTTAGGAGCAAATAACACTTTAGCCCATTATACTTTCAACTGACTTACTTTAATGGCAAGTAAAATTGCTTTGTTAGGTGTGTAGAAGGTATATAAAGGATATATCGTAGACTATGTCTTACATTTTAGGAATTCCACTTGGAATTTGCACTCATAATATCAATATTATCATTTGTGCAAACCGGGTATCGAGGATCAAAAGAGATTGAACCTTCAAATGCAAGAGCTGGTGAAATAAATAGATAATCAAGTGGTTGGATGCATGTGTGATCTACTATATTATGGATAAAAAATGGGTAATTGTTGTACAATGTGTACCCAAAAAAGTGGCATCATGGTAGTCCCAAATTAGAAAGGGGAACTTGTTTCTATTAGACTTAAGCCGGATGGTGGGTATGCATGGACTATCAGCAGTTGAAATCATGGACAAAAAACTCTCATTTCGTATGACTTTTATGGATCAATTGCTTGATCAGGTTTCAGAGCATGATAATACCGTTTCTTGGATGGTTATTCTGAGGATAATCAAATCTCAATTGTAGTGGAAGATCAAGAGAAAACTACTTTCACTTGTCCCTATGGTACATTCTCTTTATAAACGATGCCTTTTGAGTTGTGTAATGCCCCAACGACATTTCAACGTTCTAATTCTCTATGTTTGTTTATATGGTAGAATATTTCATGGAAGTCATCATGGATGACATCTAATTTGTGGGTTATTCTTTTCAAACATATTTTTCCCACTTTTGGCAGGCTCTTCAAAGATGTATGGAAATCAATTTATTCCCAAATTCGGAGAAGAATCACTTTATTGTTAGGTAAGGTATAGTTTAGGTTCACAAGTATGACGAAAGGGGTTTGAGGTTTACAAGGAAAATATTGAAGTGACTGAGAAGCTACCACAACCAATCTCAGTAAAAGGTATTCGTAGTTTCTAGGGACATGCCAGATTCTACGAGAGATTGATCAAAGATTTCTAAAAAAATTCATCCCCATTAGGAAAGCTATTGGAAAAGGAGGCGAATTTTGACTTTGATGATGCATGTATGTAATCCTTTAATTGTTTGAAAAGAGATATTAATCTTTAATCTAATTATTATTAACCTAGATTTATCACAATTGTTTGAAGTGTTGTGTGTTGTAAGAGGGATTGTGTTGGGTGTTGTTCTGGGTAAAAGAAAGTGTTGTGAATATTTCATCAAATCTATTAAGCAAGCAAAACATTGATCAAAGCTTAATGTAACGACATTGTTAAAGCCCAAGAGATACTTGCGGTTATATGTTCCTTTGAGAAACTCTAGGCATATTTACTACGTACCAAACTTTTACTTCACTTTGATCAAGCAACCCTATAGTATTTAATATCAAACAAATATGATAAAATACAGTTGGTAAGATGGGTATTGTTGTTGTAAGAATTTATTTTGAATTAAAACACATAAGATGAAGAGAATATGAGGTGGACAAACACCTATCTAGGTTGGATGGCAAAGAGAAAGATGAGCTTGAGCGAGACAACCAAAATGAGTCGCTAAAAATGCTTATTGATAAATGGTTTACTACTAAAAATATGGTAGTTGAAAATAAAATTTCTCCCTTACAAGAAATTGGTGTACACATAGATGGTAGAATTATTACTGCCTCACCTTTTGAAATAAGTATAGTAAATACTATTATAGTAGGTTAAAGACCATATCTATCATATACCATTACTTTATATATAAATTACTATTTCACTATCCAAAAACTTTTCTTCATTAGATGCTCGTGCAGACTAAAATTGGATCATTGAAGGAATTATACGTTCCATGTATCTTGAAAAAATTACTCCTCGATTATTCTTTGTAATAGGAGGAAGACTTAAAATAAATTATAAAGTGCACAAGGTAAAAATATGTAATGATGGAATTTGTTTCATAAATAATTTTGTAATAACTAATGACATAATGAAGAAATAATTGTAGGCACTCCTTTTATAACACAATTTGAACTATATACGGCTACCCTAGGTGGAATTCCCTGCACTACCGTAGGAAAAAGGATTATTTTACCTAATTAAATAGTATATCCAAAAAGGAAAGTGTCCATACAAAAAAAATGTATTGAGAATAAATCCACTCTTACAAAAAATAAATTACTTACCAAAAGATATAAAGATAGAAATAATTCAATTCTCTTTTTAAAAACCTTGAAGTAGAAGCTAAAATTAAATTTTACAAAATGATATAGAACGATAAGTCTTTATGATTTTCCCAATGCATTTTGGGAAAGAGAAAAACGTATTTTAGAATTATTTATTTTTGAACTATTTGTCATATTAAATTGGTCATCTCTACGACCATTTCCTTCTAAACTATTGTGATTTACATAAAAAAATTGAGTATAATTTATTTATAATATTATCTTTCAGTTCAAACCTATTCATATTATCCTTCTTTTTAATAGGGTTTGATAAACCTTAGCATGGTGTTCGGATATTCCACAGATCCAACAAGTATTTGTGTCGTTATTATATAATCCACATTTTGAATTATAATAATAGGGTCCGTCATGTTTATCTTTATAATTTTGATGATATTTAGCTCATTTAATTGATTATTAAGATTCATATTTGTACTTGTGTCTGATATCGTATAACTTATGATATCACATATGTTAATTTCTTATAAGGGATTTTTCCGTTAAATCTATCCTTTAATGGTCCATGAAAATCCAGTTATAATTAAAATATATTATATATTATTTCAATTTGTATGCCATAATATCTATTCCTATCTTATGTACCTTGTAATAAATTTGATGTTCAATGAGTCCATCAATATTAAGCAGCTCCCAACCTCTTTTCCTGTCGAGGCATCAGTTCCTGATGCATCTTCTTGGAAAATGACAAACGCCCCAGGAGCATTATCATTTTATCATTATTCCTTTTTATTTTCCTTTGGTTGTACAATTATACTAGATGCAATCATTTTGTCTATCTCATTAGCTGCCAAAAAGTCAGGTGTATCATTAACAAAAACTTGAGCCCATGTAGGTACATTAGGGTCAATGGGAATTTGTGTTTTGGCCCTAGCTTCCTTGGTGTATTTCGTGTGTCTTATTAGCTCCACTCTCTTTTCCTCACTTTTGAACCTATTTCTCTTATGTGTCTGAGTGGATCATTTTCTCCCTTCGACTTTTTGTTTAGCCATTTCTTCAAAAATCTTGATGAAAAGTTAGGCAATAATTTAAGAAGGAGAAAGAAAGGTTTTGAATGTGGAGACACATTGCTCACCTGATATGTAGTGGGTTAATTATTTTAGTATTTTTATTTATAAGATGTGCAAATTATATAAGGGTGCAGATAAAGGGCCAACAAGGAGTCTTTTGGCGATTCACCAATTGCAGTTGGTAACTTAATATGACCGCCAAAAATTATGATCAGCCAAAACATAAAGAATTTAGTTAAATGAAAAATGGTGACAATTACCTGAAATGCTGAGTAGTTTGGCAGGCTGCTATCAGCTCGCCGAATTTCCCAATGTGCCTATTTTCCCTCCATTCATTCAAATAAGACCTGAAAACCCCTAATAATGCAATTAAAACCTTTTCAACATCAGTTCTAATGAAGACCAATCGCATTTATGCAATCCAAACAGATAACAATTCAACTAAAAGAACAATTGAGTGGGATTTTACCAATTACGCTGTAAATATCAAGTAATGATCAAAAATATATGTTATCCTATTAACACGAAGACATAAAAAATATTTGTCAATATCAATTATTAACTTAATGAGAACGAGTTTTGATAAAATACATCAAGGTTAGATTATTAATTTTTAATGCTTACTTACCATGTGATGTCGTGCTAGGCAACAATGCGATCCAAATCCAACAATTAAAATACTCTAAATTAAAAGAGATATAAATACTATATTGGATGTGAGAGTCTTTGAAAAGGGAAAATTGGTAGGAAACGCATTAAATAAAACTTTTAAGCCTAGTACCTCTTACCATCAAACTTCTACCGGTTTGGCAATGTTATCCGTTTCGCTCAATACCTCAACGATGCACCAAATTATCTAATTCATCGCCAAATGTAACAGAATTTCAATCTCTCATGGATGTCACATTGTTATTCTTTTTCTAGAAAACTGGGTGGCGGTTCTCCGACAAAATTTACACTCCATCGAGTTTGACATACTAAACCTATTTTGAGTCTAAAGGCGTGAGAGGTAAAGTACGCTGAACTAGTTTGTGTTCAACAAAAATGAATTGTTGTCCTTCAGTCTGCATCTTTTCGTGCACTTTTTTTTCCTGAAACAGTACAAAAAACAAACTTGTTTTATCAATGTAATACAAACAAAGCGTATGGTTTTCAGTTGCCTTCCAAAAAGCACCTCAATTAATGACGTTGCATGATGCAAGTTGACCTTCAGAGCTCACTCTTGGAGTTATCCATAGTAAAACTAGGCTAACACCATTGTTGTCTTTGGTTGAGATGAGACGAGATGTGGCCCATTTGGATCTCTAACTTTTTGATTGAAACTAATGAGATATGACGGTCTGATTAAGGGTGGATACATATTCTTTCATGCTTCAAAGCATCATGTCCAACCCTTAATTTTTTTATGATATGCGAGAGAGTTACCTACGACATACAACCTTCACGATCTTTGAAATTTTCTCTATCATGGGGAGATACATATCTATCCTTCTCCCTATCTTTCCAATTAAGATTTCATTTCCTCCATTCACAATCTCGATCTTTCCTTCCTTCTTCTCTAGCCCATCCATGGTACCACCCTTTTTCGGGTAGTTTGAAAGATGACCACCGCCTTGGTTTGATAGAAACTTGACCTCTTACTGTATAAAGCTTCAAACTTCATCTCATCAAGATTCATGTTCTCAACTCCCAAGACATGGACAAAACAGGTTCATGTCCTCGTGACATTCTTAGAAAGAATATCAAGTTGTTCCATAATCATAGCCATATTTTTGTCTCTCTAATTGTCCTTATTTATTTGCTCCTTCTTTTGTTAAAATTTGGTCGGGGAAACTTGGTCCTCATGAGTGTATCATGCTATGTTGATGCTTTTCATTCCATCTAAAATTTGGGCTGCCAATATGTGTGGCTTCTTGTAGAGATCTCCAGGTAAGAGTTGGCCAGCAACCCCCTTGTTGACTGAGTCCAAACACCAATAGAAGCATTGAAGGAGCATATTATCACAGAGCAATGTTTTGGTAAATGTAGCATATGTTTTTCTAAGCGAGCAACATTTTGTGCAGAGGCTCTCAATTCAAGCTCCCGTATGGTCATAATCTTCGATGGAGAGCAGAAACACAAATCAAAAGTAGTAACAAATTCTTCCAATGAAGTGATTGAGTTTTTTTGCAACTCAGTAAGCCATTTGCATGCCTCGCCCATTAAAGATAAAGGAAACAACCTCAATCTCAATGATTCCTATGAGACGTCTTTGAGAAAGAATGGTCCGCTCACATCTAATCCATTGAAAAGTCCATTTAGTTACAAGAGTTTTAACATTGTACCTGGTATGTTGAATCATGTATTTCCCTATGTAAGGGTAAACAGATGGCCTCAACACCTCCCATGAGATGCGGATCATTGATAATTGGATCTTGGAGATTTGTTTGGTTACTGATATCGTCTTGATGGCCCACATGGATCTCTTTAAAACTATTAATACTCATGCATTTTTAAATTTTTTCACAATTAACAAAATTAAACTAAAAAATAAATTAGTAATCACTACACTAAGAACTAGTAACTTCTAAGTAAACTACATTTTAATGTGACACCACAACCTGGCAGCGGCGCCATATTAATTGGCTCTTCTATGTTAGTTATCAGTGATACTAGCCAACTGTCTGAGTGTCTATGTATCAAAGCTAGTGTAGTAAACCAATTATGGATAGGGGTCGTGTCCCGGGGGAGTGGTAGTGAAAATAGTTGTCAAATAAAATTTCGTTCTAGTTAGTAGTAGTATAAGATATTTTAACCACCTGAAAATGACTATGCTAAGTAATGCTTAAACGTACCTAGAATGCATGGATTAGACTGAGTTCACACAGCTTGTTGCGTGCAGAACCAGACCTCACAACCTATTCAATAGCTAAGCCAACCAACTTGGTGAGTTAGTTAAGCTAGTAAAGGTGATAACCAACCATATAGGGCAGCCGAATTGAAGAGATTCACCAGGATGAGTTTTACCGAACTTAAAAGGGGTAATCTTAGGTTTGGAGGTTCTAGGGGTAAAATGGTGTTTTCCAAGCAAGGGGTAGTATTGTAATTACCCTAAATATTTAATTGATTAATTAATTTATAGAGGAGGGGCAATTCGGGTAGGGATTGGCCCAAATTGACTTTTTTCGCAAGTTGGGCTTCACCCGAGTTCGAGCGTTGGTAGAAGTGACATTTAGGAGGATTAATTGATGATCATAATCTGATTTTGTAGGTGCTTAGTAGTCATTTCGGTTATCCTTTACAAAAATTATATTTTTTAACAATCAAGAGAAGTCCTAATTTGATTAAGTCTCCACCGAATTTCCTAATCCTAAGCTAACTCATTCTAACGTCTCCCTCTACTCTCACCTTATTTACACGCTCAACATTCTGTAAAACATAAGAACATAACAAATATATAATTATAATTCATCAAGAACTTGAACTTTCAATCTCAAAAGCAAAATAAGCTTCAAACCAAATAGCAAAAAGAATAAGTTCTCTACGGATTATGCTTGTATTTTCTGTGGTGAGACATTGGCTTCGTGGGGAAATTTTTGCAGTACTTAAGAACACATTTAAAGACTTGTTGGTTCTTTCCCAAGAGACCCCTAAATCTCAGACTATTCCCAATCAAAAACTAAGGTTGCCCCTGTTGCATGCCCATGTCATTAGATCATTTAAAAGATTCAAGTATGCATTTGTATGACTACTTGTAGATTATTTTATGGATGGTTGTGATTATGTGTATGAATGTGTATTCAAAATTATGTACAAATGATAGAAGTGTTTCCGAAAATGTATGATATGTTAACTTGTGGGTGCACGTGTGTACTATGATTTTGGTCTCGGCATGAAGCATGGAATTTGACATGTTAAATTGTTGTATTTTACCTGTATGAATATTTTAAAAACTTGATGCATATGAGATAACAGTTGCTGAATTGAATGAAAATTCTTGATTGAAAGTAAACTTGAAAATGCACCTAAAGATCTCCCTAAAAACTACTTGAAATGTCTTAATGTTTAACTGAAAGAGGGTGAGAAAATGGACTACAAAAAGGTGATTAAGTTCCCCAAAGTAACCATGAAAACTCACCTAAATATGAACTAGAGGTTACACGAAAATTTGTCCTCAATCTAACATTTTATAGTTGAGAAAATGGATTGCAAAAAGGGTGAACAAATTTTCAGCATTCTCGAAATTTGTTTTCGGCAGCTTACTGTTAAAAATGTTGCTCTTAAAAATATTTTTTAATATATGATGTTAAGTGGGATTGACCCCAAGACCTCACCATATACAAATTATAAAAAAATTAAATAATAAAAAGTGTTAAGGGATTTTAAATAGGGTAAAGCTCATGTGAAAAGTTAGGAGAAAAATGAATGAAAATGAAATGGGGCGTGTTGGGTTCGAACCCACAACCTCTTGGATGGATGAATGAGAGAGGATAAAAATGTAATAAAGAAATAATAAAAATGAGATATGTGAGATTCGAACCCACAACCTCTTGGCCATATGATAAAGTATGGAGAAATGCAATAAAAAATAATGTGAGGTTGTGGCGATTCGATACCTCACCCTCTTTGTCCAAACGAAGGGATTTAATAAAGAAAGAAAAAAAAGAATGTGGGCATGGGGATTTGATCTTGGGTCCCCCAGGCCGAAATGTTTAAGCAAAAATCAAGAAAATAAAGAACGGAAGTGTAGGTGTGGGGAATTGATCTCGCGTTTCCTAGCCAAGAAGTTTTTATCAACGAAAATCATAAAGAAAATTTACTAAGTGTTATACAAGGGATATGAAATAGGGTTCCGTTGACAAATTCCATAATGACACATAAGTCTTACGTGGTTATATAATTATTGAATGATGCCTATAGGAATCAAATTTAGACCTCGGGATTCTTACAAGTTACATATGTATTGTACCACGTAATCTTGGGCAATATGGATCACTTAAATGAACTATGATGTAGCCTCATGGAGTGTGTGTGTGGACTCATAAGTCAAGCATACATTTATAAAGTAAGTGAACCTAAGATGTTATGTGATGAATGATGAAACCCCAGAAGGATTAAGTAAGAGTGGGAAACACACAAAGACGCCAAGTGAATTGGCATATGATCAAATGAACATTCACGTAAAAAGGGGTGAGTAATTTGAAGGGCAAGTGTGCGAAGAAAAATGAACATGGTGACAACACGATAAGAGGCTAATGTGAAATATGATATCAATCTCAAATGAGCCTAAGTAAATTTTACCATAACCTACTCACCTATGAGAGTGTAAAGTCAATGAAGAGACTAGTCTCTATGAACACTCCAATGAAAGTATTAAAGTCAATGCATACTTAATACTAATTATTAGATTAGAAATCATCTAATGAGCAATGATGCCCTCATGCTAGAAGTCAACTTCTATGATGTATGAGATTAATGTAATGGAACTTTATTTTGAGCATTGATAGTGTAGCTATGAGTGGCGTTTCCTTCATTAGGGAAGGAAGAGGTTCGTGTAATTCTCCTGAAATGCGACTGTCCATCCTGACTGGTATGGATCTCCGTAAAATCTCCTATTGTTTGAACCTATGCAGCCAACAGAGGGATATAGAAGGTTTAATCCCCTATATGCGATAGCATGTTTTGGGTTTAACTTAGGCCTGCAATTCCACCTCTTTTCGGTGTGGAGTAGACACAGGATTTCATCGAGCTCACGTGATCTACGTTGGTTTAAGTTAAAGTTCCCAAAGAAAGAATGAGGCACGCCTCATGTAATGCAGAGCCACGCCTCATGTAATGCACACAATGAAATGAACGATACCAAAGGTGTTTTGTTAGGCTAATCAACAGGTGAACTACACTGATATAATGATGCTAGGTCATTCTTAGTCATTACAAAGTGAACCAATGAGAGTCTTAAACTACATCCTAGGTATACCTGGTGTTTACACTAGCCTATAAATGAAATGAAATGAAGCACGTATGAATAAATGAAGCGGACTCTGTGTTTGCTAAAGAAGGCTCCCTAGTTGAGGTCCCATATGTTGAGACCTCATTTTGGGAAGTCCTAATTTTAATTCCATGATTCCAAGGTGTCATGGCATATGAACGACTTAAATTAAATATGATATATTCTATATGCATAATGTTATGTGCTATATGCAATATGTTATGTGTTGTGTGCAATATGATACGTATGATGATGCATGTTACTCTCATGGCATTAATTTCCTAATCTGATTTTGTCAAGTCCACTAACTTGATAACTCATATGGTTAGGAGAGAGATTTTCTAAATCATGCATGTCCGTGGTGTGTGCTTTCATATACCCATACTTAGTACAAGTGTGTATTAATTCCATACATCTATCTACTTTTAGGTGCAGGTGTAGCTAGACGTTAGAGATTATGAGTTGACACAGTAGTTATCTGGACGTGGATATTTCATTACGATTTGGTAGGCCCTCATGCTTTTGAGAGTGCTTACTAGTTTATTCTAGCGTAGACGTAGGCATGAGCTAGTGGAGTATGTTCCACTAGTGTTTCTTTCATATTTACTTTTAGACGTTGTATTAGTGCCATTTCGCCAACTCTATATTTATGATTATATCTTTCATTTGATTATATTGATTTATATGGTTTTTGTGAACACTTATGAATTTATGTAGATAATATTATGCGAGATAAATGTTTACCAATATAAAGTTTAAGTAAACAAAAGTTAAAATTTTCCGCTAAAATTAACCTATATGAAGTAACAATGACGTATGTAGGATTGTCTGCGACTTCTAAGAGGTTAACGACTCTGGTCTCCTCTGGGGTCTACATTGAGGTCTTGACAAAGATCTTATTCAGAGCATTAGGTTAAATTCCAAGGATAATAAGTTCACATAAACCACATCGAGTAGTTTATGAGTTATGGTAGTGAAGTGCACCACTATCATTAATTGGAGACTTCATGATGTGTAGGAAATTTTCCCTTCTTTTGATCTTATCGTGCTTTCCCTAATGTATGATTTCTTTCTGTTATGAGCGTATCTAACATCTATTTTTTTTCCAGAGAAATGAACACAAGTGGTAGCGCTGCTCGGGAAAGAGTAGGACCAACTGGTAGGGGCAACCAAGTTCCACCCCAGGCTCAAGTTGCAGGAGTGGCATGCCAAACCAACAAGTTTAACTGATGCTGAGGTGCAGACAGTTTTGGCACAGATGACTCAAGCCATCACTATGGAGGATCAGTCTATGACGGCCTAGGCCACCAGTAAGGAGGTTTAGAGGGAGAGCCCACCAGCCGACAACATGGAGAACAGCTTTCGAGATTTTACAAGGATGAATCCTCTAATTTTTACAGGATCTAAGACTCCAGAGGATCCTCAGGAATTTGTAGAGGAGGTTCAGAAGATTCTGGTGGCGATGGGGGCCACGGAGGTTGAGCAGGCTGAACTAGCCTCGTACTAGTTGAGGGATGGGTCACAGGCTTGGTGAAATATGTGGAAGGATAGTAGGGTGTTGGGCAGAGGTCCGATCACATGGGATCGATTTAAGATTGGTTTTTTGGTTAGGTTCTTCCCTAGAGAGATGAGAGAGGCTAAGGTTTAGGAATTCATCAAACTTAAGTAGGGCTTAATGATTGATAGGGATTATTCCATAAATTCATTAATTTGTCAAAGTATGCCACTTTTCTTGTGTCAAACAGTACAGATGAGATGACCATGTTCCTTACAGGGATCTCAAAGGAATTGTAAGAGGAGTGTTGGGCTGCGATTCTTCATGATTGGGGACTTGTCCAGGATGATGGTGCATCTCCAGCAGGTCGAGGACAAGAGAAGAAAAGGAGAGTCCGTGAGGTTAGGAGGCCTAACCCTTCTAATAAGACATGTTAGCAGAGGTGGTGGCAGGAGAACTTTTTGGGTGTATGATCAGCCCATATTTAAGAAGGGGAATCAGATTTCAGATAAGTCTCACTCAGAGAGTAGTGCAGCACCTAGAGGAGGTAGTCCCGATCAAAAGAAGGAAAATGTAGATGATGTGCAGCGTCCCATAAAGGAATGTGACAAGTGTGGACGTAATCACAGTTGAGAGTACGGAGTAGGCACAAATGCTTGTTTCGGTTGCGGAAAGAGCGGACAGAGGGTCAGGGACTGTCCACATAATAGGGGTCAGGATAGAGGTAATGCTCAGCCTAGGCCTAATTCATAGAATGCTACTGCAGTCGAACGTCCTAATAGGAACAGATTTTATGCCTTGAAGGGCTGGGAGGAGCGGGAGAAGTCTGTTGATGTCGACACAGGTATGCAGCAAGTTTTCTCAACCTCTGTTTATGCTTTACTTGATCAAGGGTCTACGGTTTCTTTTGTGACTCGCTTCCTTGCTATTACTTTTGAAACACTACCTGAGGTTTTGCATGATCCTATTGTAGTTAGTACTTTCGTAGGAGAAACTGTGAGAGCTTTTAGGGTTCATAAAGACTGCCCAATAGTAGTATGTGGTAAGACTATGTTTGTAGACCTTCTTGACTTACCCATGAATGACTTCGATGTTATACTTGGTATGGACTTGCTCCATAAATTTTATGCATTCATGGATTGTGGAAGTAGGGTTGTGATGTTCCATTTCCCTAATGAATTAGAGCTGGTCTTGGAGGGTTACGATTCGAGTTGTTTAAGTCCCTTGATTTTGAAGCTAAAAGCTAATAAAAAATGTCCATGGGATTTTTATGTCATCTTGTGAGTGTCAATGATCTAGACCATGACATTCCTTCCATAGAATCTGTGCCTGTAGTGAATGAATTCCAAGATGTTTTCCCCGATGATTTGCCTAGAGTCCCTCCCCCTCTAGAGATTAATTTTTGTATCAACCTACATCCCGATACCTAACCTATTTTGATTCCTCCCTACAGAATGGCTCCATCTGAACTTAAGAGTTGAAGTTGCAGTTAAGAGATCTCACAGATAAGGGCTTCATCCAGCCAAGCATATTCCCTTGGGGCGTTCATGTGCGGTTTGTGAAAAAAATGGATGGAACCTTAGAATGTGTATCGATTATCGGCAGCTCAACAAAGTCTCTATGAATAACAGGTAATAAATTCCCATAATATATGACTTGTTCTATCATCTCCAATGGTCTAGTTTCTTCTCGAAGATTGATCTTTGTTCTGGGTACTATCAACTTAGGGCTAGGGATGAAGATATCCCAAAGACAGTATTTCATACCCGTTATGGTCATTACTAGTTCTTAGTCATGTCATTTGGTCTCACTAATGCACCGGCTGCATTTATGGACCTCATGAACCGAGTCATTTGTGAATACCTTGATTTTTTCATCATAGTATTCATTGATGACATCCTCATATACTCTAAGACCAAGGAAGAGCACGAACATCATGTGACACTAACCTTGCAGGAACTTAGATAACATCAGCTATATGCCAAATTTAGCAAGTGTGAATTATGGCTTAGATTAGTGACCTTCTTGGATCATGTTGGGTCCGATCAGGGTCTGAAGGTAGACCACAGGAAGACTGAGGTTGTTAAGAACTGGCCAAGACCTCTTACTCCTACAGATATCCGTAGCTTTCTCGGATTGGCTGGTTACTACTCTAGGTTCGTGGAGGGTTTTTCTTCCATTGCTTCCCCACTGACAGCTTTGACTAACAAGAAAGTCAAGGTTCAATTTGTGGAGACTAGTGAGGACAGTTCCTTATAACTCAATGACAGACTCACTTCAACCCCATTGCTTATGTTACCGAAATTTGGTGAGAATTACAATGTTTATTGTGGTGAATCTACGGTTAGTTTGGGTTGTGTTCTTATGAAGGGTGATAAGGTGAAAGCCTACTCGTCCAGACAACTCAAGGTTCATGATAAGAATTATCCCACTCCTGACCTAGAGTTGGCACCTGTGGTGTTTGCATTGAAGTTGTGGAGGCGTTAGTTTTATGGAGTGAAGGTGGATGTGTTCACAGACCACAAGAGTATCGAGTATGTGTTCACAAAGATATTAGTTGAATCTACGTCAGCGGAGATAGTTAAAGTTGTTGAAGAACTATGATATGAGTGTCCACTACCTCACAGGTAAAGCAAATGTTGTAGCTGATGCTCTAAGCAGGTTGAGCAGTGGGAGTACAGCACACGTTGATGATGGGAAGAAGGAGTTGGTGAAGGATGTACAGAGACTGTCCAGACTAGGTGTGCGATTGATTGTTCTACTAGCGGGGGCGTTTCACTTCATCCTAGTTCTGAATCATCCTTGGTAGTTTAAGTCAAGAAGGGTTAGTATCTTGATCCTGTTTTGATGGAGTTAAAGAACCAATGATGATAAAGATGAATGAGTCCTTTGCATTGGGGGGTGATGGCATACTTAGGTACCTGAAAAGGCTTGTGTGTACAAGATGTTGATGATTTGTGGACAAGGATTGTTACAGAGGCCCATGGTTCCAGGTATTCGATATATCTTGGTTCAACAAAGATGTATCATGACCTCATGAAGATGTATTTGTGGGATTCCATGAATAAGGACATTGCTGAGTATGTGTCCAAGTGTCCTAATTGTCAGCAGGTTAACGCACATCACCTTAAACCTGGTGATCTCACTCAGATGATTGAGGTTCTGACTGGGAAGTGGGAGGCCATTACATGGATTTCGTGGTTGGTCTTCCGAGGACTAGGAGATATCATGAATTAATATGGGTTATTATGGACATGATGACTAAGTCTGCCCACTTTATTCCCTTTGATGTCTACTTACCGGGCCGAAGATTATGCGAGACTCTACATTGATGAGATTGTGAGGTGGCATGGGATTCCTTTGCTATCATTTAAGATAGAGGGGCTCAGTTCACTTCACATTTCTTGAGATCCTTCTAGGAGAGCTTCAGCGCGCAGGTAAAGCTCGATACTAATTTCCGTCCTCAGACAGATGGGAAGTAAGAGCGCACCATTCAAACATTGGAGGACATTTTAAGGGCATGTGCGACCAACTTCAGAGGTAGTTGGGACGATCATCTGCCCAAGAAAGAGTTCTTATATTAGTATAGTTATCACTCTTGTATTGGGATTGCACCATTTGAGGTATTGTATGGTAGGAGGTTTAAGGTCTGAAGTTGGGTGGTTCGAGGTTTGAGAGTCATCAATTTTGGGTTCTGATATCATTTATGAGGCCTTAGAGAAGGTCAGAGTGATAAGGGATAGGTTGGCTACTACATACACTCGGCAGAAGTCTTATGCAGATAACAGGAAGAGGCGCTTTGATTTTAATGTCGGTGACCAAGAATACTTTAAGATATCACCCATGAAGGGGATGATGAGGTTTGGCAGAAGGGAAGGTGAGTCTGAGGTACGTCAAGCCTATGAGATTCTACAGCATATGGGTAAGAATCCCTATGAGTTGTCGTTGCCTGCGGAGCTAGCTTTTGTTCATCCAGTCTTTCATGTCTCTATGTCAAAGCAGTGCCTTGGTGATCCAACACCGATTCTACCTGTTGAAGGTTTGGGGGTTGATGAAGACTTGTCCTATGTGGAGGTTCCTACTAAGATTTTAGATCGGCAGGTAAAGCGACTGAGAAACAAAGAGGTATCCACAGTGAAGGTATTTAGGAGGAAAAATCTTGTAGAGGGTGCTACATGGGAGGCCGAGGACGATATGATATCCCGCTATCATCATCTCTTCAGCTCACGAGGTTAAACTCCTTACTCTTGAGTCTAAGTTTACTTTTCTCCTCTATTCTTTGTTGATATTGCTTGACTGTGTAAAGTACTTATATTATAATATGATTGGAGTTGTGCGAGATAACTAGAATTTTCATTCGGGGACGAATGTTTCTAACGGGGATAATGCAACAACCTTAAAATGACTATGCTAAGTAATGCTTAAACGTACCTAGAATGCATGGATTAGACCGAGTTCACATGGCTTGTTTCGCGTAGAACCACACCTCATAACCTATTCAATATTCAAGACAACCAACTTGGTGATTTTGTTGTGTTAGGAAAGGTGAAAACCAACCATGTATGGCACCTAAATTGAAGAGATTCACGAGGATAAGTTTTACCGGACATAAAAGGGGAAATCATAGGTTTGGAGGTTAAAGGGGTAAAATGTTCTTTTACAAGCTACAGTTAGTAAGTTATTACCCTAAATAATTAATTAATTAATTAATTTAAAGAGGAGGGGAAATTCGGGTAGTGATTGGCCAAAATTGACTTTTTTTCACAAGTTAGGCTTCACCGGGTTCGAGCCTGGGTAGAAGCGACATTTAGGTGGATTAATTGATTATTATAATCTGAATTTGTAGGTTCTTTTTTTTTAATTTAGCTTACCCTTTAAAAAATAAGATTTTTAAAGAATTAAGAGAAATCCTAATTTGACTAACTCTCCACCTAATATGCTAATCCGAAGCTAGCTCATTCTCATGTCTAGCTCTACTCTCAAATTTTTAACATGCTCAACCTTCTATAAAAAAAATAACAGAACAAAAAAATATATAAAGTTCATCAAGAGCTGAAATGCTCAAACTCAAAAAGGAAATTAAGTTTCAAAACGAAAGGCAAAAACCAATTTTTCTGCGGATTGTGCTTTTTATTTCTGTGGTGAGACTTTGTCTTAGTGGGAGATTTTGGTAAAACATAAGAACACTTTGAACGACTTTAGGTATGGATTTTATTCCCTCTTGGTCCCTTTCCCAAGAGACCCCTAAGGTTCAGCCTATTCACAATCAAAAAGTAAGGTTGTCCCCGTTGCATGCCCCTGTCATTAGATCCTTTGAAAGATTCAAGTATTTGTTGGTTTGACTTCTGGCAGATTATTTTACGGCTGGTTGTGATTATGTGTTTGAATGTGTATCCGCAATTATGTAGAAATGAAAGAAGTGTTTCTAAAAAAGTGTGATATGTTAACTTGTGGGTGCACGTGTGTACTGTGATTTTGGTCTCGGCTTGTAGTATTGAATTCGACATGTTAAATTGTTATATTTTACGTGTATGAATATGTTAAAAACATGATGTTCACATGATTTCAAAGTTTCTGAATTGAATGAAAATTCATTATACAAAGTAACCTTGAAAATACACCTAAAGATCTCCCTAAAAACTACTGGAAATGTCTTAATGTTTAACTGAAAGAGGGTGAGAAAATGTAATGCAAAAAGGTGATTAAATTCCCGAAAGTAACCTTGAAAACTCACCTAAAGACGCACTTGATTCTAAATGAAAATTTGTCCTAAAAATAACATTTAAAAGTTGAGAAAATGGACTGCAAAAAGGGTAAACAACTTTCAAGAATTCTATAAAAAAAAATTCGGCATCTTCTGTTAAATATGTTGCTTTAAAAAAAATTAATCCATGAGGTATGTGGATATAGAACTCAAGACCTCACCATATACAAGTTGTAAAAAAATTAAATAGTAAAATATGGTAAGGGGGATTCGAAATGAGGCAAAGCTCAAGGGAAAAGCTAGGAGAAAAATGAAAGTAAATAAAATGGGGTGTGTAGGGTCGAACCCACAATCTCTTGGATGGATGAAGGAGTGAGGATAAAAATGTAATAAAGATTCGAACCCACAACCTCTTGGCCGAAGGATAAAGTAAGGATAAATGCAATAAAAAATAAGGTGAGGCTGTGAGGGTTCGATCCCACACCCTCTTTGTCTAAATGAAAGTATTTAGTAGAGAAAGAAAAAGAAAATAATGCTGGCGTGGGGATTAGATCTTGGGTCCCCCAGGCCGAAATGTTTAAGGCAAAAATCAAGAAAAGAACAAAAGGAAGTGAAGGTGTAGGGAATTGATCTCGGGTTCCTAAGACAAGAAGTTTATGTTAACGAAAATCATAAAGAAAATTCACTTAAGTGTTATACAGTGGATTTGAAATACGGTCCCCTTTCCCAATTCCATATTGAAATGTAAGTCTTACGTCATTAAATAATTAATGAATGCTACCTATACGAATCAAATTGAGACCTTGGATACTCACAAAATGGATAAATCTTGTAACACATAATATGGTCAGTATGAATCACTTAAGGTGAACTATGAATGAAACCTCATGGCTTGTGTGTGTGGACTCATAAGTCCAGCATACGTTTATGAAGTAAGTGAACCTAAGATGTTATATGATGAATTATGAGACCACAGAACGGTTAAGTAAGAGTGTGAAACATACCAAGAGGTCATGTGAATTAGCATATGATAAAATGAACATTCACGTAAAAAGGGGTGAGTAATTATGAAGGGAAAATGTGCTAAGACAAATGAACATGGTGACAACATGATAAGAGGCTAATGTGAAATATGAGAGCAATCTAACATGAGCCTAAGTAAATGTTACCAAAACGTACTCACCTATGAGAGTGTAAAGTTAATGAAGAGACCAATCTCTATGAACACTCTAATGAAAGTAATAAAGTTAATCCATACTTAACACTAATGATAATATGAGAAATCATCTAATGAGTAATGTTGCATTCATGCTAGAAGCTAGATTCTATGATGTATGAGATGACTTTAGTGGAACTTCATACTGAGCACCGATAGGCTAGCTATGAGTGGTGATTCATTCTTTCGGGAAGGCAGAGGTTCGTTAATTCTCATGAGATGAGATTGTCCATCCAGACGGGTATGGGTCTCTTTATATCTCCTAGTCTTTGAACCTACGCAGCCAACATAGGGATCCAGCAGGGTTAAATCCTTTATATACGGTAGCGTGTTTTTGTTTTCACTTTGGAAGGTGATTTCACCTCTTTTCGGTGTGGGGTAGATATAGGATTTCATGGAGCTCACGCGATCTACGTCGGTTAAAGTTAAAGTTTCCAAAGAAAGAATAAGGCCAGCCTCATGTAATGCACACAATGAAATAAAAGATACCAAAGGTTTTTGGTTAGGATAATCAAGAGGTGAACTAGACTTATTTAATGAGACTAGGTCATTCTTTGTCAATTCACAGTGAATCCAATGAGAGTCTTAAACTACATTCTAGGTATAGCTGGTGTTTACACCAACCTATGAATCCAATGAAATTAATTATGTATGAATGAATGAAACAGACTGTGTTTACTAAAGATGGATCCCTAGTTGAGGTCCCATATGTTGAGCCCTCATTTTGGGAAGTCCTTATATTAATTCCACGATTCCAAGGTCTTATAGCATATGAATGAATGAAATGAAATATGATATGTGTTCTATGCAATATGTTATATGCAATATGCAATATGCTTTATTATGTGTGCAATATGATACGTATTCTGATGTATGTTACTCTCATTGCATGACTTTCCTAATCCAATTTTGGCAAGTCCACTAACTTGACTTTCAATAACTCGTATCGTTAGGAGAGAGATTTTCTAAATCATGCAAGTCCTTGGTGTGTGCTTGCATATACCAATACCTAGTACAAGTGTGTACGAATTCCATACATTTATCTACTTTTAGGTGAAGGTTCAAGTGTACGTTAGAGCTTATGAGTCAATGCAGAAGTTTCCCGGACGTGGAGCTCTCATCTGAATTTGGTAGGCCCTAATTCTTTTGAGGAATGTTACTAGTTTATTCTAGTGTAGACGTAGGCATGAGCTAGTGGAGTATGTTTTGATAGCATTTCATTCATATTTACTTTCAGACATTGTATTGCTTCCATTTTTGTCACTCTATACTTATGATTATATCTTTCATTTGATTATCTTGATTTGGATGGTTGTTGTGAACGCTTATTAGTTTATGTAGATTGTATTATGCGAGATCAATGTTTTCCAATATAAAGTTAAAGTAAACAAAAGTTCAAATTTCTCGCTAAAATTAACAAAGATGAAGTATTGACAACGTATGTAGGTTTGTCTGCGACCTCTGAGAGGTTAATAACGCCGGTCTCATCTGGGGTCTAGATTCTGGTCGTGGAAAATATTTTCAAATAAAGCAATGTAAATTCAATTTGTTTCACCTATGTGTCAAGTATCGTAGAGGGTTTTTTTATTACAATTAGTAAAACTAATTCAAGTAAAGTGAAAATCGAGTATGGAAAAAAGTTTGTGGGGTGTTACTGCAATATATGTTGATGTAAATAGAAGAGTACATTCTTTAGAGAAAATTTTCAAAGTAACAGTAACTAGGCTATGCTTTAGGTGAAAGTAAATTTCCTCTCATTAATCATACACCATTTAAAATAGGTGCCTCTAAGACAACCACTCGTCTAATGAAGACCATCCTAAGCCTTATCCATACCCGCTCTTTTGATCAAGAGTGCTTGGATGTGGGACTTAGTCTCACCCTCTCGGGCTAAGCCTTTTGTCGCCCCACTACTTAGGACATCATTCTAGCTGTCGTGGTGTTACAACCGCTATCTCAAGCAAGCCGAAAAACACATGGGTGGTTTTGTATTTGCAACTTAAAGTCCATTAAATTAAACCAAAACAATTAGGTTAAGTCACCATTAAATTTCATCTTATCCTATCAACAAGCAAGACCTAACAATAATATAAACACTTATTTTTTAAATCACACCCCAAGAATGGGGTTTTTTATACACACATCAAGAAATAATCCAATAAACCTAAAATGACAAAAAATCAACTAGGTAAATGAAATAAACCTTAATATAAGCAAAGAATGATGAATAGAAAAGACCCACTTCAACTATGAGACAAAAGAACTTCTTTCTTCAAGTCTCCTAGAAAACCCTATCAAAAATTAAGATAAAATCGATAAACTAAATTTCTAAAAGTTAAAATTGATAATAATGTTTGGACTCTATAAAAATATAACTAAGGCTAGTATTTGTAAAATTCAAATTTAGTGCTAGCGAATCCATTTTGCGAATTAAATCGTGAATCACCGAGTGATTCGACGAATTTCCCTTTTAATAATTCATCACCGTTTGTGCTTTCCCTTCATTGCCTATGTGTATTGTTACAATAGGCAGAACACTTCTGCTTCGCGGAACTATTCGGAGAAGAGTTTACTATTTCTTTTCATCGCCTACGGAATCCACTTCCTTCAAGGCTTCGCTTGCTGGAACAAAGGGTGAAGTATATCTATTCGTTGGATTGCCAAGCCTGGTTGGCGATTCTAAAGCTTGAACTTCAGATCTTTTTCATTTTTTGTTTTTCATATTTTCCCCCAAGTGTCCATGCTAACACTAATACTTAAGAGTTTTTATCATACATTGAGATAGAATGAGCAATTGAGAATACTATTTTTATTGAAAGTAGGCCCGAAATCAGTCCAATCTGAGGACATATCAACGATAACATCAAAAACATATAGTGGGTTCGTGAAACTTATCTTACATCTCAAAAGTTAGAATTACTATTTCCTACTCATGGGCTGCGCGGTGATGTGACACTTCAGTATTTTCACAAGATTTTAGACTAAGTGATCAAAGGAGTGTCTGAAAAATTGTCTCGAAGGGGAATTATTTTTCAATCATTTGATGTAGCCTCGTCCGTTGTTGATGAAATGACAAAGATATATCAGGTGTGATAAGCTCTTGAGGACAGAGTTGAGAGTTTCCCAGTTTTTCTTTAGGATGACGAAAGAGAAGCATTATAAATAGAAAGAAAGGGATTGAAATATTGGCAAAATGATGTCAAAATTGGAGTTGTTACAAAAACAAATTCTAGAAAATGTGGGTTAACCTGTAAAAGTAAAGAGAGTCCTGAAGAGTACCATTGACAATAGTGTAAGAATCCTTGATCGAAGGGTAGCCCAGATAACTTAATGCATGATGAATTATTGTCATGTAACCTAGAAAAGGTTGAAGTATCAGATGATCTGTTTAAAGAGATGAAAGTTTATTTCTCATTATTGAATAACATAGTCGATTCTTATTCTGACACAATCAAACAACTAAAGGATCAACTAGGCCAACTTTTTGCACAGTTGTAGCCTCAAATGTTTGAAGGGGGTGAGTATGAATGTGCACAACTTTGAGGAATGAGTGTTACAAATATTATGCAGTTGTGACTCGTACTTCTAAAATGGTGTTTACTAGTAGGAATGGTAATCCTGGGGTGAAAGATCATCAAGAATATAATGATATTTAGAAGGAAGAGAATCCCATTCAAGCACAGAAAAGTAATATCCTAAAAGAGAATAAGGAATATCATAAGCAAAGCCCCGTCGAAGAGTAAACAAAGACATACAAAAAAGGGCACCTCAACTCTAAAGATTGTGCAACCTCTATCCACAATAGTTCGTCCATTTTCTCAATGTCTCGAGAAGAAAAATGAGGATGATAAGTTTAAAAGTTCATGTCAATGTTCAAGACACTTTCTATAAATCTACTCTTTGTGGAAGAATTATTGGAGATTTCGAGTTACGCCAAATCAATGAAAGAGGTAGTCACCTGAAAAGAAGCATGGACTTCGAGACAATAGAAGTTTCTCACAATCGTAATGCCGTTATGAATAGCGAGACGATTTGAATTTAAGAATATCAAGGAGCATTCACCGTCCCATGCACTATCGCTATGCTTAAGTTTGCGAAATCTCTAAGTGGTTTGGGGGCAAGTATATATCTAATATCCCATTCAATCTACAAGAAACATAGCCTAGGTGAACAAAAATACCCTTCATATGGCGGAACGCTCGGTTAATCACTCCGTTGAGATACTCTATTATATATTAGTAAAGGTTTATCAATTCATATATTCTCTTGATTTTGTTATTCTTTTTATTAATATTGACATTGAAATTCCAATTATCTTAGAAAGACAATTTTAGTAACAATGAGAGCGTTAGTGGATCTTGATTCCGGGGAGTTGAATTTTCGTGTGAAAGAAGATGATGTCACCTTTAATGTGTGCGAATAAATGAATTATCCAAGTGATATCATGTGTTTCCAATGATTGATGTAATTAATGAAGATTTTGCCAGTCTGAGCCATTAGATGTGTATCAGTGAACCTTTGAGTCCATTCTTGTGAATTATGATGTGACCGAAGATCAAGGTTATGATAAGTTGTAGCTTCTCTGTATGGATAATGTGAATACTTAAGGAACCAATTGAAGTGAGTCAATGATCTTAACAGTCAATAAAATCTTCCTGCTAAACCATCCACGGAGGAACAACCAAAGCTTGAGTTTGAAGTGATCTCCTCTCATCTTCTATATGCATTTTTGGTATCAAATAACATTTTTTTCCATAATAGTTGCATCTTAATTTCTGTAATGGCAAGTAAAGTTCCTTCTTTAGGTGTTTGGAAGTTATATGAAGGCTATATGATAGACCGTCGCTAACATTTTTGGAATTCCACTTGGCATTTTCACTCACAATATTAAATTTATAGTGAGTGAAAACCGAGTATCGAGCATTAAAAGATATTGAACCCATAAATGCAAAAGGAGGTTATAAAAGAGATAATAAAGTGGTTGGATGCATGTGTGATCTACCATATTGTGGATAGTAAATCGGTCAGTCCTATGCATTGTGTACCCAAAAAAGGTGAAATCATGGTAGTCCCAAATGAGAAAGGGGAACTTGTTCCTCTAAGACTTTAGTTGGATTGAAGGTATGCATGGACTATCAGAAGTTGAATTCATGGGCAAAAATATATAATATCCCATGACTTTTATGGATAAAGTACTCGATCGCCTTGTAGAGAGTGGATGGTATTGCTTCTTTGATGGTCATCCCAGGGATAATCAATTTCAATTGCACCGAACGATCAAGAGAAAACAACTTTAACCTGTCCCTATGGTAATTTATCTTTCAAAGGGATGCCTTTTCAGTTGTGTGATGCCCAACAACATTTCAATGTTTCTACTTGTCTATGTTTGTTTATATGGTATAATATTCAATGGAAGTCTTCTTGGATGACATCTTAGTTGTGGGTAATTCTTGTGAAACATATTTTGCATACCTTGGGAAGGCTCTTCAAAGATGTGAGGAAACAAATTTAATCCCATACACGAAGAAATATCACTTCATGGTTAGGAAAGCTACATATTAGATTCACCAAGTATGACGAAAGGGGTTGAAGGTTTACAAGGAAAAAATTGAGGTGATTGAGAATCTAGCACAACCAATCTCGGAAAAGGTATTCGTAGTTTCTTGGGGCATGTAAAATTGTACAGGATATTGTTCAAAGATTTCTCAAAAGTTTCACTCTCTTTAGGAAAACTATTGAATAAGGAGGAGAAATTTTACTTTGCTGACGCATGTATAACATTCTTTAAGTGTTTGGATGAGAAATTAACCTCTACTCTAGTGATTATTAACCTATATGGGTCACTACCGTTTTAAGTGATGTGTTGTGCAAGGGGGATTGTGTTGGGTGTTGTTTTGGGACAAAAACGTTGTAAATTATTCCATCCAATCTATTACGCAAGCAAAAAATTTATTAAAGCTCAATGTTACTACATTGTTAAAGAGCAAGAGATACTTGCGGTAATATATTCCCTTAAGAAATTCTTGGCATATTGACTAGGCACCAATGTTTTAGTTCAAACTAATCATGCATCACTACAATATTTAATGGAAAAGATATATGCTAAAATATGGTTGGCAGGATGGGTATTGTTATTGGAAGAATTTGACTTTGAATTCAAAGATAGAAGGTGGTGCAAATATTAGATGGCCAATCACCTATTTAGGTTTGACGACAAAGAGAAAGATGATCTCGAGTTAGACATAAATGACTCATATTTTTGATATAAGTAGGTATTCATGGAAACTCTTCTGCTCACTCCTTAATATGCCAATTTTTCTACATATGTGGTGTGTGGGTTAATACTAGAAGACCTGAACTTGTATAAAAAAAATGTCCTTGTTCGATGTTAAAAGATATTTCTATGATGAACAATATTTATTCAAAGAATGTGAGAACCATATTATTTGGGTATATGTGCCTGAAGAGGAAGTCAATAAAATTCATTATGATTAATATGCATCTGATTGGTGGTCCTCATCACAGTATGCGAATACCCTTTAAGATTCTTAGTAGTGGCTATTACTGGCCATCCTTCTATAAAGATTCTCAGGAATATGTGAAGAAATTCATGCAATGCTAAAATAAAGGTGGGTTGTCCAGCAGTGATGAGTTACCTTTTAGACATATGCTGGAAGTTTACTGTTCGATGTGTGGGGAGTAGATTTCACAAGGCCGTTTGTAAGTTCGTTTAGTAATAAGTACATTTTGGTGGTTGTGGATTATGTTTCTACATTTGTGGAATCATTGGCACTACCCAATGATGAAGGCAACAGTGTTGTTCAATTCTTAAAACGCTACATCTTTGCAAGATTTGGTACCCCTTCGGGCTATTATAAGAGATGCAAGTTCACTTTTTTCAACCAACTCTTTGCTTCTTCATTGAGTAAATAGAAAGTTAAACATAAAGTGACAACGTCATACATCATAAAATGAGTAGCCATATCGAGGTTCAAAATTGGTAGATTACGAGTATCTTGGATAAGATTGTGAATGCAAATATGACCTATTGGTCTCAAAAGGTAGATGATGATCTTTGGTAATATCCCACTACTTACAAGACACAAATTGGCATATCCCTATATACTATGTTTTTACTAAATCTTGTCATCTATCGATTGAACAAGAAAAGAAAGTGTTATGGTCATGAAAGGCATAAAATATGGACTGGTTAAATGCTCAAAAGGGAGAGTAGATCAACTGAATAAAATGCATTAAGTGAGATTTAAGGCATATGAAATTCCATCTATCTACAAGAAGAAAATGAAGAAATGGCACAAATATGAAATATTTAGGAGAGAATCTTGAGTTAGAGACTATTTTGCTATACAACTCTTGACTGAGCCACCATTAAGGTTGAAGGTAATAAAGGCCTAGCCTTCAATGTTAATGTGCAATGCGTGAATCTATACTTTTGCGAATTCCATGCCATTTTAGTGATCGAAGTAGTGTACTTGTAGGATGCTTGAATGATTTCCATGTCGTGCCACGATGTTAAATAAGATGCTTCTTGGTAGGAAAAAAAAGTGTTAGTTGTTCTGAATAATGTGAGCTGAATGTGCATGTATGGGTGATTCTATGACAGTTAGACCCTTTCGGCGGATCACCAAGTAGATTTTCAGCCAATCTCTGGTTAAAAGACTATACTCCATTCCATGTTACAAATACAGTTTTACAACTCCTGCAAGAGAAAGGCATTTTTGGAGGGTTAGATCATGAGAAACCCCATAAGTATATTCGATGTTTTTGGGGACATTTACTCCGTTCTCACTCCAGCAAAATTTGCAAGAATCAATTCGGTTGTGGTTGTCCCCTTTTTATTTAATAAGGGAAACAACTAAATGGCTAGGTGAGCTGTCGAGAGACTGTATTGTTTAATAGGAAGAACTGACTAAGGTATCCTATTTACGTTCTTTCCACCGTCAAATATGGTGCGTGATAACATCCAAAACATGAAACTTGTAAAAGGAAACCAACTCATCAAAGTTGGTTGAGGTTCCAAAGTTACTGTTACTATATCCTACTCATGGGATCCAAGGTTTTGTAATCTTCAATATTTTTACCGGAGTTTAGACTCGGTGAACAAAGGAGTGGCTGACCAATTCTCTCGAGGAAGAATAATTGCAATCATTTGAGGTAGCCTCATCCTTTCTTGATGAAACAGAAAAGATAATTGAGGTGTGGTACACTCAAAAAGACCGAGTTTCCTCTTTTTACTTTAGGATGATGCAAGAACAGCTCGAAAACGGGAAAGAGAGAGATGAGAATATTAGCAACTTTATGGCCGAAATGTTGTTGTATTGAAAACAAATGCAAGAAAATACGCTTTAACCCAATGAATTATGGAGAGTGGTGAGATTGGAGTGATTTCCAATTCGAGCTACTTTAAGGCGACCAAGAATCAAGGTATGAAATCAGATAAATAAGAGGAGGGAATGTGCTACTATAAAGATTGTTGTGAACAAAACAACTCTTAGATGATAGAAGAGATTAATGAAGAGTACCACACACAATCAAGTGAGAAGACAAGATCAGCAGGCAATTCTGATAACTTAAGGGTTAATGACTTGCTATGAATTATCCTTGAAAAGATTCAAGGATTATCTAAAAAGATTAACTAGATGAAAGATGGTTTCTCATAATTGAATAATAGAGTGAATTCTCATGCAGATGGAATCAAACAACTTGACAATAAATTAGGCAAACTTTAAGCACAATTAGAGCCTACAATATTTGAAGGGGGTTAGGCTGAATATGACAATGATTTGTCAGTTATGACTCGTAGTGGAAAATGGTTGTTAGTAGTTAAAAGGGTAATGATGGGGTTAAAATTCATAAAGAAGAGAAAGATATAGTGGAGGAAGTGAATCCCATGCAATCCCCACAAAGTGATATGCTCAAAGAGAAAGAGGAAAAGTCCCTTCAAAGAGTTAAAAAAGTAATGAAAAGGGAACCTCAATTATAATGATTGTGTAACCTCTTCCCGAAATAGCTCTTCCGTTTCCTTAACGTCTCAAGAAAAAAATGAGGATGAGACTTTCAAGAAGTTCTATCAATGTTCAAGAAACTTTCTATAAATCTATCATTATTGGAAGCATTGTCGAAGATTCTGGGTTTTGACAGATTAATAAAAGAGCTACTCAACGAGAAACGAAGCATCGACTTCTAGACAATAGAACTTTCTAATAATTGTAGTGCAACTATAACTAGAGATATTATTAAAAAGAAAGAAGATCCGAGAACATTCACCATCCCACGTACAATCAATATGCTTCAATTTGATAAAGCTCAATGTTTTTGTGGGCATGTATAAATATCATGCCCTATTCAATGTCTTACCAACTTGGGTCGGGTGAAGAAAAATGCACAACAATGTGGATTCTTATGGTGGATAAGTCGATCAAGCACCCCATTAGGATACTCTATTATATGTTGGTAAAGGTTGATCGATTTATCTTTCAGACTAATTTTGTTATTCTTCATTTTGAGATTGATTCTAAAATTCATATTATCTTGGAAAGACCCTTTTTAGCTACTGGGAGAGTGTTAGGGAATGTTGAAAGCGGGGAGTAGATGTTTCGAGTGAATAAATATGAGGTTACTTTTAATGTGTGCAAATCAATGAAAAACCCAAGTACTATTTATGTGGTTTCAATAATTTATGTAGTTGATGATGCAGTGGCCAGTGTGAGCAATTTGATGCAGGTTGTTCTTGAAAATTATTATGAGAACTAATTTTCACAGTTTGATAAAGTTGTAGCTTCTTTGTCAAGATTAGGTGAATACTCATGGAAAGCATTGAAGCTAGTAGACATTAATCTATATAATAAAGAAAACCAACCCTCTAAACCACCCACAAAGAAACCACAAAAGCTTGTGTTCAAGGTGCTCCCCCCTCATCTTGTATATCCATTTTTGGGAGAAAATAACTCTTTTCCCATTATAATTTCAACTGACTATCTTGAATTGAAAGTAAAATTGCTTATTGAGGTGTTGATAAAGTACATCAAAGCTAAAGGGATGACTATCACTAACATTTTAGATATTCCACCTAGCATTTGTACTAAAAAATTCCACTTTAATGAGTGCAAACCGATTGTCGAGAATCAAAGGAGATTGAACCCACTTATATGAGGCCAAAAAATATTTTTTTTTCATTATTTGCGTCACAATTATTATTTATATTTTTCCTTTAAAAGCATCAATTTTATGTATTGTGTTAAATATTGTATTTTAATTGTAAGAGTAAATTGTTGTAAAGTTGTAATAGTTCAGAGCTAAAATGAACTAAAGATGGAAAACTGAAGAAGAAAATCAAGAAGGTAGGTTAATCGATTAAATTCCCTTGCAACCACATGGAACTCAAGAAAATCCATAGGAAATTAAAGTGAGACAGTTGGGCGACGGTTTCTGTTGTTCACACAGAATGCTTATTCCGCTTGGTTTTGTTTCTTAATTTTTTTTGGAGTGAATTAATTTATTTAGGGTTTTATAAATTTATAAATATTTCATATAAATAATTATTACACATAAATTTAGAGGGGTAGATAATTTGTACGGTATCAAAGTATAAAGTTTTCAATATTTTTTATGGTTCTTTTGTTCTTCTTTCTTTTCTTAGATATTTGAGGCGAAAGCCGTAGTTCCGGGGTTGTATCTACCGATTGAGTGTTGATTATTTAAGGGTCTTTTTATTTAATTATTGTTATCATTATAAGTTACTTTTATATTCTTATTTTTGTATTTCTTGAATGTCCATCTAGAGAAAAATATATCGTCCAATCTCAAAATAAAGAGGATATGGATTTGATAGACTAGAGAATATAGAGAGATCGATCAATCTATTTAGTTTAGGTGATTTCTGTTCAGGAGTGCACCCGAACGAACAACATAGTTTGTTATGAAAAATGATGAAATATAAATACTCGCCTGTCAGGCCTGTTTATCCCTTCTCAACGATGTAGTTAGAAAGTTAACTAGAGTAGGCGACTAGTGGTTTGATAGTAGACTCATTCAATTAAACCTGTAAATTAGTAATTTGACAATTGAAATAAGTTCTAAGTGAATAATATGATAGATGAGATTCATTTCGTTCTGCAGCCGTGGGATTTTCCAAAACACTGTAAGTAAGTTTACTATTTTATTCCTGAATTATTTTGTGTTGGTACTCTTAAATAAATATATATACACAAGTAATTTTGAAAAAACAATTAATTGACCAGTCTTTTGTGTTCGGTTAACTTATGTTTTAAGATACATTATATTACTTGCACGACTCCGTACAATAGTGTGTGCAATTGGGAGCAACATGTTTTTGACGTCGCTGCTGGGCAATTAGGAATTATCACTTTTTTAGGTTATATATTTCATTTTATTTATTATTTATTTATTTTTTAAATTAGTTTTTTTCAACAATTATTTTTTTTCTCTCATCGAATAAGTTGGTAGTCTTATTGATAAGGATGAGTGGGATAAATCGTGGATAGATGATGAATGTCCTTTATGTAATATATATGGTCATCAATATATTAATTTAAATATTGTCCTAAATCTTCCCTTCACCCGAACCCCTATTATTATTATTCTATTATTTATTATTTTTGTAGCGGCGATGAAGTGGGGAATCAAAACAAGAGACCCCTAATGAGAATTCACTTATAGAATGTACGGACATGTTGGACAAAGTTAAAATAAATTTACCGAAGAAACATTTGAATGCGTGGAAGACCAAAAAAAGTCATGAAACTAATTGATGAGCTATTCGATTAAAAATTACTATATTAGCTATATTAGAAAAGATTGTCATGGATGATGACAAATCAGTGGAGGAAAAAAAGAGAAATTCAAACTATACAACTAGACCTTATTCCTTAATTTCGATCTTGAGAAAGAGTACAAAAGTGAGAATGTTGCCAAAATAGTTGCTTTGGAGTTAAGGCAACTTCAGCCTCATTCAAACCACTTTCCTATAAAATCCTAACTAGTGCGAGTGTATTGATGAAGAACAAAACGCTTATGTTCTAAATTTTTTTGTCCACATAGACAAAAAAAGATTCCTCAGCTAAGGGCCAAAAAGTGTTATATGCAACATATATTAGTTGGTTCATTTATCTTTATACCACTACCTCTAGCAAGGAGAAGAAATTTATTCAAAGTTAGGAATAAAATTCATAAGTTCAAAATGGAAAGAAAAGTATTGAACATACTAGTCGTGACGCCACATTAGATTAGGCACTTATTGTGAGGCAACAAAATTTATAGTGTAACTTCTTTTTTTGTGTAATTTTTTGTGTGATTTTTAGAGGTTTTGGATAGGTCTGAGTATTCGAAATATTGAGATAAGGAGCACGTCTGAGCTTAAGTGTGGGATATGTAGGACCCTTGATGAAAATAAAGAGAACATGTGAATGGCTAGGCCTAAAGGGCCCCGGAAGTTTTCCTAAACCTTGTTTTAAATTTTATTTGATCCTTTGGGTACATAACATCTTTTTGAATTCCTAAATTTTACTATTTTATTGAGTTTTTTCTTTTATTTCTTTTTTATGATGGATTTCCTTGACTGTTTTTTGGCTTCTTTTCCTAAGGATAGTCCCTTTGTACCGAATGTCGTTTATTTTTTTAGAAATAAGTTTCCTTGTAATTATTATTTTATAGAGAAAATAAAAGATCCTTTGGAGTGGTATAATACTTTCTATTTAGGTCTAATTTTACGCCTAAGGTCATTTTTGTGACTTTATACAGAGATTATTTTATTTTGTAGTTTCTTATGATATTGTCTCTCTAAGAAGTGGAATTGATCCATCTTGAGTGTGTGGTGAAAATTTTTTTATTTCATATTTTGCATCTTAGTCTAGAACTTACCTTGGATGATATTGAAGCAAAATAAAAAGTGTTATTTTGTTTAACAGATGATAATAGTCTTTCATTGATTTGTCTAGTAAATTTTAGCTCTTTTAGCTAATTAATCACTAGTTTGCCTTTATGAGCATGTAGCCTTTTGTTGGAAGCCATATTTTGCCCTTGACTATTTCTTTGAATCCCTAATTTTGGCTCCTTTCATCCTTGAGCCTTATAGCACAGTCTTATTCTAATTATCAAGTTGTGAAAAATGGATAGTAGAGTGAAAAGGTAATCAATGAAAGCTACAAAGTGTTATATGCCCTTTTTTAAAGAATGTCATTAGGGAAAAAAGTTATTATAAAAAATGTTCCCTTGATGATGACCATGGTTCTTCCAAGGAAATCATGCATTTTAATGCATATAAAATACGTAAGTTGAGGGTTGTTGTTAAGAAGGAAAACTTTTTTAAACAAAACATTATTGAGATGATGAGAATTACTTGTAAAATAATTTTTGAACATACGGTTTAAATACAAACAGAAATAATGAGTGATGACGTCTTAAAGTTCAAGTGTTTAGGAAAGTGTAAGTCACTGTTGTATTATTGTCCTACTTGTCCCCTAGCCTACATTATAATCCATTCAATTCCTATTTTATTTTATTCTAACATGCTTCATTAGTTTAGATCTACATAATGGGCATGCCTATGATTCTTTGTGAATAAATTTGAATTTTGTTTGTGAGTATGATAGTTATTCTTGATGTGAAGCACTTAATTTTATTCAATCTTTTTAATAAAGTTTATGGACTATATCTTCTTGCGAGGGAACTTGTTTCATGATTCATAGGTAATTTTATTAACTTTCTTTGAAGAGAGTAAGGGAGCAATCGTAAATTTGATGATTTTAAAGTCCTTCCGTAAGGTTATGAGGTTAGATGTTTATTGGTTATTTAGATGTTTTGCATAATGATTGAGAATTGTACTTTATGTTTTAAATTTCATATATTTCCTAATTGTTTATATCAACCAAATTGATGACCTTCCTTGTAAGATTTGTTTGAGATGAGATTTAATGATTGCTCAAGGACAAGCAATAATTTAAATGCGGGGTGCTAATGTGAGGAAATATATAGGTTTATCAATATTTACCTAATATATATTATTTATATTTGTCCCTTTTTATCATAAGTTTTATGGATTGTGTTAAATAGTGTTTTTTATTTGTAGGAATAAATTGGTGTAAAGTTGAAGAAGTTTGGAGCTAAAATTATTTTAGTGATGGAGGATTGAAGAAGGAATAAAGCAAACAATTTAATGAATTAAGTTTAATATAATAATAAATGAGGAATAATGAGTAATTTAAAATGCACAAATTTTCACAGGTGCCACGCTTCATTGAAGGAAATCCATAGAAAATTCAAGTGAGGTAGCTAGGTGACGGCCACGACTGTTCACACGGAAATGTATTCTGTTTGACTTTTGTTTCCCAATTTATTTTGGACTCAATTATTTTAGGGTTTCTATATTTATAAATTGTTCATAGAAAAAATTATAAGACATCAATCTATAGGGGAAGATCAATCATAGGATATTAAAGTATAAAATTGTCAATACTTTTTAGGCATCTTTTCTTCTTCATTGTTTTATTAGAGATTAGTGGCTTAAGCCCTAAATCTGGGTTTGTAGCTATGAATTGAATGTTTATTATTTCAGTATATTTTTATTTAATTATTAATTATCATTATAATTTACTTTTATATTCATATTTTCGTATTTATTGATTGGGCATCTAGAGATAAATAATTTTTTCTAATTTTCCTGGAAGAATTAAATTTCAATTGGACCGAAAGATATAGACAAAACTACTTTAACTTGTCCCTCTAATATTTTCTCTTTAAAAAAGATGCATGTCGGGTTGTGTAATGCCATAACAACGTTTCAAAGTTGCATGTTTTCTATTTTTTCTGATATGGTGGAAGATTAAATGAAAGTATTAATGGATGACTTCTCAGTTTTGGATGATTCTATTGAAACATGTTTCGCACATGTTGCGCATATTCTTCATGGATGTGTGGAAAAAAATTTAATCCTAAATTGGTAGAAACATAACTTCAAGGTAAGAGAAGGTATAGTTTGGGTGACAATGTATCACAAAAGGGGTTGAAGGTTGACAAGGAAAAGATCGAGGTGATTGAGAAGCCACAACAATTAATATCAGTAAAAGGTATTCATAATTTCCTAAGGCACGAGGGATTCTACCATAGATTAATCAAATATTTCTCAAGAATTGCACTCCCATTGTGAAAGCTAATGGAGATGGAGTTGAAATTTTATTTTAATGATGTGTGTATGGAAGCCTTTAAGTGTTTGAAAGTGAAATTAATCTCTACTCCGGTGATTATTAGCATAGATTGGTCGAAACCATTTGAACTTATGTGTGATTCATGTAGATTGCGTTGGGTGTTGTTTTGGTACAAAAGGATGGTAAACTAATTCCATCCAGTCAATTACGCAAATCAAAACGTTAGATTATGCTTAACGTAACAATACTGTTACAAAGCTAGAGTTACTTGCGGTCGTATATGCATTTGAAAAATTATGGGCCTACTTACTAGGCAGCAAATTTGTAGTTCACAATGACCATGCAGCCTTACGACATTTCCTGGCAAATAAAGATGCTAAACCGCGGTCGATCATGTAGCCTTACGACTTGTTGTTGCAAGAATTTGACTTTGAAATCAACGATAGAAGATGGTGAGTGGTCGATCACCTATCTATGTTACAGGCCAAGTAAAGGATGACATCGAGTTAGACATAAATGTCTTATTCCCTGATGAGAAGGTATTCATTGCGAATCATATGAAGACTATTTTTTTTTCCGATTTTGATAACTATATGGTGTGTGCATAAATGTTGGAAGACCTGAACTTCTACCAGCATAAATGGTTCTTGTTTGATGCCAATAGATATTTATTGGATGAAGCATATTTATTCAAAAAAATGTGCAAACCATATTATTCGGTGATGTACGCCGAAAGGGGAAGTCAATAAAGTTCTAAATGCTTGTTTAGTGTTGCTGGTTAGTGGTCCTCATAGCGGTGTGAGAACAACCACTAAGATCTGCAAAGTGGCTACTACTGGCTATCTCTCTACAAAAATGCTCATGAATGTGTTTAGAAATGCATGCAATGCCAAAAGTAATGTGGGGTGTCCATAAGGCATGAGGTACAATATAAGCGTATCCTTGAAGTTTAGTTATTTGATGTGTGGGTAATATATTTTTTGGGGCTGTTTGTGAGTTCATTTAGGATTAAGTATATTTTGTGGTTGTGGGTTAGGTGTAAATTGTTTTTTAAGCTGTGCCACTACCCGATAATAAAATTAAGAGATTTCTTCAATTCTTTTTAAAACAAGACATCTTTGAAAGATTTGGCACCCCTCGAGCTATAATCAATGATGGAGGTTCGCATTCTGCAATAAGTTGTTTTCAATTGAATTTAATAAATATAGAGTGGAAACAAAAAGTGGCATCGCCATATAATCCGCAAACGAGTTTCAAAGTCAAGGATTTGAATTGAGAGATTAAGAGTATCTTGGCTAAGACCGAGAATGCAACTAAGACTGATTGGTATCGAAATCTAGATCATTGTTTTTGGCATATCACACTAATCACACAAAACTAATTGACATATCCCCATATAAGCTGGTCTTTTGGGAAATCATGTAACCTACCGATTGAACTAGAACACAAAGAATTATGGGCATTCAACGCATTAAATCCTGATTGGCTAAATACCATAAAAGAATGAGTAGGTCATCTGGAAAAAATGGACAAATTTAGGCTTAAGGAATATGAAAGTTCATCTCTCTACAAGGAGAAATGAAGAAATGGCACAACTCTAAAATTCTTCAAAGAGAATTTTGTATTATAGGCATTGTATTTTCGTACAACTCTCAACTAAGACACTTCAAGTGAAAACTTAAGTCAAAGTGGTCCAGTTCATTTAAAGTGAAGCGAGTGTTCATGAATAGGGACATTGAAATCAAAGGTAAGGATGCTCTAACCTTCAAGGTGAATGCACAATTCTTGAAGCTATATTTTGGTGAATGTCATTATATTTCAGTGATTGAAGTGGTGTACTTAGAAAATGTTAAAAACCATTTCGAAGTGGGGAGAAAAAGTTAAGCAAAATTATTCTTGCAAGAAAACACAAGTGTAAGTTGTTTTGAATAATGTATGTCGAATATTCATGTATCATTGATTCTGCAACTGCAGGACCCTTTTCAATAAAACACTCAATTTATTTGGCGATCACGACCTTGTCCTCTTGTGTGGACCTGTCACGACCCAAATCGGGGACGCGACTGGCACCCACATTTACCCTCCTATGTGAGCGAACCAACCCATCTAAACCTTAACATTTCAAGATATATCAACAGAAAATAATGCGGAAGACTTAAACTCATTAATAAAACAATTCAAAACTATTATTATTATCCCCAAAATCTGGAAGTCATCATCACAAGAAAATCTATCCTCAAATTACTAAACTAAAAACGTCTAAGAACTAAAAATACATAAAAGCTAGTCCATGCCGGAAGTTCAAGGCATCAAGACTTGAAGAAGAAGATCCAGTCCAAGCTAGACGCATTAGCTCACCCTGAATTTCCAAAGGTAGTGAAGACTGGCTAGATGTACTATTGAGTTGAAGTTGACGGAACGTTTGCTGCATTCCACAAATAACAAAGAAGAAAACATAAAAGTCGGGGGTCAGTACAACCACAAGTACTGAGTAGATATCATCGGCCAACTCAAAATAGAAAACAATATATATCAGTTAATATTATAAATCAACTATAAACTCAACATGTAGCATCAACAAGTACCATCAAATTCATCCATGAGGCTCAAGCCTCCATACCATACTCATTTGGGAATTAAGTTTATTAGATTGAGTATATTTATCATCTTTCAAGATTCATTATCTTTCTTCCTCTTGTGTCGGTACGTGACACTCCGATCCCCTACAACTATGTGTCGGTACGTGACACTCCGATCCCCTAATTCTACGTGTCGGTTCGTGACACCCGATCCCCAATATGTGTCGGTACGTGACACTCCGATCCCCTATATGTGTCGGAACGTGACACTCCGATCCCCTACATGTGTCGGTATGTGACACTCCGATCCCCTAATTCTATGTGTCGGTTCGTGACACCCGTCCCACTAATACTATGTGTCGGAACGTGACACTCTGATCCACTAATACTATGTGTTGGAATGTGACACTCCGATCCACTAACCTCATTCTATCCGTTCATCAAGCCTTCTCTATACCAAGGCTTCACCGATCCCATTACTTTAATTCATCAAGCCTTCTTTTATACCAAGGCATCATCATTAATAACGTAGTTTCAAGTTTCTTTCAAGATTTGGGATTCAATGGTTTTCATCATGCTTGTTTTATCAAGATCACATAATCATATTCATGCAAGCATACAGTTAAGCATATAGACAGGTTTACAATACTACCAATACATATCATTCACTATTAAGAGTTCACTAAGAATATCGTAAAATACCATAACCTACCTCCACCGAAGATAGAATCAACAAGAGTTTTTCCAAAGCCTTGTTCTCTCCTCTTTGATCGACTGCTCTCTCTCTTTTTCTTGTTCTTTCTGTCTTCTTTTGTTCAAACCCTCTTTCTTTTACCCTAATTAACATATAATTAAGTGTGAAAGAGGACAATAAAACCCACTAATTAACTTAAGGTTACCTCTTTTAACCCCCAAGTAATTAGACTTATTAATATTAACCCTCTAACTTTATAATTAAGGAAAGAATAGTCCAATGCGTCCCTTATAACGTGTGAAGAAATCCGATTCTGCCTGGGACTTGCGCAGCCTGTGACGGGCCGTCGTGCCTGCGACGGTCCGTCACTATGGTCGTCGCAACCTCCCAAAATCCCAGTAGACTGTGACGGTCCGTCACGCCTGTGACGGTCCGTCACGCCTGTGACGGTCCGTCCTGCACTTTCGTCACAGATTACAGAGAGTCGATTTTCAGTACCCAATTTCAGAATTCTAAGTGTCATGGAACGAAACCTCCTCGACGGGCCGTCGTGACCACGACGGTCCATCGTGACATCCGTCGTCACAGCCAGTTTTTCCAGAATAAAATCTGCTGCTCAAAACGACTAAACAGGTCGTTACAATAGATACCAATTTACCCATCGTTCGTCCCTGAACGATCAAAAGAAGAAAAACAATGGCGAAAAGGAGTACCTGAATCTGTAAACAGATGTGGGTATTTTTCTTGCATATCTGCCTCCTTCTCCCAAGTAGCCTCTTCAACCGGTCGATTCTTCCATTGAACTTTGATGGATGCAATCTCTCTCGACCTCAACTTGCGAACATCTCTATCTAATATAGCAACCGGTTCCTCCTCATAAGTCAAATTCTCACCAAGCAAAACTGAATCCCAACGGATAATGTAGTTTCCATCTCCATGGTATCTTTTCAACATGGACACATGAAATACCGGATGCACTCCGGACAGCCCTGGGGGCAAGGCTAATTCATAAGCCACCTCCCCTACTCGCTTTAGTACCTCAAATGGTCCAATATACCTTGGACTTAGCTTACCTCTTTTGCCAAACCGCATCACCCCTTTCATGGGTGAAACCTTCAACAAGACTTGTTCACCCTCCATGAACTCCAAGTATCTAACCTTTCGATCTGCATACTCCTTTTGTATACTTTGCGCCGCTAGAAGCATTTCTTGAATGCACTTCACCTTATCTAACGAATCCCTCAAGAGATCAGTACCCCAAGGTCTAACCTCGAATGCATCAAAGCAACAAATGGGAGATCTACATCTCCTCCCATACAATGCTTCAAATGGGGCCATATCAATGCTTGAGCGATAGCTATTGTTGTATGAAAATTCGGCTAAAGGTAAGAAGCTATCCCAATGGCCACCAAACTCTATCACGCATGCACGAAGCATATCCTCTAACACTTGATTCGTTCGCTCAGACTGACCATCGGTCTGAGGGTGAAATGCGGTGCTAAGGTCCAACCTAGTACCCAATTCGGCATGCAATGTTTTCCAAAACTTAGAAGTAAACTGCGTACCTCTATCTGATATGATGGATAGTTGAACCCCATGCAATCGAACGATTTCCGAGATGTAGATTTTGGCTAACTTCTCTGCATTGTAAGTCACCTTGACCGGAATAAAATGAGCAGACTTAGTTAACCTATCAACAATCACCCAAATGGAGTCATACTTACCCATTGTCTTTGGAAGACCAACCAAAAAGTCCATTGCGATTCTCTCCCACTTCCATTCAGGAATGGGCATTCTCTGAAGCGTTCCTCCGGGCCTCTGGTGTTCATACTTTACTTGTTGACAGTTTGGACATTTGGCAATAAAGTCAACAATATCGCGCTTCATTCTACTCCACCAAAAGTGTTGCTTTAGGTCGCGATACATCTTGGTTGCACCCGGATGTATAGAATACCTTGAACTATGAGCCTCTGTCAGAATAGTGTTAATCAAATCATCGATGCGGGGTACACATACCCTTCCCTTAATCCTCAAAACACCTTCCTCGTCGATTGTTGCTTCTTTAGCCTCTCCTTGCAACACTTTATCTCGGATTCGCCTTAGTTTCTCACCCTCAAACTGTTTTCCCTTAATCTTGTCAAGAAAAGAAGATCTTGACTCCACACTAGCCAACAATCCTCCCTTCTCATTTATTTCTAAACTCATGAGGTCATTAGCCAAAATCTGCACTTCTCTAGCCAATGGGCGTCTAGAAGCTTGCAAATGAGCTAGACTTCCCATGCTTCTCGCCTTTCTACTCAAGGCATCTGCCACAACGTTCACCTTCCCCGGATGATACAAGATAGTGATATCGTAGTCCTTCAATAGTTCCATCCATCTCCTTTGTCTCAAGTTAAAATCTTTCTGAGTAAAGACATACTGTAGACTACGATGATCCGTATAGACTTCATACTTAACCCCATATAGATAGTGCCTCCATTGCTTCAATGCAAATACTACCGCGGCCAATTCCAAGTCATGAGTTGGATAGTTACGTTCATGCACTTTTAATTGTCTTGAAGCATAAGCAATCACGTTCTTCTCTTGCATTAGCACTGCACCCAAACCCGAATAGGATGCATCACAATAAACAATGAAGTTCTTACCTTCTACCGGCAAGGTGAGGATAGGTGCGGTAGTCAACTAAGTCTTGAGCTTCTGAAAGCTTTCCTCACACTCATCCGACCATACAAATGGAACATTCTGCTTAGTCAAGTTCGTCAATTGGGAAGCAATAGAAGAGAACCCCTTGACAAATCGGCGGTAGTAGCTAGCTAACCCAACAAAACTCCGTATTTCTGACACATTAGTGGGTCTTACCCAATTCTTCACTGTCTCAATCTTAGAAGGATCCACCATCACTCCATCCTTAGAAACCACGTGCCCCAAGAAGGATACTGCATCTAGCCAAAACTCACACTTAGAGAATTTGGCATAAAGCTTTTTCTCCTCAACATTTCCAATACATTCTCAAATGCTCCTCATGTTCCTTCTTGCTTTTAGAGTAATCAGTATATCATCAATAAACACGATCACAAAGAGATCCAAATATGGCTTAAAAATCCCATTCATCAAGCTCATGAAAGCAGCGGGGGCATTTGTAAGACCAAAAGATATCACTACGAATTCATAATGCCCATACCTAGTTCGGAAAGCAGTCTTTGGCACATCCGCTGCCCGTATTTTCAATTGATGATAACCGGATCCCAAGTCGATCTTCGAGAAGACACAAGCACCTTGTAGTTGATCGAATAAGTCATCAATGCGAGGAAGAGGATACTTGTTCTTAATAGTTACCTTGTTCAACTGCCGGTAGTCTATGCACATCCGAAAACTCCCATCCTTCTTCTTCACAAACAAAACCGGAGCACCCCAAGGAGATGCACTTGGTCTAATGAAGCCTTTGCTCAACAACTCTTGAAGTTGTGCCTTTAACTCTCTTAACTCCGCGGGAGCCATTCTATAAGGGGGTATAGAAATGGGGCGAGTGCCCGGTTCCAAATCAATGCAAAAATCAATATCCCTATCCGGTGGCATGCCAGGAAGATCTGCAGGGAACACATCCAAAAACTCACGGAATACCGAAACTGACTCAATCGAGGGTACTTGGGTAGTGTCATCCTTGAGATGTGCCAAGAAAGCTAAACACCCTTTACTCACCATTTTCTTAGCGCGATGAAAGGAGATGATGCGCACCGGATTGGAAGTGTAGTCACCCTCCCACACTAACGGATCTGTCCCAGGCTTGGCTAACGTCACCGTTTTAGCATTACAATCAAAGATCGCAAAATTCGGAGAAAGCCAAGTCATACCCAGAATTACATCGAAGTCACCCATTTCTAAAATAACCAAGTCTACATAAGTGTTGCTCCCCACAAAATTCACCAAACAATACCTATATACCTTTTCAACTACCACAGACTCACCCACCGGAGTAGAAACACGAATAGGCGTGTCAAGTAATTCACAATGTAAATTTAGACCATTAGCAAATGATGAAGATACATATGAAAACGTGGAGCCAGGGTCAAATAATACAGATGCCATGCAATCACAAACCAGAAGATTACCTGTGATAACAGCATCAGACGCCTCCGCTTCGGATCTCCCAGGGAAAGCGTAACAATGGGCCCTATCACCAGTCTGTCCGTTGCCCCTACCATGTTGTGTCGTAGTGGCTCCAATTTGCCCATCTCCTCTGCCGTTGTGGTGACCACCATTACCTCGACCACCACGTCCCCCAGAAAAGCGGCCTCTACCATGACCACCTCTACCTCTAGCTATTGGGGCTCTGTAACTCTGTTTTGGACAATTCCTCCTAACATGTCCAATCTCCCCACATCCATAACACTCTCTGGAGTCAGGCATGGGTCTCTCTGAGAAGTGTTGACCGGTCTGAGGTGGACCCCCAACTGCAGTCTATAGCGAAGACTGAATTGGTCGAACTGAGTAGCCTCCAGAACTCTGTCCTCTAGTATACGAACCGTTGAACTCACCTCCCTTTCGAAACCTTTTTGATGTCGATGTCGTGGTGAAGTCATCTGGCTTCACTCCTTCCACCTCTATCACAAAGTCCACTACCTCTTGGAAGGATTTTGCCGTAGCCGCTACCTGTAAGGCTGAAATCCGCAACTCTGACCTCAACCCCTTCACAAAACGACGAATCCGTTCTTGTGGACTGAAAAAGAGTTGAGTGGCATACCTTGATAAAGCAGGAAACCTAGCCTCATATGCATTAACCGACATCCTACCTTGCACTAGGCTCAAGAATTCATCTCTTTTCCTATCCCTCAAAGTCCGTGGGATGTATTTCTCCATAAACAAGCTAGAGAATGAGGCCCAAGTCATAGGTGGTGCCTCTTTCGGTTGACACTCAACATGTGAACGCCACCACATTTTGGCGTTCCCTTGAAACTGATAGCTTACGAACTCAACGCCAAACCGTTCTACTATCCCCATCTTGTGTAGTAGCTCATGACAATCGACCAGAAAATCATAAGCATCTTCAGATTCTGCACCCTTGAAGACTGGAGGTTTCAATTTCAAGAACTTACTGAAAAGTTCGTGTTGATCGTTTGTCATTATCGGTCCAGTAGTCAGACGTGGAAATGTGCCTATCTCCAATAAGGCATCCATGCGGGGAGCCATAGTAGCCGCATGTCGTACCTCTGAAACCGGAGGTGTTGGTGCAGAAACCACTGGAGGTGCCTGACCGTGATCAGATAACCCGCTAAGGTAAGCCAGAACCTGATTAATCATCTCTGGGGTAGGTTGGGGTGGCATTTCCTCATTCTGCACTTGTTCATTCTCCCCATCCTCCCCTTCTCTTACCACTTCCTCAGTCGGTGGAGGAGTCACTGCCCTAGCATCAGATGGGCTAGGTGCTCGTCCTCTTACTCTAGAGGACGTCCTCCCACGACCTCTACCACGGCCTCTTGCCACTGCTCTTCCTCGAGCTACAGCCCCAGTGGCTGGCTCAGTCGTTTCTTGTCTCTCCGTTGTTGCTGTTGGTGCGGTCGTTTCTCTAGTTCTAAACATCTGCGAAATAGAATGAAGATGGTCAGATACCAATTTGTATCACCTAGATACCAATTGGACTCAAGTAGTAGCACAAAAGAAGAATGAAAGAATGGAATTTTCCTAAAGTCTTGTAGCCTCTCAAAGAAAAGTAAAGGCGTCCCCCTACCGTTCCTTAAGACTCTACTAGACCTGTTCTTGTGTGATGAGGCCAACGAACCTAATGCTCTGATACGAAGTTTGTCACGACCCAAATCGGGGACGCAACTGGCACCCACATTTACCCTCCTATGTGAGCGAACCAACCCATCTAAACCTTAACATTTCAAGATATATCAACAGAAAATAATGCGGAAGACTTAAACTCATTAATAAAACAATTCAAAACTATTATTATTATCCACAAAATCTGGAAGTCATCATCACAAAAACATCTATCCTCAAATTACTAAACTAAAAACGTCTAAGAACTAAAAATACATAAAAGCTAGTCCATGCCGAAAGTTCAAGGCATCAAGACTTGAAGAAGAAGATCCAGTCCAAGCTAGACACATTAGCTCACCCTGAATTTCCGAAGGTAGTGAAGACTGGCTAGATCTACTGTTGAGTTGAAGTTGACGGAACGTTTGCTGCATTCCACAAATAACAAAGAAGAAAACATAAAAGTAGGGGGTCAGTACAACCACAAGTACTGAGTAGATATCATCGGCCAACTCAAATAAGAAAACAGTATATATCAGTTAATACTATAAATCAACTATAAACTCAACATGTAGCATCAACAAGTACCATCAAATTCATCCATAAGGCTCAAGCCTCCATACCATACTCATTTGGGAATTAAGTTTATTAGATTGAGTATATTTATCATCTTTCAAGATTCATTATCTTTCTTCCTCTTGTGTCGGTACGTGACACTCCGATCCCCTACCACTATGTGTCGATATGTGACACTCCGATCCCCTAATTCTACGTGTCGGTTCGTGACACCCAATCCCCTATATGTGTCGGTACGTGACACTCTGATCCCCTATATGTGTCGGAATGTGACACTCCGATCCCCTACATGTGTCGATACGTGACACTCCGATCTCCTAATTCTACGTGTCGGTTCGTGACACCCGTCCCACTAATACTATGTGTCGGAACGTGACACTCCGATCCACTAATACTATGTGTCGGAACGTGACACTCCGATCCACTAACCTCATTCTATCCGTTCATCAAGCCTTCTCTATACCAAGGTTCACCGATCCCATTACTTTAATTCATCAAGCCTTCTTTTATACCAAGGCATCATCATTAATAACGTAGTTTAAAGTTTCTTTCAAGATTTGGGATTCAATGGTTTTCATCATGCTTGTTTTATCAAGATCACATAATCATATTCATGCAAGCATACAGTTAAGAATATAGACAGGTTTACAATACTACCAATACATATCATTCACTATTAAGAGTTCACTACGAATATCGTAAAATACCATAACCTACCTCCACCGAAGACTAGAATCAACAAGAGTTTTTCCAAAGCCTTGTTCTCTCCTCTTTGATCGACTGCTCTCTCTCTTTTTCTTGTTCTTTCTGTCTTCTTTTGTTCAAACCCTCTTTCTTTTACCCTAATTAACATATAATTAAGTGTGAAAGAGGAGAATAAAACCCACTAATTAACTTAAGGTTACCTCTTTTAACCCCCAAGTAATTAGACTTATTAATATTAACCCTCTAACTTTATAATTAAGGAAATAATAGTCCAATGCGTCCCTTAAAACGTGTGAAGAAATCCGATTCTGCCAAGGACTTGCGCAGCCTGTGACGGGCCGTCGTGCCTGCGATGGTCCGTCACTATGGTCGTCGCAACCTCCCAAAATCCCAGTAGACTGTGACGGTCCGTCACGCCTGTGACGGTCCGTCACGCCTGTGACGGTCCGTCCTGCACTTTCGTCACAGATTACAGAGAGTCGATTTTCAGTACCCAATTTCAGAATTCTAAGTGTCATGGAACGAAACCTCCTCGACGGGCCGTCGTGACCACGACGATCCGTCGTGACATCCGTCGTCACAGCCAGTTTTTCCAGAATAAAATCTGCTGCTCAAATTGACTAAACAGGTCGTTACAGGAACCAAGAGAGAGTTCATACACTCAAATATTTACCGATGCGCCGAGTATATTAGGCTAAACCAACTTTCTCCACTCTTTTGCACAACCCTGCAGGGTTAGTGTCCTAGAAATTATGGGGATTTCATGCGCTTTTATGGTGTTATTCGACCTACCGGATCTGCGTCAGCCTTTTTCTCAAATTTTAGTAGAAGAAATCTAGATATTTCAATGAATTGCATTTAAATCGATGATTCGCCGATTGGTTCGGCGACCGCTGCAATGGTTAAACTAATGGGAACCTTGTGAAAATTCTTTCTCACCCTATTCTATTTTTTTAGTGTCAGTGTCTATCCATTTTTTATATATATATATATTGAATTTTGTTTATTTTGTGTTGGGTTTGTTCTCTGATATCATCTACGACAATGTCGGATGCTTTTTGTGGGGTGGTAGCATTTTGGTCCCTCACATTTTCAATTGTCGGTGGTGGTTAATACCGAAGACTTTAATAGTGCTCTTATTTGAACAAAATGAATGTTCCAGCACAATAGGGAAAATAAGTTACTTAGGAAATGTGTGAACTTTGACCATCTCGTTGTGACTAGCTTATTGTCGATAAAGTGTCTTCTGATATATGTTTCATCCTACCTAGAAAATGTGGGTTCTTGCCTAATGATTGTATCAATGACTTCTTTTGTGAGTGCGTCTTGAACATTGTATGTGATGAAACCGAGAATTTTTCCCATTCATATATTTTATTAAAGTGAAGCAAACGATTGAAATGATCTCAAGCAAATTTTTTGAATAGTGAACCAATTTACCAATATAAATCTTTAGTGGTCACCTTTTTCGATGTGTAATCTTTCTTGAACCTTTTGGTACTATCCTTTACTTGGAATAAATTTGAAAAACTTTGACCATATTATACCATCACCCATGACCTTCATGAAGTATCAATATGTTTGAATATCCAACTTAGGTTAAAGCCTAGGTTCGGGGTGCGGTGAGAAGGAAAGTCAAGAAGTGTGATTAATCCCCCTTTTGCCAGTTGTTTTGAAAAAAATAATTTGAACCCCTCCATGTTAAAAAAAGAGGGTAACTAAATTAAAAAATAATTTAAAATAGAAAAAGTTGTGAAATAAAGTAGTGAAAATTGCAACATAAATAGGGTGTCTTGTGGTTCATATGAAGTTGAATAATTGGGCTAATTATGAGCATGTATTAAATTTTAAAGAAAACGAGAAAAGGTATGCTCACGCCATACATCATGAAGGTGGAATCCACCTATCCTAAATTACCATACCTTTAAAATAAGCCCTTTTACAAGCCTTGAAAAGTTCTTTGGGATCTTGAGTGAGCTAGAAAGAATGTTCATTAGAGAGTAAGGGCATACCTATGGGTAAAGTCATTCATGTGTTCATCTTCGTGAGTGTTATAGATGAGTGCTATTCCATTACTTTAAATTGTTGAGAAATTTTTGTGTATTATAGAATCATCTTTGATGTGAGAGCATTCAAATAATTTTGTTGAACTTGAATTGTCATTTGAAGCAAGCATTGTGAGCTTGAGCTTACTTGACGTTGGTTAGTCACAATTTGAAACATTGAGTGTGTACAATTGATAATTTTATAAGTAGTAACCTTGTGGTGTGAATTTATGTTTAGTCATATGCAGCACTATTTGTATAAATCTTTATTGGACTGCCGATCTTGACTTTTACTTAAGTACATGCAAAATTTTAAGTTAGGGATGTTTATGAGTCCGAGACTTAGACTAATTTAGGGCATAAATTTGACAGTGTAAGTGTCCTCAAATGCCTATTTGATGCTCCAAATTGATGTTTACAAGTAGATTAGCGGCTATGGAGTCTAATATTATAGGCAAAGACATTAATCGAAAAAAGGAACTAAAGAACTCAAGAAGTGAAGAAAAGTGATCGCGATGATCACCAAGACAACTCGGCGGGCCCCTGATAAAATCTTAGCCAGCCTAATTTTATAGAGCACCACCTGTAAGATGAGAAAATTTTTGACGAAGGGTGTTCCCTATTGGCGATTTTTCGAATAGGTGATGATGGATTGTGCTCGCCAAAGTCTACAAGACTATTAGTGAAACTCCAAGAAGAGTGGCGATAAAAAGGAACTAAGAGCAAATCGCCAAACCACTTTGATAAAACTGACATAGACAACTTAGAGTTACACTACGAAATGGAATCAAGAAAAACTAAGCTAAGAGAGTATGGACAAGGGAGATCTTCAATTAACTGACTTGTTGGGGAAGCCCATTTTCCTCATCTATTGGCCCAAAAAAAGGCAATTTTTTGAATTGTATAAATTGTTATTATTGAAGACAGAGAAGGCATTCAAAGAATTGTTGAAACAGAGATTGGACTGCATTTTGGAAAGAGAGCATGAGAACAAAAAAGCTATTTTTGTTGTTTTGAAGATTTTTTCAGTAGATTTAAAGTTGGGTATTGTAATCAAAGTTGCTTTATTCATTTTAATATATTGGAAATCAATAATTGGCTATGGATCATGTAATATGTATTAAATTTTTTCTTTTTTTTCATGAATAGCTATAACCCCACTCATGGGGGTTCGACCATATGATTAATTGAAAAATTTAGTGTAGTGGGTGTTATAAATTATTTATCGTAGTGCTGATTCGTAGTGGTTCTGACTTATTAATGCGGTTTAGTTGCTTTATTGCATGTTTATTTCATAGTGATTTACTGTTTTTATGCTTGCTTGAGAGAGAGGTATAAAATCAATGTTATAAATTACAATTTTGAGTGATTGGCTTATTGTGGGTTCATCTTTAGAGAGTGAGTCCTTTGTCTTACTCGACTTATCTAGCTCCATAGAGTAGATGTAGTGAGGTCGTAGGCTGACTTTTATTGTAAGCCTATTGAGCATCGAAAGAACTCAATTAAAATGATGTAGTTGTTTATGAAAAAAATATCTCACTTAAGGTCAATCATACCCATGAAGATGGGGTAACTTTTAGTAATAACCTAGCACCCATTTATTGAGAATTGGAAATCAGTTGGTGTTGGGTTTTTAAGGTGTGAACAGGAAAAACCTTATAAGTACAAGTTAATAACAGCTTGCCATTCCTCCAAGCTCTTAGTCATTTGATTACTCTTATGGTTTATTGTGTTTGTGATTGCTATCTGATTTTAAAATCCCCCACAGGACATGTCTGTCAACTTTTTATTTAAATAAAAGTCTCCAAAATTTTCTATTCTTACAACTATTTAAATTGGGTTATAGCTTCATAATTGAATTTGAAATTGTACTTTTCCTAGTGGGATCTACCCCAACTCATAATAAATTACAATTTTCTACGCCTCGTATCATATGAAGTGTAGTTGAGCTTTACTCAACAGTCTATTGTCCACTCCCTGGGCCGTGAATGGCCTACGTGGTTTGGATGTTGCTGCACCTAGAAAGCTATAGTTAGCCCTTTTTCGGATACAAGGTGTTACACTAATTCATTATACTAACAATAACTTTAAGAGGTGTCCCAAGATTTTATTTAATCAGAAAAGGGTCTAATTGACTTAGTGTGGGTAACGCTTATAAAATGTCTTTTATATAAGCCAAATGAAGTTACGAGAAGTATATTAGAAAAAGTCTTAGAAGAAGTATTAGTAACATCTTTTGGAGAGTGTAGTAGCCAAAATAAGACATTCAAGAGAGTAAAGGGAATATAGACCTGTGTGGATACAATTGTATAGATCGATAATTTACAAGTCTAAATTGTAAAATTAAAGGGGAGATGATATGATGTGAAACCAAGTAAAGTGTGGAGGATGAGATATTGATGTCTTTCGAAAGATTTTGTGATGTATATCAATCCATTAGTAATAATGAGTATTCCTCAAGAAAAGTTATTACAACATCTTGTTGATATTCCAAATATAATAATTGTGTCTATGAGCTATGCTCATACACTATAGAGAGACTAAGGTCTAAGCTTAGTTTCAAAAATGAGAGGGAAAGACTTTACCCCATGGATCTCAATCTTATCGGTACAGTTATGGGATTAATGATCATGAGCTCAACCTATTAATATATGTACTCATGTCTCATAGTATGACAGTTTCGCAAAATAATGATTTGATCTGAATGGCTAGTAAAATATTGTTATCTTATGGATATTATTGTATCAAGACACTAGAACTAACTGTGTTTACGATCTTTATTCTTAAATCTCTTTCATTTATATTTTTTCGTTTTGAGAGTGGTGTTGTTGACGGACTGTCGATCAATCGATTTTTCGTGGATTGCTTCTTGTAACACTTCAAAAATCCAAAAATGATTCTTAAATCCTAGCATAGGTTCCATGGGTCTAAACACTATTTTCATACCAAATATAATGAATATAGGTCATTTAGGAAGTTTAGGAGCCAAAAAATCCAAGAATGTCCATGAAGTTCAAAAACTAATTTTACGGGGTAGTAGCGTGCCTTAGCTTATTTGACTAGCTTATAAGAGTTGGAATCCATGAAATTAGGTCGAAGTGTGTATAAAAAGTGTTAAAGATGATTCGTTGTTGAAAATTACGAGTACGACTCACCAATGACAAAACAAGGCCCCTTGAGAAGGACCCTAGAATGTAGGAGGCAACACTTCCTAGGCAGTGTGCAACCACGAGAAGTCATTAACAGCTCTCGTGTGGATCCACGGGGCATAGATGCCCACAGTCGTCAAACACTTAGCCAAATTTATAGAGCCTTCACGTGAGGAAGTCTCTTTCCAAGACGATGGTTGTGCAGGACAGAGGGGTTACCAACCGTCGATTCACAAATAGCACGTTGACGGGGTTCCGTCTGTGATGTTCCATTTTTCTGTACAATTTAAGTTAAGGACAATTATATTAATAAAGGGTTTTAGGGGTATTTGGGTATTAAAGGAAGATTAATTAACTAATTTAACCCCCCATATAAGCACCCCAACCCTCATTAGCCTTAATACAAAAAAAATTAAACTCTCTCCCTTCCCTCTTCTTTCTCTCTCTATTTGAAGACACCATTGAAGACAAGCTAGGGGAGGTTTTGTGGGCTGGAAAGGGATGATTTCACCTACGAATCTTCATGAAACGTTAAGGTATGGGATCTAATTCACCTTTGAGACCTCTTTTCTCAAAGGGTTCCTTAAAAATGTTTTCAAAAGTTGGGTTTTCATGTGTGTTCTTCTGAATCTCGAAATTGGGATTATGAATTGAATTGTTTATGCTTTTTAATGTATATTACTAGTTATTGATAAGTGATCTAGGTTAGAGGAATTGACCTGAGTATCTTGTTTTAGGCTTTTATTTAGTATTGAATTATGGTATAGTACCTCTTCTAGAATTGTTATCATATTGATTATTGAATTACTATGCGGATAATCTAAATTAGATTTAATTGAGGGTTTATGGCAAGGACTAAATGATTAACTATGAAGGAGACTTGTTATGTTTTATGATCTTTATCTTCACTCCCAACTTTGATTAATTGTGGTTAAGTCATGATGTTATATTTTAGTAAGTCTGGTATTAGGGTTGATAGGATGGTATGATGTTGAATTGGAATGTCTTGACTATGTTGTGAGGTGTTTTAAGGTGTATGTGTGATAAGTATGGTGATGAATATCAATGTGCATTATTATGATATGAAATTCAAATGTCTTAACCTCACTTATATGAATTATAATAAAAGAACATATACTTATACAATTGTTATTGAGATATTGATAATGATGATTATACAAGGTGTAGACCCTATGACCTAAACTAAGATATGATTAATAATAAATGTTTAAAGACATTTCAAAAAGGGAATATAGCATAGCACTGATGTAGGAGCACTAAATTACTCTTGAGATTGGAGACTACAATGCATGGAGCATAAAAAGGATACCAATTATATCTCCTAGTTCTTGAAAAATGTTGACCCCATATGATTACTAGCTAGTGGATCCACGTAGTTGCTAAGTTTTATGTTTTGGTACTACCTTGGACAGTCATCCGCCTTCTTTCGATGTAGGGTTTTATGACACTGGATTTGACACTAGCTCATGTGGTCTTTGTAGGTTAGGGAAACATGTTCCCGAAAGATAAAATGAATTAAATAGTTGAACTCTAACTAGCATAACCTAAGGGGTCGAGCTTAGTCTAGGTAGGGGTATGGGACTCTACCTAAGAATTGCACTAGTTAGCCTTGAGGAGAGTGTTAGAAGGATGTTCTTATGTATGTTTATGTCTATGATGATTAATAATATGTATATGAAGGACTTTCACGCTATTGATACTATATGTTGACTAGATCAACTATGAGTACATGTCGGTTTATATTGTAAATTAAGATGAAATGTATATCTAAATGTCATGTTATATAAAGAAGGGTGTTAGTCAATATTTTTGTCTCATACTTATTACATGTGGAGTACTAACCCCATTTTCTTTCTCTTTCCCAAATATTTTAGGTTTCGGTTGTTTAAGTATCATTTAAGACGACTTGAATAAGGATTGAATATTCTCTATCATCCTAGTGGTAGGTCCTCACTTTCCGAGGGCGAGGACAATATCTTACTTATGAAGTTGCTTTGTTTCTCTAAGACTTATATGTTCATTCCACTTTCATTTGCGTACGATTTGTATAAGCCTATATGTGGCTTCTTTACATTGATGTAGGGTTATGACCAAATTGCTATAGTCTTTAGATGGTATGACATAAGACAATCCTTAAGACTATCTTCTATCTTATGTTTATATTTATGTGCAATAAAAGTAGAAGGCTATTAACCTTCCTATACGAAGGGTCTATGTATACTCAATACACACACACACACACACATACACACACACACACACAAATATATATATATATATATATATATATTATATATATATATATATATATAATTATGTGTATGTAGAGGTCTATGTTAACCTTCAATGTAGAAGTAATAACAGATTTAATATTTCATGCTTAATTTGACTTATGAATGTGTCGATGTAAACTAAGAGGCTAATCTTAGTCATCAAAGAGGACGACGATGTGTAGATGGTAAACAAGGATGTGACAAACTTGGTATCACAACATGAAGTTGAATTATCTTAGAGTCAATGTCTCTCTCAACCATGTCTATCTAAGTTTGTGTTCATAATTGTGAAGAGCACCATACTTATGGATAGGAATCTACATGACGCCTATCAAATTCTAATTTTCTTGGAAATCTTGTATTTTGCCATTAGAGTATACTTATGGTGTGTATTTGCATCTAATTCTATTGTTTTGCTTATAATAAGAATGAACACAAGAAGGAACACCCCACAAAGACATGAAGAGGAAATTTTCAATGCGGAGCTCCTCCCCATGGTTATCAAGTTCCTCCACTTGAAGATGATGCTAACATAGAGAAAGCACCGGCCAATCCTCTTCCTTTGACGTATGAGAATATAAGGACGTATCTTATTCAAATGTCCCAAGCTATCACCACTCAAGCACAAGCGAACAGTCCAAGCTATAACGGCCCACAAAAACTGGGAGGTTGTAACATGTCCTCCTTAACAAGTCACTACTATGTCTTCCTATCTTAGGAACTTCACTCGAATAAACCCTCCTACTTTCTACGGTTCTAAGGTAGAGGACGACCCACAAGAATTCATTTATGAAGTCTGTAAGATACTATCGGGTATGGGGTTATCCACAAGTGAAAAGGCCAAGTTGGCCACTTATCAACTCAACGACGTCTCTCAAGCATGGTTTGTGCAATCGATGGATAATATGACCTTGAGAGGTGGTCCTTTAACTTGCGATATCTTCAAGAAGTCTATTCTTAATCCGTTCTTTCCTACGGGGATTAGGGAGGCTAAAGTGGTGGAGTTCATCAACCTTTGCGTAGGAGGTATGAGTATTCATGAATACTCTTTAAAATTCACTATGTTGTCGAAAGATGATCCTTCTTTAGTTTCCGATCCTAGAGATGAAATGAGTCGCTTTGTGATGAGGGTGTCCGATTATTTGCAAGAGGAGTGTCATTCAGCAATGCTACATGACAAAATGAACATTTCTCGTCTGATTGAGCATGCCAAGCAGGTGGAGGAGGCAAGGGCTAGGAGGAAGAGTAGGAACATTTCTCGTCAAAGAATAGGCTTGAGATACAAGACAAGCCTAGGTTTAAGAAGCGGCTTTCAAGTCATGTCCCTTTCAAGTTCCAAAAGGCTAGTTGTGATAGGGTGTATAACCTATATTCAAGTAGGGAAAAGGTACTAATTCCCAAACCGAGAAGCCAACTTGGGGAAAGTGTGGCAAGAAGCACTATGGTGATTATCTTAAGGGGACGGACAATTGTTTTGGTTTTGGTAACACTAGGCACAAGGTTAGGTATTGCCCAAATGTGAGGGGTTAAGACAACGGTAGTGGTCAAGATCAAGCAAGTGGTTCAAAAAGGTCCAAAAAAGAACCACGTCTATGCTCTCCGATCTAAGGGTGAGAAATATACTTCTCCCGACGTGGTGACCGGTATGTTGAAATTTTTCTCTATGATGTATATCTCTTACTTGATCCGGGTGATGCCTTGTCATTTTGTTACATCTCGTGTAGCAAAAGAGTTTGATATCTTACCCGATATTTTACATGTACCTTTTATAGTATCTACACGTATGGTTGAGTCGGTTTTTGCAAAAATGGTGCATAAAAAGTAACCTACAATGTTGCCTAACAGAGTTTCTTAGGTTGATCTAGTAGAACTTGATATGCTTGATTTTTATGTAATATTGGGTATGGACTGGTTGCATGCTTGTTTTGCTTCTATTGATTGTCGGACAAGGGGTTTAACTTTCCAAATGAACCCGTGTTAGAGTGGAAGGGGGGAAACTCTATTGTTAGAGGCCATATCATCTCTTGTCTCAAAGCATGCAAAATGATCTCTAAAAGTTGTCTATGCCATTTGTAAGAGTCCAAGATATAGACTCCGAAATTCCTCCCCTTGAGTCGGTCCCTTTAGTGAGTGAATTTCCGGAGGTTTTTCCAAATTACCTTCCAAGTATTCCACATGAGCGGGAAATTAATTTTGTTATTTATATTCTACCGGACACAAATCCCATTTCAATTTCTCCTTATCGGATGGCTTCGGTCAAATTGAAGGAGTTGAAGGCTCAACTCAAGGATTTACTAGACAAGGGTTGGGGTAATCCCGTATTGTTTGTAAAGACGAAGGATAGATCCTTGAGAATGTGCATTGATTACTACAAACTCAACAAGGTCACTATTTTGAATAAGTATCCTAACCCTCAGATAGAACACTTATTTGATCAACTCCAAGAGGCGATATACTTTTCAAAATTTTACCTGAGGTCGGGGTATCACAAACATAGGGTCAGAATTGAGGATGTACCAAAGATAGCATTTCCAACTAATTATGGGCACTATGAGTTATTGGTAATGTCCTTCGGTCTCACTAATGCTTCGGCGGCATTTATAGACCTAATGAACATGGTGTTTCAAAGTTACCTATACCCATTTGTCATTGTCTTTATTGACGGTATCTTGGTATATTCGAAGAATAAGAGTGACCATATGGGTCATTTGAGTGTATTATTGCAAACCCTTAAGGAACATCAATTGTTCGAAAAATATAGCAAGTCTGAGTTTTTGTTGAGGTAGGTGGCATATCTAGGGTATATCATCTCTAGCGAAGGAGTTGAGGTAGACCCAACGAAAATGGAGGCGGTGAAAAATTGGCCTAGTCTATTGACTCAAACCAACATTAGGAGTTTCTTGGGTTTAGAGGATTATTATCGGAGGTTCGTGGATGGTTTTGCGTCCATTGCAGCTCCCTTGACTACTTTGACCCAAAAGTGTAAGAAATTTGAGTGGTAAGAGGAATGTGAGAAAAGTTTCCAAGTTTTGAAAGATAGGCTTACTTCTTCTCCGGTATTGACCTTACCAAAGGTACAAAAGGGTTTGTTGTATATTGTGATGCATCCAGTGTGGGTTTAGGGTGTGTGCTTATGCAAATGGGAGGTGGTAGCCTACATTTCTGGGAAACCTAAGGTACATGAGAGTAACTATCACACTCATGACCATGAGTTAGCAGTCGTGGTGTTTGCTTTGAAAATGTTGATGCATTACTTTTACAGTGTACATGTTGCTGCCTTTACCGACCATAAGAGTCTCCAATATGTGTTTACCCAAAAAGAGTTGAACCTCCAGCAAATAAGGTGGTTAGAGTTTTTGAAAGATTATAATATGAGTGTCCTCTATTACCCTGGTAAGGCTAATGTGGTTGCGGATGTCCTATATCATATGACTATGGGTAGTTTATCTCACATTGATAAAGCCAAGAAAGACCTAGTGAAGGAAGTTCATAGGTTATCTAGGTTGGGAGTGAGATTGGAAGGTTCTCCAAATGGTGGTGCTATGGTCCATCATAACTCCGGTCATCTTTAGTGGTTGACATGAAGTCCAAACAACATCTTGATCAACCATTAATGAAGCTAAAAGAATCGGTTCTCGACAAGTTAAATGAGTCATTCTCCTTCTGGGAAATAAAGTGAGGAGGTACCAAGGGATACTGTGTGTTCCCGATATAGATGAGTTGAGGGACTGAATCTTTGAAGAAGCCCATGGGTCCCGCTACTCCATTCATCCTGGTATGACGAAAATGTACCATGATCTAAGGGAAATTTTGTAACATCCCGTACCAAAAATAGACCAAACATCAGCTTTTTTGAAAATGTGCAAGTGCAGTCGATGGTTCCATCAACGGTCCATAGCCTAACCCATAACTTAATCTACACATCCATCGATTGAGTCAGAAAACCCAAAATCTAAGCCTAAAAAAATTTAACTAAGTGTTGAATGACAGACGGACTTACGATTTGTAGGTTACACTATAGTTAGTAGTTTGTGTCCACCGATTGACACCCCCTTCACCCACTCTCTGACAAGAACCATGATTGACTAGCACGGTTCGTAAGTCCATATGGAAATTAACAGAAAGTTAGGGGGAAAATGTAGTTGTGTAAACTTCAATTGATCATAACTCTTATCACAAGATGAGTTAGGTGTTCCATGATATACCCATATATAGATAATTGATTTAGCTTTTTATAGCCACCAACCTTGCTAAAATCGGACCTCCAAGTAAAAAGTTATGCCTTTTTTAGTAAAGGACAATCGAGCAGGCCCAACCTATTGACCCAAACAACGGACTGTCGATGGAACGAGAGTAACCTTTTACACCTTTGGAATGGTATATTGGGTCCTCTCGATGGGGGTGTATACATGGGACTTGACATTTAGCTCAGGTGATTTTATTATCAGTTATTAGTAGATCACATAAATCTGTCATATTTCACTGCAATGATCATTTATTAGTTTATTAAGTTTTCAGTTTCAGCATGTTATAAATTGGTCATTGCATTTAGTTATCTTAATATTCAGAAATTCAGTGTATCATGTTTAGATTATTATCCTTGCTTTCTGCTTGTTCAATTATGTTTTATTTCAGCTTTATTCTATATTACATGCTCAATACCTTCAAGTACTGATGCATACGTGCACCATATCTTCTAGTGATGTAGGTTCAAGTTCTCAGCATCCAGATCACACTTAGATCGATTCCCAATCTCCAATTCAGCAGATTAAGTAGTAAGTCCTTATTCTCTGAGGACAATAGTCATGATTTTCTTTTTCAGTGTTTAGTCCTTTACTTTATGTTTTGCAAGACTTAGACGGGGCTTATCCCAATTTTTCTAGTAATTTAGAGGCTTATTTCAAACCTAGATAGTTTCAACATAGTGTTGAGTTAATAACTTCTTTTTATCAATCTCATCAGTATTTCATTTATCCCAGTTATATTATATGGGTATTCTCCATCTTTTCGGTTCAAATTATGATTTATCTTCCGCATTAACTTTACAATCTTTAGTATGCTCATGATCATGCCAGCAGGGTTAGCTTGGGATCACTTATGGTCCTAGGTTTCGTGTACTCATATTGGGGGTAGGTTGGGGCGTGACAAAACATGGTATCAGAGAACTATTTTAAAGTGTCCTAGGATGTCTAAAAAACTGCACTAAGTAGATTCCTTTTCATTAGTGTGAAGTGCACCACATGTAATGAGAGGGAGGGTATGAAATGTTTTAGGAAAAAATTTCACTTTCTTGTGTCTGTTATCATGCATGAGGTATGATTTTATTCCATTCTAACTTAACATTTTACGTTTCAGATCATACCTACTCATAGAGCTAACCCTAGGAATGCGAACATTAGGAATGGAAACCAGCTCCTTTGGTCCCAGATCAAGAAATCTTCAAGATTAATTCAGGATTGACATACAGATGTTGGCTCAGAGTATGACTAACAAGAACAATTAGGTTCATGCTCAGTTGAAAGAAAATGGTGGATAAGTAGCATAAAGGGTGTGTGCCTTTGTTAGGATGAATCCACCGTAGTTCTTAGGATCACAAACTAATGAGGACCCTTAGAATTTCTTGGATGAGATCAAGAAGATCTTTGATGTGATGCAAGTCGCTGGGAATGAATGGGTTGAGTTTGCATCATACTAGTTGAAGGATGTTGCTCATATCTGCTACACTTAGTGGAAGGAAAATAGAGGTACAGATGCAGCTGCAATTACATGGGATTGCTTTAATGAGGCATTTCTAGAAAGGTTTTTCCCAATTACCTAAGAGGAGCAAAAGCCCAAGGATTCATGAACTTAAGGCAGGGAAACATGGCGGTACAAGAGTATGGGATCAAGCTTAACAAACTCTCTAGGTATGATCCTCACATAGTTGCTGACTCCAGGGCTCAGATGAATAAGTTCTTGTATAGAGTGTCAAATGTATGAATACTGAGTGCAGAACTACTATATTACTGGGAGATATGACTATCTCTAGGCTTATGACTTATGCTCAGAAGGTTTAGGGTTATAAGCTTAGAGAACAGGCTAAGGAGAATAAGAAGTCTAGGATTGGGAACTATGACTATTCTGAGCAGAAATCGGGTGGTGGAAATCGCTTGTAGAGTCAGTAGAAGTTTTCAACTCAGCCCCTTCGTCAGCTAGTATTACATACTCCAAGAACAAGTACGACTAGAAGGGTAGAGCACCGGGAACTAAGTCTCAGGGAAGTGTTTCACGCACCAAAACTTTTCCCACTTGCCCTAAGTGATGTAAGAACCATCTGGGCGAGTGTCCCATAGGAAAATAGGAATATTTTGGGTGCGGCTAGTCTAGTCACATGTTGAGGGATCGTTCTTATATACAGGGTGAAGAAGGTTTAAATGGTAGAGCTCAGTGTACAACTTCAGAATCACCAGCAAGTCACCCGACTCAGCACGGTAACTCATCTGGTACAAGTGGGGGTCTACGCCTGAACAGGTTGTATGTTGTTCATGCTTGCCAGGATCAGGAAGGTTCTCCTGATGTAGTCATTGGTACATTACGTGTCTTTGACCTTGATGTTTATGCATTATTAGATCCAGGGGTTACTCTTTTTTTTGTATCTCCTTAGATGGTAGCCTAATTGAGTGTTAGTCTAGAAACTCTCTCAGAACCTTTCTCAGTCTCAACTCCAGTCGGTGACCCAGTTATAGTTAGACGGGTATACATAAATTTCCCTCTCACAATCTCTAAGAAAGTCACCTCAGCAGATCTTGTAGAGTTAGAAATGGTAGACTTCGATGTAAAGGAATGGATTGGTTATATTCCTTTTTGCCTCATTCGATTGTAGAACTAGGAATTTTTGTTTCCAGTTTCCTGACGAACCAATCTTAGAATGGAAGGGTAGTGTCTTAGCGCCTACGGGTCTATTTATTTCTTACCTTAAGGCTAGAACGATGATCTCTAAGATTTATCTCTATCATCTAATTCAGGTTAAAGATTCCAGCTCTCAAACGCCAACTCTTGAGACAGTTCCAGTAGTGTGTGAGTTTCTAGAAGTGTTCCTATAAGATCTTCTCGGATTCCATCACGAATGCGACATCAAATTTGGAATTGATCTCTTACCTTATATAAAGACTATTTTTATTCCTCCTCGTAGAATGGCTTCAGCAGAGCTTAAGGAATTGAAAGAGCAATTGAAAGACCTAATAGATAAAGGCTTCATCATACCTAGTATTTCACCATGGGTGCGCTAGTGTTGTTCGTAAAGAAGAAAGATGGTTCTCTCAGAATGAGCATCGACTCTAGATAGTTGAACAAGGTCACAATAAAGAATAAGTATCCCATCCCCACGACTGATGACTTGTTTGACCAACTTCAGTGTTCTAGTCACTTCTCAAATATAGACCTCAGATCTGTTTATCATAAGCTTAGATTCGGAGATAGCAACATTCTAAGAACATCCTTCAGAACTCGATATGGTCATTATTAATTTGTATTTATGTTGTCCGGACTAACCAATGCTCCTGCAACTTTCATAGATTTGATGAGCAGAGCATTCAAGCAGTACTTGGACTTGTTCTTTATCATTTTTATTGATGATATCCTCAATTAGTCTAGAAAAGCGGAATAACATTTTATTCATTTGAGAATTGTTCTAAACACTCTCAAATATCACCAATTATTCTTTAATTTTAGCAAATGTGAGTTCTTGTTGCAATTCGTTGCTTTCCTTGGTCACATTGTATCTAGAGAAGGGATCTGATTGGATTCACATAACATAGAAGCAGTGAAACAATGGCCTAGGCCTACCTCTACTACAGATATAAGAAGTGTCATAGATCTAGCTGTTTATTATAGAAGGTTCGTGGAAGCATTTTCATCTATCGCCTCACCATTGACTGGGTTAACTAGAAGATAGTCAAGTTTCAATGGTCAGATGATTGTTAGAAAAACTTCACATAATCGAAAACTAGATTTACTACAGCTCCTGTCTTGACTCTACCAGTGGGTTCAAATGGTTATGTAATCTATGGTGATGCATACAGAGTTAGCCTAGATTGTGTGTTGATGCAGCGAGATAAGGTTATAGCTTATGCCTCTAGAAAACTTAAGAGTGATGAGAATAAATATCCAACCCATGATCTGGATCTTGCATTAGTGGTGTTTGCACTCATGATATGGAGAAACAACTGGTATAGTGTTCATGTAGGTTTATTCACTGATCATAAGAGAATTCAATATGTGTTCACCCAAAAAGAGTTAAATCTTTGCAAGAGGAGATGGCTTGAGTTCATTAAGGATTATGATATGAGTGCGCAGTATCATCTTGGTAAGGTCAATGTATAAGTAGATGTTCTTAGTAGATTATCCATGGGTAGTGTAGCCCATGTTAAGGAAGAAAGGAAGAATCTAGTGAAGGATGTTCACAGGTTTGCTCGCTTAGGAGTTGTCGTTATGAGCATATCAGATAGTGGTGTAAAAGTTCAGAATTGGGAAAAATCTTCTTTGGTGGAGGAAGTTAAGGAAAAACAGCACATTGATCCAATCTTGCTTGAACATAAGGGTGCACTCCACAATAAGAGAGTGGAGGTTTTCTCCCAAATGGGTGATGGTGTACTTCGCTACAAGGGTAAATTGTGTGTTCCAGATGCGAGTGACTTACTAAATTATATCGTTGTAGAATCCGATAATTCACGATATTCTATTCATCCAGGTCCCACTAAGATGTATCGCAACCTGCGGGAGGTTTATTTGATTGCATGAAGAGGTATATAGATGATTTTGTGAGTAAGTGCCCCCATTTCCATCAAGTCAACGTAGAGCATCATAAACCAGGAGGTATGACGTAAAGAGATCGATATTCTTAATTGGAGGTGGGATATGATAAATATGGATTTCATCACATGGTTACCTCGTACTCGTACACAATATGACTCTTTTTGGGTGATAGTTTAAAAGATGACTAAGTCTTACCACTTTTCAGTAGTCAAGACTAAGGATTCGTCATAGGACTATGAAAAGCTTTATATTAATGAAATTAAAAGATTGCATGGGTTCATGTGTCTATCATCTTAGATAGAGGTCCTCAGCTTACCTCTTATTTCTGGAAGTCATTTCAGAAGGGTCTTGGTACTCAAGCTACAACATTTCATCCACAGATGGATGAACATGCAGAGCGTACCATTCAGATCCTAGAAGATATGTTGAGATCTTGAGTGATCGATATTAATGGTAGTTGGGATGATCACCTTCCTCTGATTGAGTTCGCCTACAACAATAGCTACAATTCCAACATTCCGATTACCCCTTATAAGGCTTTGTATTGGGTAGGTGTAGATCTCCTATTGGTTGGTTTGATGTAGTGGAAGCAGCTTTAATAGGGCCAGGTTCAGTCCTATATGCTATGAAGAAAGTGCAACTCATTAGAGAGAGACTTAAGACAACCTAGAGTTGATAGAAATCTTATGCAGATGTAAGGATAAGGGAACTAGAGTTCCAGGTTGATAATTGGGTTTTCTTCAAAGTATCACATATAAAAGGGATGATGATATTTGGAAAGAAGGGGAATATTATTCCTAAATATGTAGGCCCTTAAAAGATATTGAAAAGGGTTGGCAAGGTAGCATATGAGTTAGAGTTGCCAACAGAATTAGCAGCAGTGCATCCGATCTTCCACATCTCACTATTGAAGAAGTGTGTGGGTGACCCCGTCTCTGTAGTGCCATTAGAGAGTGTGGCGGTGAGACATAGTCTTTGTTATGAGGATTTACTATTTGAGATTTTTGACTGTCGGGTTAGGGGGTGAAAAATAAAGAAGTCACTTCAGTCAAGGTTTTATACAGTAGTCAGTTCGCAGAGGGAGCTACTTGGGAAGCAGAAGCAGCCATGAGAGCCAAGTATCCTCACCTCTTTCCTTCCGATTCCACTCAAGCTTGAGGTGATAGTTCCTCTTTAGCTTTTCAGTCATTCATGCATGAATTACGTCTTAGAATCATGTTCACTCAATTGTACTTGCAGTCTTACTGTATTTTATGTTCTCGAAACTCAATTCAGTTAGAAACTTAGTTCTCATATTTAGTAGTAGGGATTGCAGCTCTCTCCCTCTATTTCAGCTAGTTTAGTATTAATTCAAGGATGAATGCTCCAAAGGGATAGATAATGTAACATCCTGTATCAAAAACAGACCACAAATCAGCTTTTTAGAAAATATGAAGGTACAGTCGACGGTTCTTTCAACGGACCGTAGCCTGACCCGCGGATCGTCCTACAAATCCGTCGATTTAGTCAGAAACCCCAAAAAATCTCAGCCCAAAAAAAACATGACAAAGTGTAAAATGACGAATGGACCTACAGTCCATATGTTAGACTATGGTTCATAGTCGTGTTCGCCGATCGACACCCACTCTCTGAAAAGAACCACGATTGACCAGCACGGTCCGTAGATAGACCTACGGACCGTAGGTGCAAATTAACTGACAGTTAGGGGGAAATATAGTTGGATCAACTTCAATTGATCATAACTCATAGCACAAAATGAATTAGGTGTCTCATGACATACACATAGATAGATAATTGTATTATCTTTCCATAGACACCAAACTTTGTAAAATCATACCTCTAAGTAAAATGTTATGCCCGTTTTCGTATAGTATTGTCGAGTAGGCCCAACCTACGGGCCCAAACAACGGACCATCAATCGAGGTCTTCGTTTTGTCCGACAACAATTAACTCAAGGGTCTTTTGGTCTTTTCCAACACCGTTTTAACCATTAGATATGTCGTTTTAACCCTAAATCATCAGATTTTAGTAAGTTTAAGCTTAGAAACATAACTAAAACTTACCTATGTCAAATCATTAATCAAACACTTAGAAAATTAAAAGCAAGAAAGGAGAAAAAGGTTAAGAACCCTAGTTCAATAACGTAGAAATATTCTAGCAGTTCCAGCCAATAAATCTAAGTATTTCTTCATAGATTTTATTACCAGGTATGTGAGTATTCACTAGTGGGATCCTTTCAACCATTGGGTCCCTAGTTTTAAGTTCGTTCTTTATTATCTTATTATGATAAAACCTAGGGTTTCTACAACTTCGATAGAACATCATTAACTTATTACATATATATGTTCCAAAACAGATTGAAAAGATGTTATTCAGTTTATCGCATGAATTTCAGAACCCCAACTACGTATTTCTTTAGTTATTAAATTACACATGATAGGTCAGATATTTATGTTATTCATATATACATGCCTCGGTATTAATGCATTATTATCATATTAAATGTTGCATTCTCAGTTTTCATGTTCTTTGTTTAAATATCCAGTATTTACAGAAAATTGAAACATAATCAGTTAACTAGATAAATCAATGGGATTAGCACAATACTTAGTTGGACTAGGGTTCAATGTACCCAATTTGTCCCAGAACTACAAGCCAAGTAGGTTGTAAGTCCCCTCTGAGGGCAGTCAGTTTAGTGATCACGTCAACATGCCTTTATACCTTTGATAGATTATATTGGGTCCTCTCTATGGGCGTATACATCAGACTCCACATTTAGCTCATGTACTTTTATTACCGGTTATTAATAGCTCCCATAGATTAGTACGATTTCACAGCATTTACCAATTATTAGTATATTCAGTATTCAGTTTCAGCATGTTATAAATTGGTCATTGCATTCAGTTATCTCAATATTTAGAAATTCAGTATATCATGTTAAGATTATTGTACTGGCTTTGTGCAAGTTCTGTTATGTTTTATTTTAGATTCAGTCTATTCTACATGCTCAGTACCTTCAAGTACTGACACATACGTGCACTACATCTTCTCGTGATGTAGGTTCAGGCTCTAAGCATCCTGATTACGCTTAGAACGATTCTCGATCTCCTGTTGAGTAAAATCAGTGGTGAGTCCTTATTCTACGAGTACAATATTCATGAGTTTCTTTCCATAGTTAGTTCTTTAATTTCAGTTTTTGCTAGACTTAGCTGGCGCTTGTCCCAGTACTTTTATCATTTAGAGGTTTATTTAGGACATAGATAGTTTCATCATAGTGTTGAGTTAATAATTTCTTTGTATTAATCTCGTATTTAATTTATCTTAGTTATAGTATATTGGTATTCATTATCTATTTAGTTTGAAATATGATTTATCTTTCGAATTAAGTTTATTATCTTTAATATGCTCATGATCATGCCATTATGGTTACCATGGGATCACTTGTGGTCTTAGGTTCCATGATTGCGTCTCGGGGGTAGTTTTTGGCGTGACAATTTATTGGTGGGAAGGTATGAAAAAGGACATAGCGAAGTTTGTTGCTAAGTGTCCGAATTGCCAATAAGTAAAAGTCGGGTAGCTTACTACCAGAGATCCCAATTCCTACTTGTAAGTGGGAAGACATCAATGTGGATTTTATAGTGGGTTTAACTCGGACTCAAAGGTCATATGATTCCATATGGGTGGTTGTGGATAGGTTGACTAAGTCCACTCGCTTTATTCCTTTCAAGTCTATTTATTCGGCTTAAGATTATGCTAGGATTTTCATAGATTAGATTGTGTGTTTCTATAGTATTCCATTATTCATTATATCAGATCGTGGTGCAAAATTCACATCTAGGTTTTAGAGGTAATTCCAGAAAGGGTTGGGTATTAAGGTGAAGTTGAGTACTGCTTTTCATCGCCAAACAGATAGTCAAGCGGAAATCACTATTCAAACCCTTGAGGATATGCTTAGGGCTTGCATTATTGATTTTAAAGGGAATTGGGATAATCATTTGCCTTTGGTTGAGTTTGCTTATAGTAATAGTTTTCATTCATCCATTTCCATGGCTCCCTATGAACCCTTGTTTTGTAGGAGGTGTAAGTCTACTATTGGATGGTTTAAAGTGGGTGAGCCTTCATATCTTTGTCCCCACTTTGTTTATAAGATATTGGAAAAGATTCATATCATAAGGAACAAGTTGCAAACGGCCTATAGTCGGCAAAATTCTTATGCCGATCATAGGAGAAGGGTTTTGGAGTTTGAAGAAAGTGATAAGGTGTATTTGAAAATTTCACAAATGGAAATGGTGGTTAGATTTTGCAAGAAAGGAAAGTTGAGTCCTCGTTATGTGGATTCCTATTTAATCTTGCAAAGGGTTTTTAAGGTTGTTTATGAATTGAAACTTCCTAGTGCATTGGCTTTTGTTCATCCGGTTTTCCATGTTTCCATGCCTAAAAAGTATATTGGGGATCGCGAGTCCATTCTTTATATTAAGGGTCTTGATGCTAATGATAACCTCTCTAATGAGGAAGTCCCGATCCAAATTCTTGGTAGACAATTGAAGAAGTTAAGGAATAAAGATGTGGTTTGCGTAAAAGTGTTATGGATGAATCACTTCGTTGAGGGTGCAACACGGGAGGCAGAGGCCGACATGAAGTGTTGTTACCCTCTACTTTTTGATAACTAAGGTTAGTCATTCTTTTTAATAATATAAATGTTACTAGAAATTGAAGTTTCATGATTTTTTGTGAACTTTTGCAAAAATGTGCAGTTGGGTTGCATTAAAGTGAAGTGCAATTGAAACTTGAAAATTTTCCTTTTTGGTTTGTTTGAGTTATGTAATGCATTTTGACATGGTGAATCTTTTTGAAAAGTTATGTGACATATTTACAAGTTAAACTTGGTGGTAATTGACTGACTTAATGTATATTAAGCTCATGTGTGTTGCGAGAAGGAAATGTCTCATGATGAAGTGTTTGAGCCTTATGATTGATAATTGGAGTTTTGAAATTTGCCTTTTTGAAATGATATGTTTTATGTTGAATTGATGTTGTTGAATAGTTTGTCTGTTAGTCTTAAGTCTATTCATTCCTTCAAAAGAATTTAGTGTTATTCAGGGACGAATGTTTTTAAGGGGAAGGGGGGATAATGTAACACTTCGAAAATCCAAGACGAGTCTTGAAGCCTAAAATAGGTTACATGGGGTATAAACACCTTTTTAAGACCAATTTTATAGAATATAGGTCATTTAGGAAGTCTATGAACCAAAACGTCCAAGAATGTCAATGACGTTTGGAAACTAGTTTTAAGGGGTACTAGCATGCCATAGCCTATCTTACTAGCTTTTAGGAGTGGGAAAACAATGCAATTAGGTGGAAATATGTGTACAATTGTTAAATATGATTTGTTTCTTTAACGTTGGGGTATGACTCCCCAAAGACAAATCAAGGGCCCTTGAGGAGGACCTAGCACGTAGTAGGCAACATATCCTAGGCAGTGTGCAACCACGAGAAGCCATCAACAACTCGTATATGGATTGATGGGGCATCGATACCCACTTTTGTCCCACACTTAGCCATATTTATGGATCTCTCTCCTGCACAATTCTCTGACCAAGACGACGGTTGTGTAGGACAGAGGGGTGACCAACCCTCAATTCACAGACGGCCCATCGCCGGGTTCCGTCTTAGAGGGTCCATTTTTCTGCACAATTTAAGTTAAGTCCAATAAAATAATTAAGGGTTTTAGGGGTTATTTTGGGATTAAATAAAGATAAATTAACTAATTTAACCCACATATACATATCCCAACCCTCATTAGTCTAAATACAACTCAGAAAAATAAACTCTCATTCTTCTCACTTCTTTCTCTCTCTATTTGAAGACACCTAACTAAGAAAATCTAGGGGGAGGTTTTGGGGGCTGTAAAGGGATGATTTCTCCATTAAATCTTCATCAAACGTTAAGGTATGGTATCTAATTCACCTTTGAGACCTCATTTCTCAAAGGGTTCCTTCAAAATATCTTCAAAAGTTAGGTTTTCAGGTGGGTTCTTCTCAATCTAGAAATGATGATAATGAATTGAATTGTTTATGCTTTTTAATGGATAATATGAATATATTAACATATAATTTAACTTGATTAGGAAAATTTGTGATGTTTTGATCGACAAAGAAAGATATAATCCTTAACCCTTAAGCCTTTGTTTGATCTTGAAGTGAATTGGATTGTGATTGGTTGAGTAACTTGATTATTAGTTAAATCACTATTATAGGATCTTGTTAAACTAATCATGAAAACATAAATTTTGGTCTTCCAAAGAAGTTATTGAGAAGTGATCTAGGTTAGGGGAATTTACCTAAGTATCTTAATTTAGGCTTCCATTTACGATTGAGACTTGGTATTATAGTAACTCATGTAGTATTGTTAACATATTTATTATGAATTATGATGTGGATAATATAAATTGTATCAAATTGAGGGTTTATTGTAAGGCCTAAATGATAAACTATGAAGGAGACCTGGTAAGTTTTTTATGTCTATCTTTATGTCCAACTATGAATAATTGTGGTTAAGTCATGATGTTATATTGGAGTAAGCCTTGCATTAGGGTTTATATGATAGTATGATGTTGAATTGAATTGTCTTGACTATGTTGTGATGTTGATTAAGGTGTATGTGTGATAAAGATGGTGATGACTATCAATGTGCATTGTTATGATATGAAATGCTAATGTGCTAACCTCAATTATATGAATTGGAACGAAATGACTTATAGTCATACAATTCCTATTGAGATATTGATGATGAATATTATACAAGGGGTATACCCTATGACCTAAATTGAGTTATCATTGATAATTAAAGACTTAAAGACATTTAAAAAACAGACTCTAGCTTAGTACCGATCAAACTAGATTGAGGAGTGTCCCTTCACACATAGGGAAGGTAGGAGCAGTAAAGTACTCTTGAGATTGGAGACTACAAATCATGGATCATAAAGAGGTTGCCAAATATATCTCCTAGTTCTTGAGGTATGTCTCCCACATATGAATACTAGCTAGTGGAACAATGTGACTGTTATGTTCTATGTTTTGGTACAACTTGGAAAGTAGTCCGCCTTCTTTAAGTGTAGCGTTTTATTACATCGGATTCTACATTAGCTCATGTGTTCTATGTAGGTTAGGGAAAGATTTTCCCAAAAGGTAAAAGAATTAAAGAGTAGACTCTAACTAGGATAACCTAAAGGGTCTAGCTCAGTCTAGGTAGGGGTATGGGACTCTGTCTAAACATTGCACTAGTTAGCCTTGAGGGGAGTTTTAAGAGGATGTTCTTATCTATGTTTATGTGTATGATGATATATGATATGTATATGAAGGACTTGCACGTTATTGATACTATATGTTGACTAGTTCAATTATGAGTACGTGTTGGTTTAGATTGTAAAATAAGATGAGATGTATATGTAAATGTCATATTATATGACGAAGGTTTTTAGTCATGATTTTTGTCGGGTTATTTGATTGAGTAAGGTTATGGGGCTTTGCTTTGTTATTTCACTTGTTGACATGATAGGGGTACATGGGTAATTGTTTTGTTTTTCTTATTAAATGTACTCCTATTGTTTAATATGAATTTGATGTAGACTTACTTGAATATGCTTCTACTTATATAGTGGGAATGTTTGGTTGGACTATACTTGATGTTGTGGTATTCTGATGATCATGTCTATGACTTAACAAATGTGAATTACTGTTTGGTGTGGCATTGTTGAATATGCATATAAGTTTTAAAGAAAGATGCATACTTATAGATATATCTTTTTCTTAGCATGTTTTATAAATACATGTGCATATGGTCTCATGCATAGTGCATGTGTAGTACTAACCCCGTTTTCTTCCTCTTTCCCAAATAATTTAGGTTCCAGTCGTTGAAGTCTCATTCGAGACGACTTGAAGAAGGCTTGAATATTCTCTATCATCCAAGTGGGTAGGTCCTCACTTTCTAACGGCGATGCCAATATCTCGCTTATAAAGTTGCTTTGTTTTTCTAACATTTTTATGTTCATTCCAATTTCATGTGAGTACGATTTGTATAAGCCTATATGTGGCTTCTTTACATTGATGTAGTGTTATGCCCATATTGATATAGTCTTTAGATGGTATGACATGAGACAATCCTGAAGACTATCTTCTATGTTATGTATATATTTATGTGCAATAAAGTAGAAGGCTATGTAACCTTTCTATAAAAAGGGTCTATGTATACTCGATATATATATAATTATGTGTATGTAAAGGTCTATTTAAACCTCCAATGTAGAAGTAATTAAAGCTTTAAATTTTCCTCTAAATTTGACTTACGAATGTGATGATGTAAAGTAAGAGGCTAGTGTTTGTAACGACCTGTTTAGTCGTTTTAAGCAGCAGATTTTAATTCTGGAAAAACTGGCCAAGGCCACGGGCACTGCGACGGACCGTCACAGGCACGACGGCCCGTCGAGGGTGCATCGTTTCAACATACTTAGAATTTTGAAATTGGATACTGAAAATCGACTCTCTGTAAATTGTGACGGACCTGCAGGACGTGCCGTCACATCCACGACGAACCGTCATGAGTTCCCGTTACAAAACACTTCAACTTTTGAGAATTGGGTACAAGAAACGAGTTTCTGACCGTCAGGACGGAGGTGCAGGACGGACCGTCACTGGTGTGACGGGCCGTCACAGTTCACCTGGATTTTGGGAGGCTGCGACGACCATCGTGACGGACCGTCGCAGGCACGACGGCCCGTCACAGTTGCGCAAATCCCAGGCAGAATAGGATTCCTCTACACGTTTTAAGGGTCGTTTTGGGCTATTCTTTCCTTAATTATAAAGATTGAGGGTTAATATTAATAAGTCTAATTACTTGGGGGTTAAAAGAGGTAACCTTAAGTTAATTAGTGGGTTCTATTGTCCTCTTTTAGTCTTAATTATATGATAATTAGGGTAAAGGAAAGAGGGTTTGAATAAAACAAAACAGAAAGAACCAAGAGAAAGAGAGGAATCGATCGAGAGGCTGAGGAGAAAACAAAGCTTTGGGAATTCTTGCTTGATCACTAGTCTTCGGTGGAGGTAGTTTATGGTTATTTTACGATATTCGTAGTGAACTCTTAATAGTGAATGATATGTATTAGTAGTATTGTAAACCTGTCTATATGCTTAATTGTATGCTTGCATGAATATGATTATGTGATTTTGATAAAACAAGCATGATGAAAACTATTGAAATCCCAAATCTTGAAAGAAACTTTAATCTCCTTATTAACGATAATGCCTTAGTATAAAAGAAGGCTTGATGAATTAAAGTAATGGGATTGATGATGCCTTGGTATAGAGAAGGCTTGATGAACGGATATAATGAGATTAGTGGATCGGAGTGTCACGTTCCGACACATAGTATTAGTGGATCGGAGTGTCACGTTCCGACACATAGTATTAGTGGATCGGAGTGTCACGTTCCGACACATAGTATTAGTGGGACGGGTGTCACGAACCTACACGTAGAATTAGGGGATCGGAGTGTCACGTACCGACACATATAGGGGATCGGAGTGTCACGTTCCGACACATATAGGGGATCGGAGTGTCACGTTCCGACACATATAGGGGATCGGAGTGGTCACGTACCGACACATAGTGGTAGGGGATCGGAGTGTCACGTACCGACACAAGAGGAAGAAAGATAATGAATCTTGAAAGAAGATAAATATACTCAATCTAATGAACTTAATTCCCAAATGAGTATGGTATTGAGGCTTGAGCCCTCATGGATGAACTTGATGGTATTTATTGACGATTATAATACTTGTTGTTGCTACATGTTGAGTTTATAGTTGATTTATAATATTTCTCGATATATATTATCTTCTATTTTGAGTTGGCCGATGATATCTACTCAGTACTTGTGGTTGTACTGACCCCCCTACTTTTATCTTTTCTTCTTTGTTATTTGTGTAATGCAGCAAACGTTCCGTCAACTTCAACTCAACAGTAGATCTAGCCAGTCTTCACTCTATCGGAAATTCAGGGTGAGCTAACGCGTCTAGCTTGGACTGGGTCTTCTTCTTCAAGTCTTGATGCCTCGAACTTCTGGCATGGACTAGCTTTTATGTATTTTTAGCTCTTAGACATTCTTAGTTTAGTAACTTGAAATAGATGTTCTTGTGATGATGACTTCCAGATTTTGGGGAAATTAATAATAGTTTTGAATTGTTTTAAGTCTTCCACATTATTTTCTGTTGCTATACATTGGAATGTTAAGGGTTAGATTGATTGGTTTGCTCACATAGGAGGGTAAATGTGGGTGCCAGTCGCGTCCCTGATTTGGGTCGTGACAAACTTGGTATCAGAGCATTAGGTTCGTTGGTCTCATCACACAAGAACAGGTCTAGTAGAGTCTTAAGGAACGGTAGGGGGACGCCTTTACTTTTCCTTGAGAGGCTATAAGACTTTAGGAAAACTTCACTCTTTCATTCTTTCTTTCGTGCTACTACTTGAGTCCAATTTGTATCTAGGCGATACGAATTGGTATCTGACCATCTTCACTCTATTTCGCAGATGGTTAGAACTAGAGCAACGACCGCACCAGCAGCAGCAACACGGAAAGACAAGAAACGACTGAGCCAGCCACTGGGGCTGTAGCTCGAGGAAGAGCAGTGGCAAGAGGCCGTGGAAGAGGTCGTGGGAGGACGTCCTCTAGAGGAAGAGGACGAGCCCCTAGCCCATCTGATGCTAGGGCGGTGACTCCTCCACCGACTGAAGAGGTAGTTAGAGACGGTGAGGAAGGGAAACTGAACAAGGGCAGAATGTGGAAATGCCACCCCAACCTACCCCAGAGATGATCAACCAGGTACTTGCTTATCTTAGCGGGTTATACGATCAGGGCCAGGCACCTCCAGTGGTTTCTGCACCAACCCCTCCGGTTTCAGAGATACGACATGCGGCTACTATGGCTCCCCGCATGGATGCATCATTGGGGATAGGCACATTTTCACGTCTGACTACTGGGCCTATTTTGACAAATGATCAGCATGAACTTTTCAGTAAGTTCTTGAAATTGAAACCTCCAGTCTTCAAGGGTGCAGAATCTGAAGATGCTTATGATTTTCTGGTTGATTGTCATGAGCTACTACACAAGATGGGGATAGTAGAACGGTTTGGCGTTGAGTTCGTGAGCTATCAGTTTCAAGGGAACGCCAAAATGTGGTGGCGGTCACATGTTGAGTGTCAACCAACAGAGGCACCACCTATGACTTGGGAATCATTCTCCAACTAGTTTATGGAGAAGTATATCCCAAGGACCTTGAGAGATAGAAAAAGGGATGAGTTCTTGAGTCTCGAGCAAGGAAGGATGACAGTTAACGCATATGAGGCTAAATTTCGCGCACTATCCAGATATGCAACCCAACTTTGTTTCAGTACACAAGAACGGATTCGCCGTTTCGTGAAGGGGTTGAGGTCAGAGTTGCGGATTTCAGCCTTACAGGTAGCGGCAACGGCAACATCCTTCCAAGAGGTGGTAGACTTTGTGATAGAGGTGGAAGGAGTGAAACCAGATGACTTCACCACGACATCGACATCAAAAAGGTTTCGAAGGGGAGGTGAGTTTAATGGTTCTTACTCTACAGGACAAAGCTCCGGAGGTCACTCAGTTCGACCAATTCAGTCTTCACTACAGACTGTAGTTGGGGGTCCATCTCAGAACGGTCAACACTACTCCGAGAGACCTATGCCTGACTCTAGAGAGTGCTATGGATGTGGGGAGATTGGACATATTAGGAGGAATTGTCCAAAACAGAGTTACAGACCCCCAATAGCTAGAGGTAGAGGTGGTCATGGTAGAGGCCGCTTTTCTGGAGGACGTGGTGGTCGAGGTAATGGTGGTCACCAAAACGGCAGAGGTGATGGGCAAAACAGAGCCACTACTACACAACATGGTAGGGGCAACGGACAGACAAACGATAGGGCCCATTGTTACGCTTTCCCTGGGAGATCTGAAGCGGAGGCGTCTGATGCTGTTATCACAGGTAATCTTTCGGTTTGTGATTGCATGGCATCTGTATTATTTGATCCCGGATCCACATTTTCTTATGTATCTTCCTCATTTGCTAATGGTCTAAAATTACATTGTTAATTACTTGACATGCCTATTCGTGTTTCTACTCCGGTGGGTGAGTCTGTGATAGTTGAAAAGGTATATAGGTCTTGTTTGGTGAATTTTGTGGGGAGCAACACTTATGTAGACTTGGTTATTTTAGAAATGGGTGACTTTGATGTAATTCTGGGTATGACTTGGCTTTCTCCAAATTTTGCGATTTTGGAGTGTAATGCTAAAACGGTGACATTAGCCAAGCCTGGGGCAAATCCGTTAGTGTGGGAGGGCGACTACACTTCCAATCCGGTGCGCATCATATCCTTTCTTCGTGCTAAGAAAATGGTTAGTAAAGGGTGTTTAGCTTTCTTGGCACATCTCAAGGATGACACTACCCAAGTACCTTCGATTGAGTCAGTCTCGGTAGTCTGTGAGTTTTTGGATGTGTTCCCTGCAGATCTTCCTGGTATGCCACCAGATAGGGATATTGACTTTTGTATCGATCTTGAACCGGGCACTCGCCCCATTTCTATACCCCCTTATAGAATGGCTCCCGCGGAGTTAAGAGAGTTAAAGGCTCAACTTCAAGAATTGTTGAGTAAAGGCTTCATTAGACCAAGTGCATCTCCTTGGGGTGCTCCAGTTTTGTTTGTGAAGAAGAAGGATGGGAGTTTTCGAATGTGCATAGATTATCAGCAGTTGAATAAGGTAACTATTAAGAACAAATATCCTCTTCCTCGCATTGATGACTTATTCGATCAACTACAAGGTGCTTGTGTCTTCTCGGAGATCGACTTGAGATCCGGTTATCATCAATTGAAGATACGGGCAACGGATGTGCCAAAGACTGCTTTCCGGACTAGGTATGGGCATTATTAATTTGTAGTGATGTCCTTTGGCCATACAAATGCCCCCGCTGCTTTTATGAGCTTGATGAATGGGATTTTTAAGCCATATTTGGACCTCTTTGTGATCGTATTTATAGATGATATACTGGTATACTCTAAAAGTAAGAAGGAACACGAGGAGCATTTGATAATTGTATTGGAAATGTTGAGGGAGAAAAAGCTTTATGCCAAGTTCTCTAAGTGTGAGTTTTGGCTAGATGCGGTGTCCTTCTTGGGGCATGTAGTTTCTAAGGAAGGAGTGATGGTGGATCCTTCTAAGATTGAAACAGTGAAGAATTGGGTAAGACCCGCTAATGTGTCAGAAATACGGAGTTTTGTTGGGTTAGCTAGCTACTACCGCCGATTTGTCTAGGGATTCTCTTCTATTGCTTCCCAATTTACGAACATGACTAAGCAGAGTGTTCCATTTGTATCGTCGGATGAGTGTGAGGAAAGCTTTCAGAAACTCAAGACTTTGTTGACTACCGCGCCTATCCTTACCTTGCCAGTGGAAGGTAAGGATTTTATTGTCTATTGTGATGCATCCTATTTGGGTTTGGGTGCAGTGCTAATGCAAGAGAAGAACGTGATTGCTTATGCTTCAAGACAATTAAAGGTGCATGAACGTAACTATCATACTCATGACTTGGAATTGGCCGCGGTGGTGTTTGCATTAAAACAATGGAGACACTATTTATATGGGGTTAAGTGTGAAGTCTATACGGATCATCGTAGCCTTCAGTATGTCTTTACTCAGAAAGATTTGAACTTGAGACAAAGGAGATGGATGGAACTACTGAAGGACTACGACATCACTATTTTGTATCATCCGGGGAAGGCGAATGTTGTAGCGGATGCCTTAAGTAGAAAGGCGGGAAGTATGGGAAGTCTAGCTCATTTGCAAGCTTCTAGACGCCCATTGGCTAGAGAAGTGCAGATTTTGGCTAATGACCTTATGAGGTTAGAAGTAAATGAGAAGGGAGGATTGTTAGCTTGTGTGGAGGCAAGATCCTCCTTCCTCGACAAGATTAAGGGGAAGCAGTTTGATGATGAGAAATTGATCCGGATTCGAGATAAAGTGTTGCAAGGAGAGGCTAAAGAAGCAACAATCGATGAGGAAGGTGTGTTGAGAATTAAGGGAAGGGTATGTGTACCCCGAGTTGATGATTTGATCAACACTATTTTGGCAGAAGCTCATAGTTCAGGTATTCTATACATCCGGGTGCAACCAAGATGTATCGTGACCTAAAGCAACACTTCTGGTGGAGTAGAATGAAGCGTGATATTTTTGATTTTATTGCCAAGTGTCCAAACTGTCAACAAGTGAAATATGAACACCAAAGGCCCAGAGGAACACTTCAGAGAATGCCCATTCCTGAATGGAAGTGGGAGAGAATTGCAATGGACTTTGTGGTTGGTCTTCCAAAGACAATGGGTAAATATGACTCCATTTGGGTGATTGTTGATAGGTTAACTAAGTCTGCTCATTTTATTCTGGTCAAGGTGACTTACAATGCCGAGAAGTTAGCAAAAATCTACATCTCAGAAATTGTTCGATTGCATGGAGTTCCACTATCCATCATATCAGATAGAGGTACGCAGTTTACTTCTATGTTTTGGAAAACATTGCATGCTGAATTAGGTACTAGATTGGACCTTAGTACTGCATTTCATCCTCAGACCGATGGTCAGTCTGAGCGAACGATTCAAGTGTTAGAGGATATGCTTCGTGCATCTGTGATAGAGTTTGGTGGCCATTGGGATAGCTTCTTACCTTTGGCAGAGTTTTCATACAATAATAGCTATCACTCCAGTATTGATATGGCCCCATTTGAAGCGTTGTATGGGAGGAGGTGTAGATCTCCCATTGGGTGGTTTGATGCATTTGAGGTTAGACCTTGGGGTACTGACCTCTTGAGGGATTCGTTAGATAAGGTGAAGGGCATTCAAGAAAAGCTTCTAGCGGCGCAAAGTAGACAAAAGGAGTATGCAGACCGAAAGGTTAAGAACATGGAGTTCATGGAAGGTGAACAAGTCTTGTTGAAAGTTTCACACATGAAAGGGGTGATGCGGTTTGGAAAAAGAGGTAAGCTAAGTCCAAGGTATATTGGACAATTTGAGGTACTAAAGCGAATAGGGGAGGTGGCCTATGAATTAGCCTTGCCTCCAGGGCTGTCCGGAGTGCATCCGGTGTTTCATTAGTCCATGTTGAAAAGATACCATGGGGATGGAAACTATATCATCAGTTGGGATTCATTTTTGCTTGAGGAGAATTTGACTTATGAAGAGGAACCAGTTGCTATATTAGATAGAGAAGTTCGCAAGTTGAGGTCGAGAGAGATTGCATCCATCAAAGTTCAATGGAAGAATCGACCGGTTGAAGAGGCTACTTGGGAGAAGGAGGCAGATATGCAAGAAAAATACCCACATCTGTTTGCAGATTCAGGTACTCCTTTTCGCCATTGTTTTCTTCTTTTGATCGTTAGGGGACGAACGATGGGTAAATTGGTATCTATTGTAACGACCTGTTTAGTCGTTTTGAGCAGCAGATTTTAATTCTGGAAAAACTGGCCAAGGCCACGGGCACTACGACGGACTGTCACAGGCACGACGGCCCGTCGAGGGTGCATCGTTTCAGCATACTTAGAATTCTGAAATTGGATACTGAAAATCGACTCTCTGTAAATTGTGACGGACCTGCAGGACGTGCCGTCACATCCACGACGAACCGTCGTGAGTTCCTGTTACAAAGCACTTCAACTTTTGAGAATTGGGTACAAGAAACGTGTTTCTGACTGTCAGGACGGAGGTGCAGGACGGACCGTCACTGGTGTGACGGGCCGTCACAGTTCACCTAGATTTTGGGAGGCTGCGACGACCATCGTGACGGACCGTCGCAGGCACGACGGCCCGTCACAGGTTGCGCAAATCCCAGGCAGAATAGGATTCCTCTACACGTTTTAAGGGTCATTTTGGGCTATTCTTTCCTTAATTATAAAGATTGAGGGTTAATATTAATAAGTCTAATTACTTAGGGGTTAAAAGAGGTAACGTTAAGTTAATTAGTGGGTTCTATTGTCCTCTTTTAGTCTTAATTATATGATAATTAGGGTAAAGGAAAGAGGGTTTGAATAAAACAAAACAGAAAGAACCAAGAGAAAGAGAGGAATCGATCGAGAGGCTGAGGAGAAAACAAAGCTTTGGGAATTCTTGCTTGATCACTAGTCTTCGGTGGAGGTAGGTTATGGTTATTTTACGATATTCGTAGTGAACTCTTAATAGTGAATGATATGTATTAGTAGTATTGTAAACCTGTCTATATGCTTAATTGTATTCTTGCATGAATATTATTATGTGATTTTGATAAAACAAGCATGATGAAAACTATTGAAATCCCAAATCTTGAAAGAAACTTTAATCTCCTTATTAACGATAATGCCTTAGTATAAAAGAAGGCTTGATGAATTAATGTAATGGGATTGATGATGCCTTGGTATTGAGAAGGCTTGATGAACCGATATAATGAGATTAGTGGATCGGAGTGTCACGTTCTGACACATAGTATTAGTGGATCGGAGTGTCACGTTCTGACACATAGTATTAGTGGATCGGAGTGTCACGTTCCGACACATAGTATTAGTGGATCGGAGTGTCACGTTCCGACACATAGTATTAGTGGGAGGCGTGTCACGAACCGACACGTAGAATTAGGGGATCGGAGTGTCACGTACCGACACATATAGGGGATCGGAGTGTCACGTTCCGACACATATAGGGGATCGGAGTGTCACGTTCCGACACATATAGGGGATCGGAGTGTCACGTACCGACACATAGTGGTAGGGGATCGGAGTGTCACGTACCGACACAAGAGGAAGAAAGATAATGAATCTTGAAAGAAGATAAATATACTCAATCTAATGAACTTAATTCCCAAATGAGTATGGTATTGAGGCTTGAGCCCTCATGGATGAACTTGATGGTATTTATTGACGATTATAATACTTGTTGTTGCTACATGTTGAGTTTATAGTTGATTTATAATATTTCTCGATATATATTATCTTCTATTTTGAGTTGGCCGATGATATCTACTCAGTACTTGTGGTTGTACTGACCCCCCTACTTTTATGTTTTCTTCTTTGTTATTTGTAAATGCAGCAAACGTTCCGTCAACTTCAACTCAAGGTAGATCTAGCCAGTCTTCACTCCATCGGAAATTCAGGGTGAGCTAACGCGTCTAGCTTGGACTGGGTCTTCTTCTTCAAGTCTTGATGCCTCGAACTTCTGGCATGGACTAGCTTTTATGTATTTTTAGCTCTTAGACATTCTTAGTTTAGTAAGTTGAAATAGATGTTCTTGTGATGATGACTTCCAGATTTTGGGGATATTAATAATAGTTTTGAATTGTTTTAAGTCTTTCGCATTATTTTCTGTTGCTATACATTGGAATGTTAAGGGTTAGATTGGTTGGTTCGCTCACATAGGAGGGTAAATGTGGGTGCCAGTCGCGTCCCCGATTTGGGTCGTGACAGTGTTAGTCCTCAAAGATGACCACTATGCCGGTTACGTCAAGGGAGTAAACCCTGATCTGACATTTCCATCAATCAGGACATAGAAATTTTTTTGCCCACCGGATGACACCCTCTCTGAATCAAACGATAGACCAAAAGTAAGATTAGTCGATCTATTTACGGGCCGCCAATGCTCCTTTGTATCTCCATACTTAGAATCTATAAAAATAAGGTAGTCGAAACTTCTACTTAGAATCTTTAAAAATAAGGTAGTGGAAACTTCTCTAAACCAATCAACGGTTAACTTTCGGTCCACCGATAATTCAACACACTGTCGATTCCTCTCTAAGTTCCACACAAAGTAAGACTTCCCTTATTTTCCTATAATGCCTTAGCTTCTCATCTACAATCACGATCTATGGTCCGTCGATTACCTCTGTAGGTTTGGTTCTACACTATGTTTAGTTGTTTTCTTCCCTCACAATGTGAACATCTTTACTATAAAAAAAATACTACAAAACTTGTTAAAATCACTACAAAAAGAGTTTTGACTCACACTACTCTTAAATGAAATGCATTATAAATGCCGTGAAACAAGAGCACATCAAGTTGTTCGATTCATTGCACAAAATAAATGTGAGAGCATATAATGATCTTAAATGTCTTCTATGTTTCCTAGACTACACCTAGCACAAGTAGCTGGAAAGCCCTCTGATGGTCATTTGTTTTCATCTTAATTTAGCAGCTCTATCTATAATAATGTTATGTGCAATTTTAATGTAGGAGATAAATCTTCCGGAGGATTGCATATAAACTAGGCATGGTATCCAGGGAATCATAGGAAGCCAATACTTTCCATAACTTAAAGTACTATTCATAATTTTACTTGTCAAAATCACTAAAATTAGGACATATTTAAATGCTCTTTACTCTGCCACAGAAGAAGGTCCTACATATGAAGGAAGAACAACACTTTATATTGTCGTCTCATCTTCATGCGCTACGTTCTGTAAGCTCTTTTCAGAGGAAAAATGTTTCACCTCAGAATCCTTAGTTTGAGAGAGATATCAAACACCCTTTAATAAGATAGAAATATCTTCTTATTTATCATTTAGATAATTGACAAGTTGTGTAAGACACTAATTTTCGTAGTTTCTTTCAATGACTTACAGAGTAGGACTTATAAGGATTGGTAGTTTCTCTCAAATCTTTAAACATTCTATTTGATTCAATTTGATGAATAGGTGTCAAAATTTTACTGAATCCATTTGATTAATAGGTGTCAAAAGGATAAATTTCAAATTTCAGTTCTAATGATGTTTTCTAAAGTATTTATTTTTTTATGAGATAATAGAGTAAAATTGGAATTCAATTAATTCATTTTAATGAGTAGGAGTAAAGAGAGTTGATATAGAATTTTTTTTTAGTGATATCTACTCAACTATTTACCCCGATGAGTAATATTTGGTCACATCCATGCTTTAATCACATAGTTTAACACATTATGGTATCTTAAAAAATAATAAAACTCATTCAGTTCAATTATATTTTTAAAAGAATTTTAACAATAACAGAGTTTTAAAAGAGCCGTCACCTAATTTTAGCAAATAATTAAGAAATACTTCAATTAATTACAACAAAAAAAATCTACAAAACCAATAGATTCTAGGTCAAGGTTCAAGTATTTTCCAAGTGAATGTGTTTGTCGTCCTTCGAAATATAAAATATTGGATATCATCCGAATTCATTTTTTGAAAAACTAAGTTTTTGAAAATAAATATTTGTACTAAATTTTATTGGTATCTGAAATATACAACTTTGTATGACTTAATTGTACATAAATTATTACTCCTTATTGTAAATGTAGATCTAATTTTATTTTCATTTAATTATTTATCAAATTTTCTAATTTAAACATCACTTTTATTCTTTTATTTTTTCTGTTGGTATATTCTTAAAAATTGGATACATATTTTTTTCAAATTCTTTAATAGTTCGAGCAAATCTTCCTAGCTATTAATCACATATGTATGAAAAAATTGAGATACTTTATTGACTTATCGACAATCGGAACACGCATCATTAATACTGACAAAGCACATATTCAAAACATAAAGATAAAAACTAAGCAAATTAAGTAAAATGAGAACCCAAAATCTAGGATACAAACAAAAAAGGACGGAGAGGGACATACATATGCATAAAAGTATGCTCTTAGAAGGGGGTCATTGAAACAGCTTTGACAAAGTTCTTTCAAACATCAATATAGAATCTAAGCATATATATAAGTCACATGAAAATTTAGAAGATAGGATATAAACATGAAAGGAAGGGTAGAAACAAACATATTTTGTAATGTATCAATTGATTTTTTGCTTCATTCCCAATTTTAGCTACTCTATATGCTAGCCTCGTTGTTGCTCGAATGTTAATGATGACGTTGTATTCCTAACCCCAGATTTATGTCTTGTGTGCTAATTAAAATTTCCAAAAATCTTTGTTGATATGTGTAATTACTCCCTTTTAAGGGCATACTCTACCTTCCAAATCCTGATGAGACTTATATATATAATTAATTTTTTACTTGATGTTTGAAATAAGTTTGTTAAAGCAGTTGCAATGACCCCATCTAAGGGAAAACTTTTAAGCATGTGTATATTGCTCTCATTCCTTTGTTGTTTGTATCATAGCTTTTGGGTTCTCATCTGACGTAATCTGCTTAGTTTTTATCTTGATGTTCGATATATGTTCTTTGTCATTATTAATGATGTGTTTTCAAGTTGTTGATAACGCTATAAAATTTCTGAATTCTTGCATGCATGTGTTATTAATAGCTAGCTAGATTAGCTGGAACAATTCATGAAGTTGATAAATATATGTACCAAATCACAAAAAAATGTTTTTTTTTATCCTTATTTTTTTTCCACTTTGGTAATAACTTTTCCCTTGTTAATATACTTATATGTTGTGATACAATATTTGAATTAAAAAATGGATATCGTTCCATTGATTCTTCGGAACTCATAGTAGAACTTGTAAGAAAATACCAAGAGATAAAATATTATAAACTTTGACAAATAATTAAATGAAAATAAAAGAACCTCTGTATATACAATAAGAAGTAATAATTTATGTCCAATTACGTCATCCAAAGTTATACACTTTGGATTACAAGCAATTTCAAAGAATAAGATATTTCCAAATATAAATGAAAATAATAATAATTTTTAAATAAAAATCATCTTAGTTACATGGAATGCATTGAAAATCGATGATAATTTCTTAAATCGGCCAATTTTAAATTGTCATGTAAGAAAAAATATAAATGCACACACTTTAAAATAATGAAAAATACATAGGGGCAACCATATCTAAAAGACAAAATGATAATTTATATCTAAAATATCAAATAAAAGAAAATAAATATGACAATATACCAACAACGATATTCTGAGTTTGAAATAAAAATCAAGATGAAGTTAATCAAATATGATATGAATCAACCAATATGAAAAGAAATTTAAACAAAGATGTGGAGGAATAATATGCAAATAGTTACTAAAATGTGAATGAAGTAACATGTGAAACATATAGTTAAAGCTTTATTGAATCATAAAAAAAAATAACAATAATTTAGTACAGTAAATTACCATCAACAATAACTTACTAACTAAAAACAAATTATTAAACGATGAAATCAATGTAAACCCGAAAACATTAAAAAGTGAAAATACATTTAGGTAGAATTAACAACAATTACAAAGATAGAATATCAATTTTGATAGACATATAAATAAAAAATTAAACAGGTTACTGAAGTGTTGCTCTTTTGAGCAATATGGAAGTGAAAGAGTTGTTGTTGCTAATTTATTCTTTTGGATTTGACGTGTATTGCAATAGTTGGAGTTGTGTTTGCAACCAATGGCTTCTATGTGCAAACTTGAAGCCCGTTGCTTTTCCGGCACCGTTGACTAAAAAAAAAAAGAAAAACTAAGAGGGGGCGGGGGGGTGATTGTTTGGTGAATGAAAAAGAAAGCAAGGGTTACTTGGGATTGAATGGTGGAGAAATGGGTTAAGCGGTGTTTGTTATCGAAGGAGAAGATTGTTTGTTGGTTTGTGTGCTGGTTGTGTCAATGGCATGAGGGAATTCGTTTGGGGGTTGTTGATGGTTGTTTGGTTATTTACTGGTTGTTTCAAAGGCGTGAGGGAGGTGGTTTTCTGGTGGTTGTCATCGAAAAAATGATAGGTCCTTTGGATAGCGGGTATTCATTTAGAATAAGATAGAAATATATTTTAGGGTTTTTTCTCTTAATGAAAATGTCCCACCACCTACTTAATTTTTTTGACCTAATAAAAATAGAAATAGAGAATAGTTATACAATAGGATCAAATCGTGAGATTGGGATTGTGGCCCAAAATTTTTAATTAATAATATAACATATATATAATTTTAATCCTTATTTAAAGGTATTTCTACATTGTGTTAATAAGACCAATAAAATAATCATCATTATATCATGTAACATATAAATAATGTCATTTAAATTTTTGAATTGTAAGTTATTTATTAGAAAGGGAATGTGACGAACAAGAGTCAATTAGGATTTCTAGAATTTAAAATATGTACAAGAATAAAGATTACCCCCATTTAATATTACCGTAGACTACATTAAACATAATATTATAAATAATATTATTTTAATTATTCTGAACAGTACGTTATTTATTAAAAAGGGAATGTGAAAGTGAAGTCATTTAAGGTTTCTAATTTTAAATTAGTACATGAATCAAGATATTCCGCCTTTTAATCTTATATAGAAGAATATGAAGATTTGTGGCCAAATCATTATATACCACTACAAAATAAAAAAATTATTATCATGAATTTTCCACTAGCATTTCTACGTACATCTATGGTAAAGTTCATTCTTTTCCCATCTCATATTATTTGTTTGCCAGAATTTATAATTTACAGATTTTTTTTAACATAAAAAGGAGTGTTTGATTCTAATTTTTTATTTATGATTGTTTCTCTTTCTGAAATTTCTTGCTACTATTTTGTGTAGAAACGTAATACTACTGTACATATTTCCTTGAAATGTATACTGAAATATGCTAAATAGGTACCTTATTATGTAAATTCTAATAAAATCTTTTCTAATCTCTAAAAATTCCTAATAAAAATTTTACACGTTGTTTCCTTATTTAAAGATAAGCTAAATAATGTTAATAATATCCTTTCTTTTATGGCCTCTTCAAAACATAAAAATTATTTCACACTGTTTTCTGTTGTCTTATTTAATGTTGTATTAACTACAGATAATATCATTTATAACCTTCGAAAATTGTATACAGTCACAAGTTATAGCATTAAAATTGTTTTGGCCCTCTACTTTTCTTAATTAATCCAACACCATAAACTTTACGTTTTAGTCATTTAATGTATTAAATAAATGGATACCTAAGTCTATGTGTAACCCTCACCATTGGATGAAACAAGCTCAACATGTATAACTCTTCTTCTTTGATTTTCTTTTGTTACTTAAAAATACACATCCTTTCATTTGTCCTAGTACTTGTCGGATCTCTTCTATCTTTATTCTTCTCTAACTCTATTAGTTTTTTTCACTCATATCTGATGCCAGTTTTCTGATATATAATTCATTTGTTTTTAAGGTTGGTCCACAAGTATGTGTCTCTCTCTCTCTCTACACACACACACACACACATATATATATATATATATATATATATATATATATATATATATATATATATATTCCTCTTTAACTGTATTAGGCTTTTTACTCATATATGATGCAAGTTTTTCTTATATATAATTCATTTGTTTTGAAGGTTGGTCCACAAGTATGTCTCTCTCTCTCTCTCTCTCTCTCCACACACACACACATATATTCCTCTTTAACTCTATTAGTTTTTTTACTGTAACGACCTGTTTAGTCGTTTTGAGCAGCAGATTTAATTCTGGAAAAACTGGCCAAGACCACGGGCACTGCGACGGACCGTCACAGGCAAGACGGCCCGTCGAGGGTGCATCGTCTCAGCATACTTAGAATTCTGAAATTGGATACTGAAAATCGACTCTCTGTAAATTGTGACGGACCTGCAGGACGTGCCGTCACATCCACGACGAACCGTCGTGAGTTCCCGTTGCAAAACACTTCAACTTTTGAGAATTTGGTACAAGAAACGAGTTTCTGACCGTCAGGACGGAGGTGCAGGACGGACCGTCACTGGTGTGACGGGCCGTCACAATGCACCTGGACTTTGGGAGGCTGCGACGACCATCGTGACGGACCGTCGCAGGCACGACGGCCCGTCACAGGTTGCGCAAATCCCAGGCAGAATAGGATTCCTCTACACGTTTTAAGGGTCGTTTTGGACTATTCTTTCCTTAATTATAAAGATTGAGGGTTAATATTAATAAGTCTAATTACTTGGGGGTTAAAAGAGGTAACCTTAAGTTAATTAGGTGGTTCTATTGTCCTCTTTTAGTCTTAATTATATGATAATTAGGGTAAAGGAAAGAGGGTTGAACATAAGAAAACAGAAAGAACAAGAGAAAAAGAGAGGAATCGATCGAGAGGGAGGACAAAACAAAGCTTGGGAATGTCTTGCTTGATCACTAGTCTTCGGTGGAGGTAGGTTATGGTTTTTACGATATTCGTAGTAGACTATTAATAGCGAATGATATGTATTGGTAGTATTGTAATCCTGTCTATATGCTTAATTGTATGCTTGCATGGATATGATTATGTGATTTTGATAAAACAAGCATGATGAAAACCATTGAATCCCAAATCTTGAAAGAAACTTTAATCAACATATTAATGATGATGCCTTCGTATAAAAGAAGGCTTGATGAATTAAATTAATGGGATTGATGATGCCTTGGTATAGAGAAGGCCTGATGAACGGATAGAATGAGGTTAGTGGATCGGGGTGTCACGTTCCGACACATAGTATTAGTGGATCGGAGTGTCACGTTCCGACACATAGTATTAGTGGATCGGAGTGTCACGTTCCGACACATAGTATTAGTGGGACGGGTGTAACGAACCGACACGTAGAATTAGGGGATCGGAGTGTCACGTACCGACACATATAGGGGATCGGAGTGTCACGTTCCGACACATATAGGGGATCGGAGTGTCACGTACCGACACATATAGGGGATCGGGTGTCACGAACCGACACGTAGAATTAGGGGATCGGAGTGTCACGTACCGACACATAGTGGTAGGGGATCAGAGTGTCACGTACTGACACAAGAGGAAGAAAGATAATGAATCTTGAAAGATGATAAATATACTCAATCTAATAAACTTAATTCCCAAATGAGTATGGTATGGAGGCTTGAGCCCTCATGGATGAACTTGATGGTACGTGTTGATGATTATAGTACTTGTTGTTGCTACATGTTGTGTTTATAGTTGATTTATAATATTACTTGATATATATTATCTTCTATTTTGAGTTGGCCGATGATATCTACTCAGTACTTGTGGTTGTACTGACCCCCTACTTTTATGTTTTCTTCTTTGTTATTTGTGGAATGCAGCAAACGTTCCGTCAACTTCAACTCAACAGTAGATCTAGCCAGTCTTCACTACTTTCGGAAATTCAGGGTGAGCTAATGCGTCTAGCTTGGACTGGATCTTCTTCTTCAAGTCTTGATGCCTTGACTTTCGGCATGGACTAGCTTTCTACTATTTTGTTTTCTTAGATATTCTTAGTTTAGTAATTTGAGGATAGATGTTCTTGTGATGATGACTTCCAGATTTTGGGGATAATAATAATAGTTTGAATTGTTTTTATTAATGAGTTTAAGTCTTCCACATTATTTTCTGTTGATATATCTTGAAATGATAAGGGTTAGATTGGTTGGTTCGCTCAAATAGGAGGGTAAATGTGGGTGCCAGTCGCGTCCCCAATTTGGGTCGTGACAAACTTGGTATCAGAGCATTATGTTCGTTGGTCTCATCACACAAGAACAGGTCTAGTAGAGTCTTAAGGAACGGTAGGGGACGCCTTTACTTTTCCTTGAGAGGCTATAAGACTTTAGGAAAACTTCACTCTTTCATCCTTTCTTTCGTGCTACTACTTGAGTCCAATTGGTATCTAGGCGATACGAATTGGTATCTGACCATCTTCACTCTATTTCGCAGATGGTTAGGACTAGAGCAACGACCGCACCAGCAGCAACAACGGAAAGACAAGAAACGACTGAGCCAGCCACTGGGGCTGTGGCTCGAGGAGGAGCAGCGGCAAGAGGCCGTGGTAGAGGTCGTGGGAGGACGTCCTCTAGAGGAAGAGGACGAGCCCCTAGCCCATCTGATACTAGGGCGGTGACTCCTCCACCGACCGAGGAGGTGATAAGAGAGGGTGAGGAAGGGGAGAATTAACAAGTGCAAAATGAGGAAATGCCACCCCAACCTACCCCAGAGATGATCAACCAGGTACTTGCTTATCTTAGCGGGTTATCTGATCAGGGTCAGGCACCTCCAGTGGTTTCTGCACCAACACCTCCGGTTTCAGAGATACGACATGCGGCTACTATGGCTCCCCGCATGGATGCATCATAGGGAATAGGCACGTTTCCACGTCTGACTACTGGGCCTATTATGACAAATGATCAGCATGAACTTTTCAGTAACTTCTTGAAATTGAAACCTCCAGTCTTTAAGGGCGCAGAATCAGAGGATGCCTACGATTTTCTGGTTGATTGTCATGAGCTACTACACAAGATGGGTATAGTACAACGGTTTGGCGTTGAGTTCGTGAGCTATCAGTTTCAAGGAAACGCCAAAATGTGGTGGCGATCACATGTTGAGTGTCAACCAACAGAGGCACCACCTATGACTTGGGAATCATTCTCTACCCTGTTTATGGAGAAGTATATCCCAAGGACTTTGAGAGATAGAAAAAGGGATGAGTTCTTGAGTCTCGAGCAAGGTAGGATGACGGTTAACGCATATGAGGCTAAGTTTCGTGCTTTATCAAGGTATGCCATCCAACTATGTTTCAGTCCACAAGAACGGATCCGCCGTTTTGTGAAGGGGTTGAGGTCAGAATTGCGAATTTCAGCCTTACAGATAGCGGCAACGGCAACATCCTTCCAAGAGGTGGTAGACTTTGTGATAGAGGTGGAAGGAGTGAAACCAGATGACTTCACCACGACATCGACATCAAAAAGGTTTCGAAGGGGAGGTGAGTTTAATGGTTCTTACTCTAGAGGACAGAGCTCCAGAGGTCACTCAATTCGACCAATTCAGTCTTCACCACAGACTGTAGTTGGGGGTCCACCTCAGAACGGTCAACACTACTCCGAGAGACCTATGCCTGACTCCAGAGAGTGCTATGGATGTGGGGAGATTGGACATATTAGGAGAAATTGTCCAAAACAGAGTTACAGACCCCCAATAGTTAGAGGTAGAGGTGGTCATGGTAGAGGCCGCTTTTCTGGAGGACTTGGTGGTCGAGGTAATGGTGGTCACCAAAACGGCAGAGGTGATGGGCAAAACGGAGCCACTACTACACAACATGGTAAGGGCAACGGACAGACAAACGATAGGGCCCATTGTTACGCTTTCCCTGGGAGATCTGAAGCGGAGGCGTCGGATGCTGTTATCAGAGGTAATCTTTCGGTTTGTGATTGCATGGCATCTGTATTATTTGATCCCGGATCCACATTTTCTTATGTATCCTCCTCATTTGCTAATGGCCTAAAATTACATTGTGAATTACTTGACATGCCTATTCGTGTTTCTACTCCGGTGGGTGAGTCTGTGATAGTTGAAAAGGTATATAGGTCTTGTTTGGTGAATTTTGTGGGGAGCAACACTTACGTAGACTTGGTTATTTTAGAAATGGGTGACTTTGATGTAATTCTGGGATGACATGGCTTTCTCCAATTTTGCGATTTTGGATTGTAACGCTAAAACGGTGACGTTAGCCAAGCCTGGGGCAGATCCGTTAGTGTGGGAGGGCGACTACACTTCCAATCCGGTGCGCATCATATCCTTTCTTCGCGCTAAGAAAATGGTGAGTAAAGGGTGTTTAGCTTTCTTGGCACATCTCAAGGATGACACTACTCAAGTACCCTCGATTGAGTCAGTTTTGGTAGTCCGCGAGTTTTTGGATTTGTTCCCTGCAGATCTTCCTGGTATGCCACCAGATAGGGATATTGACTTTTGTATCGATCTTGAACCGGGTACTCGCCCCATTTCTATACCCCCTTATAGAATGGCTCCCGCAGAGTTAAGAGAGTTAAAGGCACAACTTCAAGAGTTGTTGAGCAAAGGCTTCATTAGACCAAGTGCATCTCCTTGGGGTGCTCCGGTTTTGTTGGTGAAGAAGAAGGATGGGAGTTTTCGGATGTGCATAGACTACCGGCAGTTGAACAAGGTAACTATTAAGAACAAGTATCCTCTTCCTCGCATTGATGACTTATTTGATCAACTACAAGGTGCTTGTGTCTTCTCGATGATCGACTTTAGATCCGGTTATCATCAATTGAAAATACGGGCAGCGGATGTGCCAAAGACTGCTTTCCGAACTAGGTATGGGCATTATGAATTCATAGTGATGTCTTTTGGTCTTACAAATGCCCCCGCTGCTTTCATGAGCTTGATGAATGGGATTTTTAAGCCATATTTGGACCTCTTTGTGATCGTATTTATAGATGTTATAGTGGTATATTCTAAAAGTAAGGAGGAACATGAGGAGCATTTGAGAATGGTATTGGAAATGTTGAGGGAGAAAAAGCTTTATGCCAGTTCTCTAAGTGTGAGTTTTGGCTAGATGCAGTGTCCTTCTTGGGGCATGTGGTTTCTAAGGAAGGAGTGATGGTAGATCCTTCTAAGATTGAGACAGTGAAGAATTGGGTAAGACCCACTAATGTATAAGAAATACGGAGTTTTGTTGGGTTAGCTAGCTACTACCGCCGATTCGTCAAGGGATTCTCTTCTATTGCTTCCCAACTAACGAACTTGACTAAGCAGAATGTTCCATTTTTATGGTCGGATGAGTGTGAGGAAAGCTTTCAGAAACTCAAGACCTTGTTGACTACCGCACCAATTCTTACTTTGCCAGTAGAGGGTAAGAACTTCATCGTTTATTGTGATGCATCCTATTCGGGTTTGGGTGCAGTGCTAATGCATGAAAAGAATGTAATTGCTTATGCTTCAAGACAATTAAAAGTGCATGAACGTAACTATCCGACCCATGATTTGGAGTTGGCCGCGGTAGTATTTGCACTAAAGCAATGGAGACACTATTTATATGGGGTTAAGTGTGAAATCTATACGGATCATCGTAGTCTACAGTATGTCTTTACCCAGAAGATTTGAACTTGAGACAAAGGAGATGGATGGAACTACTGAAGGACTACGACATCACTATTTTGTATCATCCGGGAAGGCGAATGTTGTGGCAGATGCCTTGAGTAGAAAGGCGGAAGCATGGGAATCTAGCTCATTTGCAAGCTTCTAGACGCCCATTGGCTAGAGAGGTTCAGACTCTGGCTAACGACTTGATGAGGTTAGAAATAAATGAGAAGGGAGGATTGTTGGCTAGTGTGGAGTCAAGGTCTTCTTTTCGTGACAAGATTAAGGGAAAACAGTTTGATGATGAGAAACTGAGGCGAATCCGAGATAAAGTGTTGCAAGGAGAGGCTAAAGAAGCAATAATCGATGAGGAAGGTGTTTTGAGGATAAAGGGAAGGGTATGTGTACCCCGAGTTGACGATTTGATCAACACTGTTCTGACAGAGGCTCATAGTTCAAGGTATTCTATACATCCGGGTGCAACCAAGATGTATCGCGACCTAAAGCAACACTTCTGGTGGAGTAGAATGAAGCGCGATATTGTTGACTTTATTGCCAAATGTCCAAATTGTCAACAAGTAAAGTATGAACACCAAAGGCCCGGAGGAACGCTTCAGAGAATGCCCATTCCTGAATGGAAGTGGGAGAGAATCGCAATGGACTTCGTAGTTGGCCTTCCAAAGACAATGGGTAAGTATGACTCCATTTGGGTGATTGTTGATAGGTTAACTAAGTCCGCTCATTTCATCCCGGTCAAGGTGACTTACAATGCAGAGAAGTTAGCGAAAATCTACATCTCAGAAATCGTTCGATTGCATGGGGTTCCACTGTCCATCATATCAGATAGAGGTACGCAGTTTACTTCTAAGTTTTGGAAAACATTGCATGCCGAATTGGGTACTAGGTTGGACCTTAGCACTGCATTTCACCCTCAGACCGATGGTCAGTCTGAGCGAACGATTCAAGTGTTGGAGGATATGCTTCTGCATGCGTGATAGAGTTTGGTGGCCATTGGGATAGCTTCTTACCTCTGGCAGAATTTTCATACAATAATAACTATCACTCAAGTATTGATATGGCCCCATTTGAATCATTGTATGGGAGGAGGTGTAGATCTCTCATTGGGTGGTTTGATGCATTTAAGGTTAGACCTTGGGGTACTGACCTCTTGAGGGATTCGTTAGATAAGGTGAAGCGCATTCAAGAAAAGCTTCTAGCGGCGCAAAGTAGACAAAAGGAGTATGCAGACCGAAAGGTTAGAGACTTGGAGTTCATGGAGGGTGAACAAGTCTTGTTGAAAGTTTCACCCATGAAAGGGGTGATGCGGTTTGGTAAAAGAGGTAAGTTAAGTCCAAGGTATATTGGACCATTTGAAGTGCTTAAGCGAATAGGGGAGGTGGCTTATGAATTAGCCTTGCCCCCAGGGCTGTCTGGAGTGCATCCGGTGTTTCATGTGTCCATGTTGAAAAGATACCATGGAGATGGAAACTACATTATCCGTTGGGATTCAGTTTTGCTTGATGAGAATTTGACTTATGAGGAGGAACCGGTTGCTATATTAGATAGAGAAGTTCGCAAGTTGAGGTCGAGAGAGATTGCATCCATCAAAGTTCAATGGAAGAATCGACCGGTTGAAGAAGCTACTTGGGAGAAGGAGGCAGATATGCAAGAAAAATACCCACATCTGTTTACAGATTCAGGTACTCCTTTTCGCCATTGTTTTTCTTCTTTTGATCGTTCGGGGACGAACGATGGGTAAATTGGTATCTATTGTAACGACCTGTTTAGTCGTTTTGAGCAGCAGATTTTAATTCTGGAAAAACTGGCCAAGACCACGGGCAGTGCGACGGACCGTCACAGGCACGACGGCCCGTCGAGGGTGCATCGTCTCAGCATACTTAGAATTCTGAAATTGGATACTGAAAATCGACTCTCTGTAAATTGTTACGGACCTGCAGGACGTGCCGTCACATCCACGACGAACCGTCGTGAGTTCCCGTTGCAAAACACTTTAACTTTTGAGAATTTAGTACGAGAAACGAGTTTCTGACCGTCAGGACGGAGGTGCAGGACGGACCGTCACTGGTGTGACGGGCCGTCACAGTGCACCTGGACTTTGGGAGGCTGCGACGACCATCGTGACGGACCGTCGCAGGCACGACGGCCCGTCGAAGGTTGCGCAAATCCCAGGCAGAATAGGATTCCTCTACACGTTTTAAGGGACTTTTTGGACTATTCTTTCCTTAATTATAAAGATTGAGGGTTAATATTAATAAGTCTAATTACTTGGGGGTTAAAAGAGGTAACCTTAAGTTAATTAGGTGGTTCTATTGTCCTCTTCTAGTCTTAATTATATGATAATTAGGGTAAAGGAAAGAGGGTTGAACATAAGAAAACAGAAAGAACAAGAGAGAAAGAGAGGAATCGATCGAGAGGGAGGAGAAAACAAAGCTTGGGAATTTCTTGCTTGATCACTAGTCTTCGGTGGAGGTAGGTTATGGTTTTTACGATATTCGTAGTAGACTATTAATAGCGAATGATATGTATTGGTAGTATTGTAAACCTGTCTATATGCTTAATTGTATGCTTGCATTGATATGATTATGTGATTTTGATAAAACAAGCATGAGGAAAACCATTGAATCCCAAATCTTGAAAGAAACTTTAATCTACTTATTAATGATGATGCCTTGGTATAAAAGAAGGCTTGATGAATTAAATTAATGGGATTGATGATGCCTTGGTATAGAGAAGGCCTGATGAATGGATAGAATGAGGTTAGTGGATCGGGGTGTCACGTTCCGACACATAGTATTAGTGGATCGGAGTGTCACGTTCCGACACACAGTATTAGTGGATCGGAGTGTCACGTTCCGACACATAGTATTAGTGGGACGGGTGTCACGAACCGACACGTAGAATTAGGGGATCGGAGTGTCACGTACCGACACATATAGGGGATCGGAGTGTCACGTTCCGACACATATAGGGGATCGGAGTGTCACGTACCGACACATATAGGGGATCGGGTGTCACGAACCGACACGTAGAATTAGGGGATCAGAGTGTCACGTACCGACACATAGTGGTAGGGGATCGGAGTGTCACGTACCGACACAAGAGGAAGTAAGATAATGAATCTTGAAAGATGATAAATATACTCAATCTAATAAACTTAATTCCCAAATGAGTATGGTATGGAGGCTTGAGCCCTCATGGATGAACTTGATGGGACGTGTGATGATTATAGTACTTGTTGTGCTACATGTTGTGTTTATAGTTGATTTATAATATTACTTGATATATATTATCTTCTATTTTTAGTTGGCCGATGATATCACTCAGTACTTGTGGTTGTACTGACCCCCTACTTTTATTTTCTTCTTTGTTATTTGTGGAATGCAGCAAACGTTCCGTCAACTTCAACTCAACAGTAGATCTAGCCAGTCTTCACTACTTTCGAAAATTCAGGGTGAGCTAATGCGTCTAGCTTGGACTGGATCTTCTTCTTCAAGTCTTGATGCCTTGACTTTTGGCATGGACTAGCTTTCTACTATTTTGTTTTCTTAGATATTCTTAGTTTAGTAATTTGAGGATAGATGTTTTGTGTGATGACTTCCAGATTTTGGGGATAATAATAATAGTTTGAATTCTTTTTATTATGAGTTTAAGTCTTCCGCATTATTTTCTGTTGATATATCTTGAAATGATAAGGTTAGATTGGTTAGTTCGCTCACATAGGAGGGTAAATGTGGGTGCCAGTCGCGTCCCAATTTGGGTCGTGACATTACTCATACATGATGCAAGTTTTCTTATATATAATTCATTTGTTTTTAAGGTTGGTCCACAAGTGTGTATCTCTCTCTCCTCTCCTCTCTCTCTCCTTCTCTCTATATATATATATTATATATTATATATATATATATATATATATATATTTATCTATATATATTTATATATATATATATTAAAGTTATTTTTTTCTCATATGCATTTACTTTTTGTCACCCACACTAAATCTTCGGTGGGAGAACCGTTCCCATAAATTCTAAGATAAGCTCAACAATAAACTAAACAAATGCAAAAGAATTAACCTAGAACCTAAAAATTGTGGACATAGACGAAGGATAATCCTATGGAAGGCTGGAACACTTTGCTCACCCTTTAATTCAAAGCAACAATCACATATCTTAAAAAGTGAGGTCTGTAAGTAGGTGCTTGAATATGCCATGTACTCACAAAAATAAGAGAAAGTGTATAAGGAGACCACAACTATATTATACTACTAGGAACACATGGCTATTCCACTAGTAAAAAATAAACAAGTCAAACAACATTATAATCAAAATCTTTTGTATCAACATATAAAATATTATCAACGTTTACGAACAACAAAAAACTTCACATTTCATATCACATCATTGTTTCTTTTATGTAACAAAAACTCAAACGTTCAGCATACATGAACGTGGCAAACATTTAGATCAGAACGTGGCAACTAATCTCATATTTATACCAGAACATTGAATTCATATGTAAGTTAGTATGCCCAAACGTTGCAACTGATCCTCTTAACACACCACAACACCAATCACAAGTACTTCATAAAGATCATATAGTTAAGTCATGATTTCATGACAATGATATTTCATCTATCTCATTACTACAAGTTTGATTTACATTGCAACATTCGTAGATATATAAATATCATAATGAAGAAATATGTAACGACCTGTTTAGTCGTTTTGAGCAGCAGATTTTATTTCTGGAAAACTGGCTGAGACGACGGACCCCACGACGGACCGTCAGGGGCACGACGGACCGTCGCAGGGTCTCGTTTCAAAATACTTAGAAATTCTGAAATTTGGGTACTGAAATCGACTCTCTGAACTTCGTGACGACATGGCAGGACGGACCGTCACAGGCGTGACGGACCGTCACAGACTCTTTGGTGGAAATTGTTTCTCTGAACTTTGCGAAGACCTGCAAGACAGATCGTCGCAGGCAGGACGGGCCTTCACAGGTTGCGTAATCCCAGTCTGGGTCGGATTTCTTTAATTGTTTTATGGGACGTTTTGGACTATTCCTTCTTTAATTATACAGTTAGTGGGTTAATGTTAATAAGTCTAATTATTTGGGGGTTAAAAGAGGTAAGCTTAAGTTAATTTGTGGGTTATTATTGCCATCTTTTATTCTTAATTATATGCTAATTAGGGTAAAAGAAAGAGGGTTTGAATAAGAAAAATAAAAAGAACAATAGAGAGAGAGAGAGAGAGAGGATCGATCGAACGAGGAAGAGAGAAAACAAAGCTCTGGGAAATTGCTTGCTTGATCACTAATCTTCGGTGGAGGTAGGTTATGGTTCTATGCTATTCGTAGTAGGCTCTTAATAGCGAATGATATGTGATGGTAATGTTATGTCATCTTCTATATGCTTAATTGTGTGCTTGCATGATTGTGATTATATAATTGTGATAAAATAAGCATGATGAAGCTATTGAATCCCGAATCTTGAAAAACCCTAATCTCTTTGTTAATGATGATGCTTTGGTAATAAAGAAGGCTTGATAAACTAAAGTAATGAGCTTGATGATGCCTTAGTATAAGAAAAGGCTTGATGAACTAAAGTAATGAGAATGATGATGCCTTGGTATAAGAGAGGGCTTGATAAATTGATAGAATTAGGGGATCGGGTATCACGAACCGACACGTAGATTTAGGGGGACCGGGTGTCACTAACCGACACGTAGAATTAGGGGATCGGCTGTCACAAACCGACACATAGATTTAGGGGGGGCCGGGTGTCACGAACTAACACGTAGATTTAGGGGATAGGGTGTCACGAACCGACACGTAGAATAAGGGGATCGGGTGTCACGAACCGACACGTAGAATTAGGGGATCAGAGTGTCACGTTCCGACACATAGTAGTAGGGGATCGGAGTGTCACGTACCGACACATGAGGAATAAAGATAATGAGGGATCGGAGTGTCACGTTCCGACACATAGTAGTAGGGGATCAGAGTGTCACGTACCGACACATGAGGAATAAAGATAATGAGGGAGCGGAGTGTCACGTACCGACACAAGAGGATAAAGATAATGAATCTTGAAAGATGCTAATATACTCAATCTAATGACCTTAATTCCCAAATGAGTATGGTATTGAGGCTTGAGTCCTCATGTGTGAAGTTGGCGGTATTTATTAATGATGAAAGTACTTGTTGTGTTACATGTTAAGTATTGTAGTTGATTTATGATATTACTTGATATAAATTGTTCTCTATTTTGAGTTGGCCGATGATATCTACTCAGTACCCGTGTTTTGTACTGACCCCTACTTGTTTATTTCTTTCTTTGTTATATGTGGAGTGCAGCATTGTCGTCGTCTTCAACTCAACCGAAATTCTAGCCAGTCTTCATCACACCGGATCTTCAGGGTGAGCTAATGCTTCTAGCTTGGACTGGATCTTCTTCCTCATGTCTTGATGCCTTGAAGTTCCGGCATGGACTAGCTTTTACTTGTTTTAGCTTCTTAGAATACTCTTAGTTTAGTAATTTGATCATAGATGTTCTTGTGGTGATGACTTCCAGATTTTGGGGAATAATAGATGTTGAATTTTAGAAGTTATTGGTTTTTATTTATGAGTTTAAGTCTTCCGCATTACTTTCACTTGATATTATATTGAAATGTTAGAGTTTAGACTTGGTTGGTTCGCTCACATAGGAGGGTAAGTGTGGGTGCCAGTCGCGGCTCGGTTTTGGGTCGTGACAAACTTGGTATCAGAGCATTAGGTTCGTTGGTCTCATCACACAAGAACGAGTCTGGTAGAGTCTTAAGGAACGGTAGGGGGACGCCTTTACTTTTCTTTGTGAGGCTATAAGACTTTAGGAAAATTCCATTCTTTCTTTCTTTCTTTCTTTCGTGCTATTACTTGATTCCAATTCGTATCTAGGTGATACAAATTGGTATCTGACCATCTTCACTCTATTTTGCAGATGGTTAGAACTAGAGCAACAACTGCACCAACACCAACACCGGCAAGACAAGAAACGTCTAAGCCAGCCACTGGGGCTGTGGGTCGAGGAAGAGCAGCGGCAAGAGGCCGTGGTAGAGGTCGTGGGAGGACGTCCTCTAGAGGAAGAGGAGAAGTACCTAGCCCATCTGATGCTAGGGCGGTGACTCCTCCACCAACTGAGGAAGTAGTAAGAGAGGGTGAGGAAGGGGAGATGAACAAGTGCAAAATGAAGAATTGCCACCCCAACCACCCCAGAATGATCAATCAGGTTCTTGCTTATCTTAGCGGGTTATCTGATCAGGGGTACGGCACCTCCAGTGTTTTCTTGCACCAACACCTCCGGTTTCAGAGGTACAACAGCATCCACTATGGCGCCCCCCGTATGGATGCCTCATTGGAAATAGGCAACATTTCCTCGTCTGACTACAGGGCCTATAATGACAAATGATCAGCATGAACTTTTCAGTAAGTTCTTGAAATTGAAACCTCCAGTCTTCAAGGGTGCTGAATCTGAGGATGCTTACGATTTTGTGGTTGATTGTCATGAGCTACTACACAAGATGGGTATAGTAGAACGGTGTGGTGTGGAGTTTGTGAGTTATCAGTTTCAAGGGAACGCCAAAATGTGGTGGCGGTCACATGTTGAATGTCAACCAACAGAGGCACCACCTATGACTTGGGCCTCATTCTCTAGCTTGTTTATGGAGAAGTATATCCCCCGAACATTGAGGGATAGGAAAAGAGATGAGTTCTTGAGCCTGGAGCAAGGTAGGATGTCGGTTACTGCATATGAGGTAAGTTTCGTGCATTATCCAAGTATGCCACCCAACTTTGTTTCAGTCCACAAGAGCGGATTCGCCATTTTGTGAAGGGGTTGAGGTCAGAATTGCGGATTTCAGCCTTACAGGTAGCGGCTACGGCAAAATCCTTCCAAGAAGTGGTAGACTTCGTGATAGAGGTGAAAGAAGGGAAGCCAGATGACTTCACCATGGCATCGACATCAAAAAGGTTTCGAAAGGGAGGTGAGTTTAACGGTTCTTACTCTAGAGGACAGGGTTCCGGAGGTTACTCAGTTCGACCAATTCAGTCTTCACTACAGACTGTACTTGGGGGTCCACCTCAGACCGGTCAACACTTCTCTGAGAGACCTATGCTTGACCCTAGAGAGTGTGTATGGATGTGGGAACTGGACATATTAGGAGGATTGTCCAAAACAGAGTTATAGACCTCCAATAGTTAGAGGTACAGGTGTCGGTAGAGGCCGTTATTCTGGAGACGCGGTGTGGATGCGAGGTAATGGTGGTCACCAAAACGGCTGGGGGTGATGGGAAAACTGGGAGCCACTACGTCCACAACATGGTAGGGGCAACGGGCAGACACAGGTGATAGGGCCCATTGTGACGCTTTTCCTGGGAGATCGAAGCGGAGGCATCTGATGCTGTTATCACAGTAATCTTTTTGATTTGTGATTGCATGGCTTCTGTATTGTTAGATCCTGGATCCACATTTTCTTATGTATCTTCCTCATTTGCTAATGGTCTAAATTTGCATTGTAAATACTTGACATGCCTATTCGTGTTCTAATCGGTGGGTGAGTCTGTGATAGTTGAAAAAGTATATAGGTCTTGTTTGGAGACTTTTTGTGGGGAGCAACACTTATGTAGATTTGGTTATCTTAGAAATGGTTGACTTTGATGTAATTCTAGGTATGACTTGGCTTTCTGCGAAGTTTGCGATTTTGGATTGTAATGCTAAAACTGTGACGTTATCCAAGCCTGGGACAGATCCGTTAGTGTGGGAGGGCGACTACACTTCCAATCCGGTTCGTATCGTGTTCTTTCTTCGTGCTAAGAGAATGGTTAGTAAGGGTTGTTTATCTTTCTTAGCACATCTCATGGATGATACTACCCAAGTACCTTCGATTGAGTCGGTTTCGGTAGTCCGTGAGTTTTTGGATGTGTTCCCTGCAGATCTTCCTGGTTATGCCACCGGATAGGGATATTGACTTCTGTATTGATCTTGAACCGGTACTCGCCCCTTTCTATACCCCCTTATAGAATGGCTCCCGCGGAGTAAGAGAGTTAAAGGCACACCTTCAAGAGTTGTTGAGCAAAGGCTTCATTAGACCAAGTGCATCTCCTTGGGGTGCTCCGGTTTTGTTTGTGAAGAAGAAGGATGGGAGTTTTCGGATGTGCATAGAGTATAAACAACTGAACAAGGTAACTTTTAAGAACAAGTATCCTCTTCCTCGCATTGATGACTTGTTCGATCAGTTACAAGGTGCTTGCGTCTTCTCTAAGATTGACTTGAGATCCGGTTATCATCAATTGAAAATACGGGCAACGGATGTGCCAAAGACTGCCTTTCGAACTAGGTATGGGCATTATGAATTTGTAGTGATGTCTTTTGGTCTTTCCAATGCCCCTGCTGCGTTGATGAGCTTGATGAACAAGATTTTTAAGCCATATCTGGATCTCTTTGTGATCGTATTTATTGATGATATACTGATATACTCTAAAAGTAAAAAGGAACATGATGAGAATTTGAGAATTGTATTGGAAATGTTGAGGGAGAAAAAGCTTTATGCCAAGTTCTCTAAGTGTGAGTTTTGGCTAGATGCAGTGTCCTTCTTGGGACATGTAGTTTCTAAGGATGGAAGGGTGATGGTAGATCCCTCTAAGATTGAGACAGTGAAGAATTGGGTAAGACCCACGAATGTGTCAGAAATAAGGAGCTTCGTTGGTTAGCTAGATATTACCGTCGCTTTGTCAAGGGATTCTCTTCCATTGCTTCCCAACTGACGAACTTGACTAAGCAAAATGTTTCCATTGTATGGTCGGACGAATGTGAAGAAGCATTCAGAAGCTCAAGACTCTGTTGACTACTGCACCAATCTCACCTTTCCCGTGGAAGGTAAGATTTCATTTTCATGTTTATTGTGATGCATCCTATTCGGGTTTGGGCGCAGTGCTAATGCAATAGAGAATGTATTGCTTATCTTCAAGGCATTAAAGGTGCATGAACGTAACTATCCGACCCATGATTTGGAGTTGGCTGCCATTGGGTGGTTTGATGCATTTGAGGTATACCTTGGGGTACTGACCTTTTGAGGGATCATTAGAGAAAGTCAAATCTATTCAAGAAAAGCTTTTAGCGGCGCAAGTAGGCAAAAAGAATATGCAGATCGAAAGGTAAAGACTTAGAGTTCATGGAGGGTGAACAAGTCTTGTTGAAGGTTTCGCCATGAAAGGGGTGATGCAGTTGGTAAATGAGGTAACTAAGCCAAGGTATATTGGTCCCTTTGAAGTACTTAAGCGAGTAGGGGAGGTGGCTTATGAGTTAGCCTTGACTCCAGGGCTTCGGAGTGCATCCGGTATTTCAATGTGTCTATGTTGAAAAGATACCATGGGGATGGAAACTACATCATTCGTTGGGATTCAATTTGGCTTGATGAGAATTTGTCTTATGAGGAGGAGCCTGTTGCTATTTTAGATAGAGAATTCTCAAGTTGAGGTCAAGGGAGATTGCATCCATCAAGGTGGCAATGGAAGAATCGGCCGGTTGAAGACCATTTTGGGAGAAGGAGGCCGATATGCAAGAAAGATACCCACATATGTTTAAAGATTCAGGTACTCCTTCTCGCCCTTGTTTTTCTTCTTGTGATCGTTCGAGGACGAACGATGGGTAAATTAGTATCTATTGTAACGACCTGTTTAGTCGTTTTGAGCAGCAGATTTTATTTCTGGAAAACTGGCTGAGACGACGGACCCCACGACGGACCGTCAGGGGCACGACGGACCGTCGCAGGGTCTCGTTTCAAAACACTTAAAAATTCGGAAATTTGGGTACTAAAATCAACTCTCTGAACTTCAGGACGACATGGCAGGACGGACCGTCACTGGCGTGACGGACCGTCACAGACTCTTTGGTGGAAATTGAGTCTCTGAACTTTGCGACGACCTGCAGGACGGACCGTCGCAGGCACGACGGGCAGTCACAGGTTGCGTAATCCCAGTCTGGGTTGGATTTCTTTAATTGTTTTAAGGGACGTTTTGGACTATTCCTTCTTTAATTATACAGTTAGTGGGTTAATGTTAATAAGTCTAATTACTTGGGGGTGAAAAGAGGTAACCTTAAGTTAATTAGTGGGTTATTATTGCCATCTTTTATTCTTAATTATCTGCTAATTAGGGTAAAGAAAGAGGTTTTGAATAAGAAAATAGAAGAACACGAGAGAGAGAGAGGGATCGATCGAAACGAGGAAGAGGAGAAAACAAAGCTCTGGGAAATTGCTTGCTTGATCACTAATCTTCGGTGGAGGTAGGTTTATGGTTTTTATGCTATTCGTAGTAGACTCTTAATAGCGAATGTATGTGTTTGGTAATGTTATCTCATCTTCTATATGCTTAATTGTATGCTTTCATGAATTGTGATTATATAATTGTGAATAAATAAGCATGATGAAGCTATTGAATCCGAATCTTGAAAAACCCTAATCTCTTTGTTAATGAGATGCCTTGGTAATAAAGAAGGCTTGATAAACTAAGTAATGAGCTTGATGATGCCTAGTATAAGAAAATGCTTGATGAAC
>JAKWJD010001763.1:35942979-36318770 GCA_027705065.1 Solanum peruvianum | reverse complement strand
GTGGATCGGAGTGTCACGTTTCGACACTTAGAATAAAGGGATCGGGTGTCACGAACCGACACGTAGTATTAGGGGATCTGGTGTCACAAACCGACACGTAGATTTAGGGGATTGGGTGTCACAAACCGACACGTAGATTTAGGGGATCGGGTGTCACGAACCGACACGTAGATTTAGGGGGATCGGGAGTCACGAACCGACACGTAGATTTAGGGGATCGGGTGTCACGAACTGACACGTAGATTTAGGGATCGGAGTGTCACGTTCCGACACATAGTAGTAGGGGATCGGAGTGTCACGTACCGACACAAGAGGAATAAAGAATATGAGGGAGCGGAGTGTCACGTACCGACACAAGAGAAACAAAGATAATAAATCTTGAAAGATGTTAATATACTCAACCTAATGAACATAATTCCCAAATGAGTATGGTATTGAGACTTGAGTCCTTATGTGTGAACTTGGCAATACTTATTAACGATTAAAGTACTTGTTGTTGCTACATGTTGAGTTTCATAGTTCATTTTAGGAGATTACTTGGTATATACTGTTCTCTATTTTGAGTTGGCCGATGATATCTACTCAGTACCCGTGTTTTGTAATGACCCCTACTTTTATGTTTTCTTCCTTGTTATTTGTGGAGTGCAGCAAAAGAACCGTCGTCTTCAACTCAATCGCAATTCTAGCCAGTCCTTGTCAAATCGGATCTTCAGGGTGAGCTAATGCTTTTAGCTTGGACTGGATCTTCTTCCTCATGTCTTGATGCCTTGAAGTTTCGGCATGGACTAGCTTTTACTTGTTTTAGCTTCTTAGAATACTCTTAGTTTAGTAATTTGATCATAGATGTTCTTGTGGTTATGACTCAAGATTTTGGGGAATAATAGTTGTTGAATTTTAGAAGTTAATGAATTGGTTTTTATTAGTGAGTTTAAGTCTTCAGCATTACTTTCTGTTGATATTATATTGAAATGTTAAGGGTTAGATTTGTTGGTTCGCTCACATAGGAGGGTAAATGTGGGTGCCAGTCGCGGCTCGGTTTTGGGTCGTGACAAACTTGGTATCAGAGCATTAGGTTCGTTGGTTTCATCAAACAAGAACGAGTCTAGTAGAGTCTTAAGGAACGGTAGGGGGACGCCTTTACTTTTCTTTGAGAGGCTATAAGACTTTAGGAAAATTCCATTCTTTCTTCCTTTCTTTCGTGCTATTACTTGGATCCAATTGGTATCTAGGTGATACAAATTGGTATCTGACCATCTTCACTGTATTTCGCAGATGGTTAGAACTAGAGCAACGACTGCACCAACACCAACACCGGCAAGACAAGAAACGTCTGAGCCAGCCACTGGGGATCTAGCTCGAAGAGGAGTAGTGGCGAGAGGCCGTGGAAGAGGTTGTAGGAGGACGTCCTCTAGAGGAAGAGGACAAGCACCTATCCCATCTGATGCTAGGGCAGTGACTCCCCCACCGACTGAGGAAGTAGTAAGAGAGGGTGAGGAAGGGGAGAATAAACAAGTGCAAAATGAGGAATTGCCACCCCAACCTACCCCAGAGATGATCAATCAGGTTCTTGCTTATCTTAGCGGGTTATCTGATTAGGGTCAGGCACCTCCAGTGTTTTCTGCACCAACACCTCCGTTTTTAGAGGTACAACATGCCGCTGCTTGGGCTCCCCGTATGGATGCCTCATTGGAAATAGGCATGTTTCCTCGTCTGACTACAAGTCCTATAATGACAAATGATCAGCATGAACTTTTCAGTAAGTTCTTGAAATTGAAACCTCCAGTCTTCAAGGGTGCTGAATCTGAGGATGCTTACGATTTTCTGGTTGATTGTCATGAGCTACTACACAAGAGGGGTATAGTAGAACGGTTTGGTGTGGAGTTCGTGAGTTATTAGTTTCAAGGGAACGCCAAAATGTGGTGGCGGTCACATGTTGAGTGTCAACCAACAGAGGCACCACCTATGACTTGGACCTCATTCTCTAGCTTGTTTATGGAGAAGTATATCCCCCGAACATTGAGGGATAGGAAAAGAGATGAGTTCTTGAGCCTGGAGCAAGGTAGGATGTCAGTTACTGCATATAAGGTTAAGTTTCGTGCATTATCCAGGTATGCCACCCAACTTTGTTTCAGTCCACAAGAGCGGATTCGCCATTTTGTGAAGGGGTTGAGGTCAGTATTGCGGATTTCAGCCTTACAGGTAGCGGCTACGGCAAAATCCTTCCAAGAAGTGGTAGACTTCGTGATAGAGGTGGAAGGAGTGAAGCCAGATGACTTCACCATGGCATCGACATCAAAAAGGTTTCGAAAGGGAGGTGAGTTTAATGGTTCTTACTCTAGAGGACATGGTTCCGCAGGTTACTCAGTTCGACCAATTCAGTCTTCACTACAGACTGTAGTTGGGGGTCCACCTCAGACCGGTCAAAACTTCTCTGAGAGACCTATGTTTGACTCTAGAGAGTGTTATGGATGTGGGGAGACAGGACATATTAGGAGGAATTGTCCAAAACAGAGTTTTAGACCCCCAATAGCTAGAGGTAGAGGTGGTCATGGAAGAGGCCGTCATTCTGGAGGACGCGGTGGTCGAGGTAATGGTGGTCCCCAAAACGGCCGAGGTGATGGGCAAACTGGAGCCACTACATCACAACATGGTAGGGGCAACGGGCAAACAAACGAAAGGGCCCATTGTTATGCTTTCCCTGGGAGATCGGAGGCGGAGACATCTGATGCTGTTATCACAGGTAAACTTTTGATTTGTGATTGCATGGCTTCTGTATTGTTTGATCCTGGATCCACATTTTCTTACGTATCCTCCTCATTTGCTAATGGTCTTAATTTACATTGTGAATTACTTGACATGCCTATTCGTGTTTCTACTCCGGTGGGTGAGTCTGTGATAGTGGAAATGGTATATAGGTCTTGTTTGGTGACTTTTGTGGGGAGCAACACTTATGTAGATTTGGTTATCTTAGAAATGGTTGATTTTGATGTAATTCTGGGTATGACTTGGCTTTCTCCAAATTTTGCAATCTTGGATTGTAATGCTAAAACTGTGACGCTAGCCAAGCCTGGGACAGATCCGTTAGTGTGGGAGGGTGACTACACTTCCAATCCGGTTCGTATCATCTCCTTTCTTCGTGCTAAGAGAATGGTTAGTAAGGGTTGCTTAGCTTTCTTGGCACACCTCAGGGATGATACTACCCAAGTACTGTCGATTGAGTCGGTTTCGGTAGTTCATGAGTTTTTGGATGTGTTCCCTGCAGATCTTCCTGGTATGCCACCGGATAGAGATATTGACTTCTGTATTGATCTTGAACTGGGTACTCGCCTCATTTCTATACCCCCTTATAGAATGGATCCCGCGGAGTTAAGAGAGTTAAAGGCCCAACTTCAAGAGTTGTTGAGCAAAGGCTTCATTAGACCAAGTGCATCTCCTTGGGGTGCACCGATTTTGTTTGTGAAGAAGAAGGATGGAAGTTTTCGGATGTGCATAGACTACAGAAAGTTGAACAAAGTAACTATTAAGAACAAGTATCCTCTTCCTTGCATTGATGACTTGTTCGATCAGTTACAAGGTGCTTGTGTTTTCTCTAAGATTGACTTGAGATCCGGTTATCATCAATTGGAAATACGGGCAACGGATGTGCCAAAGACTGCTTTTCGAACCAGGTATGGGCACTACGAATTTGTACTGATGTCTTTTGGTCTTACGAATGCCCCTGTTGCGTTCATGAACTTGATGAACGGGATTTTTAAGCCATATCTGGATCTCTTTGTGATCGTATTTATTGATGATATACTGATATACTCTAAAATTAAGAAGGAACATGAGGAGCATTTGAGAATTGTATTGGAAATGTTGAGGGAGAAAAAGCTTTATGCCAAGTTCTCTAAGTGTGAGTTTTTGCTAGATGCAGTGTCCTTCTTGGGACATGTAGTATCTAAGGATGGAGTGATGGTAGATCCCTCTAAGATTGAGACAGTGAAGAATTGGGTAAGACCCACGAATGTGTCACAAATAAGGAGCTTCGTTGGTTTAGCTATCTATTACCGTCGATTTGTCAAGGGATTCTCTTCCATTGCTTCCCAATTGACGAACTTGACTAAGCAGAATTTTCCATTTGTATGGTCGGACGAATGTGAGGAAAGCTTTCAGAAGCTCAAGACTTTGTTGACTACTGCACCAATTCTCACCTTGCCCGTGGAAGGTAAGAATTTCATTGTTTATTGTGATGCATCCTATTCGGGTTTGGGTGTAGTGCTGATGCAAGAGAAGAATGTAATTGCTTATGCTTCAAGGCAATTAAAGGTGCATGAACGTAATTATCCAACTCATGATTTGGAATTGGCCGCGGTAGTGTTTGCATTAAAGCAATGGAGACACTATTTATATGGGGTTAAGTGTGAGGTCTATACGGATCATCGTAGCCTACAGTATGTTTTTACTCAGAAGGATTTGAACTTGAGACAGAGGAGATGGATGGAACTACTGAAGGACTACGATATCACAATCTTGTATCATCCGGGAAAAGCTAATGTCGTAGCAGATGCTTTAAGTAGAAAGGCGGGAAGCATGGGAAGTCTAGCTCACTTGCAAGTTTCTAGACGCCCATTGGCTAGAGATGTTCAGATTCTGGATAATGACCTTATGAGGTTAGAATTAAATGAGAAGGGAGGATTGTTAGCTTGTGTGGAGGCAAGATCTTCCTTCCTTGACAAGATCAAGGGAAAGCAGTTTAATGATGAGAAATTGATCAGGATCCGAGATAAAGTGTTGCAAGGAGAGGCTAAGGAAGAAACAATCGATGAGGAAGGTGTGTTGAGGATAAAGGGAAGGGTATGTGTACCCCGCGTCGATGATTTGATCAACACTATTCTGACAGAGGCTCATAGTTCAAGGTATTCTATACATGCGGGTGCAACCAAGATGTACCGTGACCTAAAGCAACACTTTTGGTGGAGTAGAATGAAGCGTGATATTGTTGATTTTATTGCCAAATGTCCAAACTGTCAACAAGTAAAGTATGAACACCAGAGGCCCGAAGGAACACTTCAGAGAATGCCCATTCCTGAACGGAAGTGGGAGAGAATTGCAATGGATTTCGTGGTTGGTCTTCCAAAGACAATGGGTAAGTATGACTCTATTTGGGTGATTGTTGATAGGTTAACTAAGTCTGCTCATTTCATTCCGGTCAAGGTGACTTCCAATGCAGAGAAGTTAGCTAAAATCTATATCTCAGAAATTGTTCGGTTGCATGTGGTTCCACTCTCCATCATATCAGATAGAGGTACGCAGTGTACTTCTAAGTTCAGGAAAACATTGTATGCGGAATTGGGTACTAGGTTGGACCTTAGTACTGCGTTCCATCCTCAGACCGATGGTCAGTCTGAGCGAACGATTCAAGTGTTGGAGGACATGCCTCGTGCATGTGTGATAGAATTTGGTAGTCATTGGGATAACTTCTTACCCTTAGCGGAGTTTTCATACAATAATAGCTATCACTCAAGTATTGACATGGCCCCATTGAAGCATTGTATGGTAGGAGATGTAGGTCTCCCATTGGGTGGTTTGATGCATTTGAGGTTAGACCTTGGGGTACTGACCTTCAGAGGGAATCGTTTCATAAAGTGAAATGCATCCAAGAAAAGCTTTTAGCGGCGCAAAGTAGACAAAAGGAATATGCAGATCGAAAGGTTAGAGACTTGGAGTTCATGGAGGGTGAACAAGTCTTGCTGAAGGTTTCGCCTATGAAAGGGGTGATGAGGTTTGGTAAGCGAGGTAAGCTAAGCCCAAGGTACATTGGACCATTTGAAGTACTTAAGCGAGTAGGGGAGGTGGCTTATGAGTTAGCCTTGATTCCAGGGCTGTCCGGAGTGCATCCGGTATTTCATGTGTCTATGTTGAAAAGATATCATGGGGATGGAAACTACATCATTCGTTGGGATTCGGTTCTGCTTGATGAAAATTTGTCTTATGAGGAGGAGCCTGTTGCTATTTTAGATAGAGAAGTTCGCAAGTTGAGGTCAAGGGAGATTGTATCCATCAAGGTGCAATGGAAGAATCGGCCGGTTGAAGAAGCCACTTGGGAGAAGGAGGCCGATATGCAAGAAAGATACCCACATCTGTTCAAAGATTCGGGTACTCCTCCTCGCCCTTGTTTTTCTTCTTGTAATCGTTCGAGGACGAACGATGGGTAAATTGGTATCTATTGTAACGACCTTTTTAGTCGTTTCGAGCAGCAGATTTTATTTCTGGAAAACTGGCTGAGACGACGGACCCCACGACGGATTGTCATGGGCACGACGGACCGTCGCAGGGTCTCGTTTCAAAACACTTAGAAATTCTGAAATTGGGTACTGAAATTGACTCTCTGAACTTCGTAACGGAATGGCAGGACGGACCGTCACAGGCGTGACGGACTGTCACAAACTCTTTGGTGGAAATTGAGTCTCTGAAATTTGCGACGACCTGCAGGACGGACCGTCGCAGGCACGACGGGCCGTCACAGGTTGCGTAATCCCAGTCTGGGTCGGATTTCTTTTAGTGTTTTAAGGGACGTTTTGGACTATTCCTGCTTTATTATACAGTTAGTGGGTTAATGTTAATAAGTCTAATTACTTGGGGGTTATAAAAGGTGACCTTAAGTTAATTAGTGGGTCATTATTGCCATCTTTTATTCTTAATTATATGCTAATTAGGGTAAAAGAAAGAGGGTTTTGAATAAGAAAAATAGAAAGAACAAGAAGAGAGAGGGAGGATCGATCGAGAAGAAGAAGAACAAATCTTTGGGGAAATTGCTTGCTTGAACACGAATCTTCGGTGGAGGTAGGTTATGGTTATTCCATGCTATTCGTAGTAAACTCTTAATAGTGAATGATATGTATTGATAGTATTGTAAACCCTGCTATGTGCTTAATTGTATGCTTGCATGAATGTGATTATATAATTGTGATTATTTAAGCATGATGAAGTTATTGAATCCCAAAATCTTGCAAAAACCCTAATCTCTTTGTTAATGATGATGCCTTGGTAATAAAGAAGGCTTGATGAACTAAAGTAATGAGATTAATGATGCCTTAGTATAAGAAAAGTCTTGATGAATTAAAGTAATGAGAATGATGATGCCTTGGTATAAGAGAAGGCTTGATGAATTGATAGAATGAGATTAGTGGATCGGAGTGTCACATTCCGACACATAGAATTAAGGGATCGGGTGTCACAAACCGACACGTAGTATTAGGGGATCGGGTGTCACAAACCGACACGTAGATTTAGGGGATCGGGTGTTACGAACCAACACGTAGATTTAGGGGATCGGGTGTCACGAACCGACACGTAGATTTAGGGGGACCGGGTGTCACGAACCGACACGTAGATTTAGGGGATCGGGTGTCACGAACCGACACGTAGATTTAGGGGATCGGAGTGTCACGTTCCGACACATAGTAGTAGGGGATCGGAGTGTCACGTACCGACACAAGAGGAATAAAGAATATGAGGGAGCGGAGTGTCACGTACCGACACAAGAGAAACAAAGATAATGAATCTTGAAAGATGTTAATATACTCAACCTAATGAACATAATTCCCAAATGAGTATGGTATTGAGGCTTGAGTCCTCATGTGTGAACTTGGCAATACTTATGAACGATTAAAGTACTTGTTGTTGCTACATGTTGAGTATCATAGTTGATTTTATGATATTACTTGGTATATACTGTTCTCTATTTTCAGTTGGCCGATGATATCTACTCAGTACCCGTGTTTTGTACTGACCCCTACTTTTATGTTTTCTTCCTTGTTATTTGTGGAGTGCAGCAAAAGGACCGTCGTCTTCAACTCAATCGCAATTCTAGCCAGTCCTCGTCACATCGGATCTTCAGGGTGAGCTAATGCTTCTAGCTTGGACTGGATCTTCTTCCTCATGTCTTGATGCCTTGAAGTTTCGGCATGGACTAGCTTTTACTTGTTTTAGCTTCTTAGGATACTCTTAGTTTAGTAATTTAATCATAGATGTTCTTGTGGTGATGACTTCTAGATTTTGGGGAATAATAGATGTTGAATTTTAGAAGTTAATGAATTTGTTTTTATTAGTAAGTTAAAGTCTTCTGCATTACTTTCTGTCGATATTATATTGAAATCTTAAGGGTTAGATTGGTTGGTTCGCTCACATAGGAGGGTAAATGTGGGTACCAGTCGCGGCTCGGTTTTGGGTCGTGACAATAGAACGCCACGTATAGTTCATTATTCAAAACCAAAACCCAAACCCCAAAGAAGAACTCTCTAGAACTCAATTGGATTTTGAAGCAAGGTGGTAGCCTTGGAACATTGATTCTCCATAAATTATTTTTCAGTTTTATGGCTAAGCATTAATCAAGGTATGGTGTTTTATCCTTGAATCTTCTTTCTTCAAGGAGCCAAACTTCAAAGTGTTTTCCAAGACTTTTCAAAAGATAATTACTGCTATTTTTTTTATCTAACCATGAGTTCTTGCAAAAAACATTTTGAATCAATGATTTATGATTGAATTGATGTTAATTTCATAATTTTATATAAAAAACTTCATGAACCAATGCAAATCATTATTTCCTTATTTTGGCTATTTTCTGGCTGATTTGATCGTGTCTCTATTGTATTAAATTCTTGTGTAGTTTACTTTGGGCTATTGAATTATGTAAGAAGCATTTTAGAATTGTATATAGGCTGTCCTAAATTGATGAATTTCAGATTGTATTATATTGTATCATTGTATATTGTGATTATAAGGTTGAATTTGTGATTATGGCTATTGGTAAGAGACTTCGTGGATTGAATTTGCTATGGATTGGAGGTGTTATAGTTGGAATGATGGTATGTCAACCTAACAGTTATATATTGCGTAGTATATGGGTTTTAATTGTTATGTTTGCTATGGTCCACTTATGGTGGTGGTGTTTATGTGCTATATTTGTGAATAATGTGGCTTCGTCAGTATTAGTTTATCAAATTGTGAAGAATGTTTCCTCGTCTACATTACTTTATGAAATATGATATTTTTATATTATATCTTTAATATGTGAGTATTGTGAACGCCTATATGACTTATGTGTATTTGAGAAGGTAAAACATGTGTTCTCCTAGTTGATGATAGTTGTCTTTAGTAAACTATTTATGGTGCCTTAATGTGTGTTATTTGATGTAGTAGTGTGAATTTTCCTAGTTGACTATATGATTCTTATGATGATGATTCTATACGAATGAATAGAATGACGTTTAGTATACGTAGTTTCCCCAATATGCTACTTTAAAATTATATAGTATACATGATAAGATGAAGTATGTGTGTCTTGTAATGGTAGATCTATGTCCCTCTACTTGATATATGAAGAATATGAATATGACTCTTGAACTCTTGATATTATAGGTTAAAGCACCATTGTAATGAATGTGTATGTATGATTGAAATGTGAACTTGAACATAATTAAGAGGGTTATTTATGTGGAACATTCAACCTAGAAATAATATTATTGTATCCTTGAAGTTAAAAGACGTAATTGTATCCTTTTGTGTGAATGATGGACTTAGGGGTTGGTTGGCTGGAACGACATGAAATCATCGTTAGGAAAGTCAAGAAGCCATCCTATTTAACTAATATGTGGCAACCCTACTGGAATTCTTTTGGTAAGGTGTATTATGATTTAGTTGTTACTTCTACATGATACCTTTTTATATGCTCCTTGATTAAATTACTCTATGAGAACAAAGACTAGCATGGAGAGAGTATCCTTGGGGAGTGACTCTACTTAAGATGAGACTGTAGTACAAAGAAATCCATTATATTCCTTAATCAACCAAGTTCCTACTCAAATTGATGATTAAAGTCTCTCTAACATATGTATTCTTCATTCCCCAAGTGGTCCATTCAAAGTTGATTCCTATATCACCCAACTCCAAGGGGTTTTCTCTATAAATGGCTTTTCTTCTAAAATTGATGATTATTTATGACGAATTTTTAGTACCTATGAATAATTAATTGTATTTTTGAGTAGTTGATGTTGATAAATGGGATTTTTGTGTGGCTCATGTCCATTTTAAATTTCCCAAAATGTTTGGTCTTGCTTATGAATTTATGCGAATTGATGAATGTTTTGATTGTTAGATTTGTTATTACTATTCTATTTTATTCATGGACTTCATATGGTCATCTATTGTTGGGATTAGATATATTTCTTGATGAATTCATGGATGAACCCTTTTGCCTAACCCTAGCTATGAATTGGACTTGTAGATGATTAAGGTTTCTATAATGGATTATGTTATTTTTTAATTCACTATATTAAGACGATGATGAGTGGATCATTGGTTAATCATAATGAATTGAGGGTATGATCTTGAAGAAGGTGTATGAAGGTTAATTGGTAAGACTTTGTGATCATGAGTTATTTACATCAATGATGATAAATAATACTTGATAATGGTATAAAATTGAGGTTACATGTGATTAGATTAAGAAGATGATGATATGATGATTATAATGAAATATCTTGATTATGTGAATTGCAAGATCATGTTTAGGTTATGATGATACAAGGTTTAATGTTAATCACTCCATTGACTTACTATGATATAATTATGATGTATTGTCTCACAAATGAAGGGTTGTTATCATCTAGCTTGGGTCAACGATTCATACTAGAAACATCTACTCTTGAGTCAGCTCCACTAGTGAGTAAGTTTTAAAAAAATCTTTCTAGAGTTTCTCACAAAAGGAAAATCGACTATGGAACTAATCTCCTCTTAGATATACATCCTATTTATACAACTCTTTAAACTATGGCTCCAGTAGAGCTTACGGAATTGAAAGATCAGTTGATAAACCTTCTATATAAGGGTTTCATAAGACCTAGTACTTTGCCATATGATTTACTAGTATTTTTCGTAAATAAGAACGATAGTCTCTGAGAATGTGCAATGACTATAGACAGTTGAACAATGTCACAATTAAGAATAAGTATCCCATCCATAGGACTGATGACTTCTTTCACCAATTAAGGGTGCTATTCATTTCTAATTTATACACCTTAGATCGGGTTACAATCATCTCAGAGTCATAAAGAGTTACATTCAAAAAATAACCTTCAGAACTCGGTATGGTAATTATGAATTTGTAGCTACGTCACTCGAACTAACTAATTCTCCTACAACTTTCGTGTATTAGATGAAGAAATTATTAAAGTAGTACTTGGACATGTTCTTCACCCTCTTTATTTATGATATCCTCATTTACTCTAGGAATGAGGAAAAACATATGAGTCATTTGAGAGTTGTTATGAAGACAGTGAAAGATCTCTAGTTATTCGCTAAGTTTAGTAAATGTAAGTTCTGGTTGCAATCCTTTGCTCTTCTTGGTCACAATGTATATAGCGAGGGGATCCGAATCGACTCACAAAAGATAGAAGAAGTGAAACAATGTCCTTAACCTACATTTGCTACAGATATACAATATTTGTTAGGTCTAGCGGGTTACTTTTAAAGGTTCGTGGAAGGATTTTCATCCATAGACTCACCATTGACTACGTTGACTCATAATATGGTCATGTTTCAACAGTCAGATGATTGTGAGAAAAGCTATAAAGAATTGTAAACTAGAATGACTATAACTCCTGTCTTTACTCAACTAAAGGGTTCAGATGGTTATGTAATATATTGTGATGCATCAAGAGTTAGCGTAGGTTTTTTTGTTGATTCAGTGAGATACGGTTATAGATTATGCTTTTAGACAATGTAAGGTGCATGAGAAGAACTATCCAACTCATGACCTCTAGCTTGTAGTAGTGGTGTTTTCACTCAAGATGTGGAGACACTACTTGTATGGTGCTAATGTAGATGTGTTCACTGACGATAAAAACCTTCAATATATGTTCACCCAGTAAGAGTTGAATCTTCGCCTAAAGAGATGACTTGAGTTCCTTAATGATTATTATATAACTGTACATTACCATCCTGGTAAGGTGAATATTGTAGTAGATGCTGTTAGCAGATAATCTATGGGTAGTGTAATTCATGTCAAGGAAGAAAAGAATGACTAGTGAAGGATGTTCAAAGGCTTACTTTCTTAGGAGTTTGCTTTATGAGCATACCACATAGTAGTGTAACAATTTAAAATATGGAAGAATATTCTTTGGTAATCGATTTTAAGAAAAAGTAAGATAATGATCCAATCTTGCTTGAACTTAAGGGTGCAGTCCATAATCAGTGAGTGGAGGTTTATCCCAATGGTGAGATAGTGTACTTTGCTACTAGGGTAGATTTTTTGTTCGTAATGTGGGTGACTTTAGATAGTATTATCTTGCAGATGCCCATAACTCTAATATTCTATTCATCCAGGTTCCACTAAGATGTATCGCAATCTGCGGGAAGTCTACTGGTGGAATGTCATGAAGAAGAATATAAAATATTTTGTGAGTAAGTGCCCCAATCGCCATCAAGTTATGATTGCACATCAGAAACCTATGGTATGTCTCAAGAGATTGACAATCATACTTGGAAGTGTAAAGTTATCAATATGGATTTCAACACAGGTTTACCTTAAACTCGCAGACACCAAGACTCTATTTGGGTGATAGTTGAAAGGATGACCAATTCTTCTCCCTGTTTGGCAGTCAAGAGTGCAGATTCGACGGAGGACTATGCCAAGTTTTACATCAATGTAATTGTGATGTTGCATGGGTTTCCTTTTCCATAATATGAGATAGAGGTTTGTAGTTTACCTCTTATTTGTAGAAGTCGATTTAGAAGGGTCTCAGTACTTAGGTAAACCTTAGCAGGACATTTCAACTGCAGACGGATAGACAGGCACAACGTACCATTTAGAGCCTAGAGGATATGTTGAGAGCTTGTGTGATCTATGTCAAGGGTAGTTGGTATGATCATCTCTTCTTAATGAGTTCATATACCAAAAATAGCAACCATTCAAACATTTAGATGGCCTTTTCTGAGGCATTCTATAGACATCGATGTAGATCTGTTGTTGATTAGTTTGAAGTAGGTGAAAAAAATTTGATAGGGCCTCATTCATTCCTTTATTCTATGGAGAAAGTGGAACTCATTGTTCATATGTAAGGAGAAAGGGAACTAGAGTTCCAAACATATGATTGGGTTTTCTTGGAAGTGTCACCTATGAAGGGTGCGATAAGATATGGCAAGAAACGGAAGCTCAGTCCTAAATATGTAGGAACTTACAAGATCATGAAGAGTCTTGACAAAGTTCAATATTAGTTATAGTTTCCAGAAGAATTAGCAACAGTGCATCAAGTTTTTCACATTTCACTCTTGAAGAAGTGTGTGGGTGATCCAATATTTGTAGTGCCAATAGAGAGTGTGGCTAAGAAAGATATCCTTTCTTATGAGTATGTATTAGTTTAGATTCTTGATCATCAGGTTAGAGGGTTAAGAAACAAATATGTTGCTAATGTCAAGGTTCTGTGGATGAGTAAGTCTGTAGAAGTAGGTACTTGTGAAGCAGAAGCAGTCATGAAAGCCAAGTATCCTCATCTCATTCCTTCCGATTGCACTCTAGCTTGAGGTAATAGTTCCTCTTCAGTTTTTCAGTCATTCATGCATGAATTCGGACTTAGAATCGTGTTCCCTCTATTTGTACTTGCTTTTTAACAGAATTGCATGTTTTTGGAACTCAATTTAGTCAGAAACTAAATTCTCAGTGTCTTGATGTAGGGATTGCATCTCTCTGCCTTTCTTTTAGCTAGTTTAGTCATCATTCGTGGACGAATGTTCCCTAGAGAGAGATAATGTAACACCCCGTATCCAGAAACAAACTGGACTTCAATTTTATCCTCCTCTTTGTGAACTAAGACTAGCCTCCTAACTAACATCGTTACATTCGCAGGTCCAATTTAGCCAAATTTTTAAAGTTTTCATTACTTCTACTTAGAATTTTACATAGACATCTACATACAAATAGTACATATATATCGAGTATACATAGACCCTTCGTATAGGAAGATTTCTTAGTCTTCTACTTTTATTGCACATAGATATATAGTATATAAGATAGCATAGACAAAATAGTTGTGTCATCTCATAACCATCTAATAAGAGTGTAAGAACATGGGCATAGCCCATACATCAAAGTAAGAATGTCTCACATAGTCTATACAATGTTTCATACTCAATGGAAAAGAAAGGAACATAGAAGTGTTAAACTCAAAACAACTCCATAAACTAGGTAGTTGCATCGCCTTCTGAAAGTGAGGTTCTACCCTAATTGGATGATCAAGAGATCAAGTCTTCTTCAAAGTTTTCTCCAAAATCCCTTCAATGACCGCAACCTTAAATGGTGGGGAAGAAGAAGAAATGGGGTTAGTATACCCCTTGTACTAAGTATAAGACCATATGTACATATATTATCAAATCATGCTAAAAAGGATATTTTATTAAGTATGCACTTTTCTTGAAAACATTTATGCACATTCAATAAGACTAAACCAAATAACATAGGCATATTCATTATGTCATAGGTATTTACATCACAAGACCAACAACATCAAAGCATAGTCAAATCAAAATGAGACAATTATCCATGAACCCATATTAAGTCAACAAGTGCAATGACCAAGCAAATACCCATAACCTTACTGAATAAAGCAACCCAACAAGAATCCTGACTAACTTCTTACTTTACATATCATAACATATAAGAGTAGATAGCTTCATACTTTAACAATATAGACCAACACATATTCATCAGTGACACCAATAAATATATAGTATCAACAATATACAAGTTCATCATATACATGACATATATTATTATAAGCATATTCATACATATGAACATCCTCCTAAGACTCCCTTCAAAGCTAACTAGTTCTAAGTGTAGGTAGAGTTTCATACCCCTACCTAGATTAAGCTAAACCCCTTAGGTAATCTTAATTAGACTTCAATACCATAGTTCATTTTAACTTTTGAGAACATCTCGCCCTAACTGACATAGACCACATAAGCTAATTTAGAATCTGGTGTCATGGAACCCTACACTGAAATTAGGTGGACTACTTGCCAAGGTAATACCAAAAAAAGAACAAAGCAACTATGTGGATCCTCTAACTAGTATTCCTATGGGGGCAACATAGTTCAAAAACTAGGATATATAGTTGGGACCCTCTTTGTACTACATGCTTTGTAATCTCCAATCTCAATAGTACAGTGATCCTACCTTCCCTATGTGGGATAGGAAACTCCTCACTCAAGAGTATATTAGTTCACTTGGCGCAAAGCTAGAGTCCCTTTTTCAAATGTCTTTGATGTGTGTATTAATTTTCATAACTATTTGTATGTCATATATCTAACCCTTGTATAAACACCATCATCATAATATTTCAATAAGAATTTCATGAGTATTTTCCTTTCATTACAATTCATATAGCTGAGGTTAGCACATTAAAATTTTCATATCATGATAAGGCATATTGGTAAATCATTCACCATTACATCTTAATATAACACCTCACATATGATAGCCAAAACATTCAAATTAAACATCATACCACCCAATAAATCCTCATAAAAGGCATACTCCAAAACAACATCATGACTTAACCATAATTAACCATAATTTGAAGTCAAGGATAGGAATCATAAGACTTACCAAGTCTCATTCATAATTCTCCAAGAAGAACTTACAATAACCCTTAATTAAACCCAATTAAGGTATAACATCATACTAATTCAATGTACAACATGATAACACAACGAAACGAATTACTATATCATAATTCAATACTAGATCATAACGTAAGGCAAAGTACTTAGGTCAAACTTACAACATACTTCATAACCTAAATTAACTTCTAAAGAACAAGCATGAAACAAATATAAATCAGCCTAATTCATTCATTATTATTTTAACAAAATCATCTAGTAGAAATTCAACCAACAGACAAGACAATTGAACAAATATAATACAATTCATATCAAGTTCATAACCTAGGATTAAGGGGTGAGGGTCATCTTCTACAAACTAGACCAATACATCATAATTAAGCTACAATAGATGATAATATATTCATAACATCCCAAATAAATCATAAACATATCAGTTCACATCATCATTTTCGTATTTGATGAATACCCACTTGAAAAGACAACTTTGGAAATCAATTTAATGGAACCCTTTGAAGAAGAGGTCACAAAGGTTTTTTAGATCCCATAACTTTTTAATGGATTAATATTTATGGTGAAACTTGACTCTTTTCATCCCTAAAACTCTTTCCTATCTGTGATTTGAATGAAGTCTTCACTGGAGAAAAAAAAGAGATAATGGAGAGAGTTTTGAAATTATATGAGTTATGAGGGCTTAATGATTTTGTGGTTTTCATATGGGGTGTTAATTAACTTCTTTAGGCTTCCCTTAACCCCTATCTAACTACATAAACCACTAATTAATTAATTGGAACAAACTAAAAACGTGCAGCAAAGTCAGGCCCTCACAGATGAGACATCGACCAACGGTCCATCTGTGAGTCGACGAGCCCTGCCTCCTTTCGTGTTGTACTTCGCTGATGAGTTCAGTGACTAGTACAAATTAAACATTAGACAAATTGTCTAAGTGTCACATCCCAAGACAACAACCTATATGTAAGGGTACAATCTCGAATTGTAACCGGCATACTCGACCTCTTGGAGGTCTTATACAAGCCATTTCATATCATTCATCGCATAAACATAGTGAAAAGTAGTGCGAAATTAAAACTTTTCACAAAACATAACATAGTATTTAAAAACTCTTTAATATAAAAGTAATAGGAAATAGTAAGTCTCAATCTCATAATTATAAGATACAAGAATACTTGGGACACGACCCATACTTCAAAATATGACTAGAAATACTTAGTCTATTACAATACATTGAATGAAAACATAAAAGACATATATGACCTCAAGTAAAGTGAGGACACACTTCAACTTCTCTTGAACAAATTATATAGTCCAAGTCATTACTTCTCAAAGCTCCTAACCTACCAAGAACTATATAGACAGATAAAAGCACAAAATTAGTACAACCACATGTACTAAGTATGACATTATGCATAAAAATCATGAAAACGAACTTTTGTTGGCAATATGCATAATTTCATTTTAAAATCATATTGAAATCAGTAGAACAAAATTTAACAACTTAGAAACATATAGGTAAACAATTTAACAAAATATCTTATTTTTAGAGAATACTTTCCAGTGAACTCGAATCATTGTAAAGTGATTTTTTATTGTTACATTGAATCACTTTACCTTCCATTAACAGAATTCTAGCATGCAATTCCCGTACTAAAATCCATATTATAATTTACTTAAGTCACACAAAGAGAGACCGCCCATACACCCTCTCTAGATGTGCCTAAACGACCCTTAAGATCACTTGTAATTAGTCAAATACACACTTATAAAGCATCATAAACATCAAGGTAAGTTTCTTCTACCAAAGGTGACTCTATGTCATACTTGAGTGAGTTCTGAAGAGACCACCCATACAATCCCTCATACACACACTTAAGAGATCCTATAGACTCCCTAGAATATAATCATTCTCACTTAACAAACCAACACATAAATGATATGACATTTTCCTTTCAAAGGCTATCAAAAGACCTAGTTAAGTAAATAAAGAAGATAGCGTCCATGATTGACCTGTTCAAGATTACCTAAAAAGTCCTTAAAACTAGCTAAGGCTTATATCATGTCCACAACACCAACAAACTTCCCTAACTAGAGTCATCCTCAAGACTTCAAAAGATAAGCATGAAGAGATCATCTCTTATGCCCTCTTCAAACTTTAGCTAAGGAATCCTTAAGTCACTTTAGATTAGGTACTTATTTATTTACATACTTCTTAACACAAGCCATTAGTTCATTATTTCATTATAAGACAAATACATCACATAGAGGACTTCATATAATGGTCCTAGACAATACCTAGGAACTCAAATAACATCTTCAAATTCTATTATGCAATGTCTAGATAGCATCCCATACCACCAACTAAGCCTCCTAAACTTCTCTAAATGCTAATAGGTATTCCATATGATGAGAAGAGGCAATAAGAAACATAGACCATGGTAGAAATACTTGGAATCCAGAATTCCATCCTACTCCGATGAGGTTGTTCTACTTGCCAAGGATAGACCTTAAACACATCCCATGTATCCACATGGTTGATGAATATGAAGGGCATACTTTGTAATCTAGTCTCACTCTTTAACTAGAACTACTTCCCCTTACAATACTCAATCGGTGTAAATCTTCTTTCTCATAGAGTAATTCACATAGTAGGTTCACATATGAGGGTTTATTTACAAGTTCATAACTCAATCACATTTACCCTACCAAAGAAGGTCCACTAGGGCTACCTCACAATGGCGACAAGAAGCTCATGATTACATTCCTAAGGATTAATATGATGTCGTTCCAGCCAATCAACCTTAAGTCTATCCTTCTTTAACTTTGAAAGACACAATTACGGCTTGCGACTTCAACAATCTTAACCTTTACACTAACTCAAGGTTTTAACATATAAGACTCTCTTAAGTTCATTTAAGGTCACATCATTCATATTTTCAAGACCAAGAGTTCTACCCCCCTAAATCAAGACATCACATATTCATAATCATATATACATCATTGAAGGGACACAAGTCAACCAAGAAAAGACACCACATACTTAACTTTTATTGTTCTTGTCAATTGTATGATTGTGATTGCTATCAAATACAAAAATTGCCCAACTCAAATTAAATTCAAACTTTTGATTAGATAAAACTTCTTATTATTACAACAATTTGAATCACTTTTATAACTTCGTAATTTAATTCTAAATTTTACCTCTTCATGTGGGATTTGTCATATTCGGGGAGCATCCCCTAGAAGTAATTGGTGTCCTTGTCCTTCAAGATGACTAAGACTAACCTCTTAGCATTCGTCAAAATTTCATTGGGAAAAATGTGGGGAAAATCAAAACTTTTCATCTACAACTATTTCATGAGGTTTACTTAGACCTTTCGCATACACATAATATATTAACTTACGAGGTTAAATAAACTCCTCGTATAAGAAGATTACATAATCATCTACTTTTATACCACATATTGTAACGACCTGTTTATTCGTTTTGAGCAGCAGATTTTATTTCTGGAAAAACAGGCTAAGTCGACGGATCCCGCGACGGACCGTCGAGGGGGTCTCGTTCCAAAACACTTAGAATTCTGAAATTTGGATACTGAAATCGACTCTCTGAACTTCGTGACGGAATGGCAGGACGGACCGTCGTGGGCACGACGGACCGTCACACATCTTTCACAGAAATTAAGTCTCTGAACTTTGTGAAGGAAGCAGCAGGACGGACCGTCGCAGGCACGACGGGCCGTCACAGGCTGCGTAATCCCAGGCTGGGTCAGATTTCTGCTAAGTAATTTAAGGGGCGTTTTGGACTATACCTGCTTATAATTATAAAGTTAGTGGTTTAATATTAATAACTCAATTACTTGGGGGTTAAAAGGGATAACCTTGAGTTAAATAGTGGGTTAATTCCTCATCTTTTATACGTAATTATATGCTAATTAGGGTAAAAGAAAGAGGGTTTGAAATAAGAAAAATAGAAAGAACAAGGAGAGGGAAAGAGAATCGATCGAGAGAGAGAAACGAAGAAGATAGCGATGCTTTGGGGAATTTGCTTGCTTGATCACTAATCTTCGGTGGAGGTAGGTTATGGTTTTTATACTATTCGTAGTAAGCTCTTAATAGCGAATGATATGTATTGGTAGTATTGTAAACCCTTCTATATGCTTAATTGTATGCTTGCATGAATGTGATTATAAAATTGTGATACAATTAGCATGATGAAGCTATTGAATCCTAAATCTTGAAAAGAAACCCTAATCTTCTTTGTTAATGATGATGCCTTGGTATAAAAGAAGGCTTGATGAATGAAAGTAGTGAGATTAGGGGATCGGGTTCCACGTTCCGGTACCAGGATATAAATAGAGGATCGGGTGCCACGTTCCGGTACCACGATAGAATGAGGATCGGAGTGTAACGTTCCGACACCAGGATAGTATATGGATCGGGTGCCACGTTCCGGTACCAGGATAGTATATGAGGATCGGAGTGTCACGTTCCGACACAAGGATAGTATATGGATCGGGTGCCACGTTCCGGTACCAGGATAGTATATGAGGATCGGAGTGTCACGTTCCGACACCAGGATAGTATATGGAGCGGAGTGTCACGTACCGACACGAGGGGAACAAAGATAATGAATCTTGAAAGAGGTTAATATACTCAATTTAATGAACCTAATTCCCAAATGAGTATGATATTCAGGCTTGAGTCCTCATGTGTGAACTTGGCGGTACTTATTAATGATTATAGTACTTGTTGTTGCTATATTTTGAGTATTGTAGTTGATTTATGATATTATCTGATATATACTATTTTCTATTTTGAGTTGGCCGATGCTATCTGCTCAGTACTTGTGTTTTGTACTGACCCCTACTTGTATGTTTCTTTCTTTGTTATTTGTGGAGTGCAGCAAACGTGCCGTTGTCTTCAACTCAACCGCAACTCTAGCCAGTCTTCATTACATCGGATTTCAGGGTGAGCTAATGCTTCTAGCTTGGACTGGATCTTCTTCCTCATGTCTTGATGCCTTGATGATCCAGCATGGACTAGCTTTTTTATTTATTTTAGCTTCTTAGAGTACTCTTAGTTTAGTAATTTGATCATAGATGTTCTTGTGGTGATGTCTTCCAGATTTTGGGGAATAATAGATGTTGAGTTTTTAGAAGTTTATTCAATTGATTTTTCATTAATGAGTTTAAGTCTTCCGCGTTGTATTTGTTTATTATATTGAAATGTTGGGGTTTAGATTTGATGGTTTGCTCACATAGGAGGGTAAGTGTGGGTGCCACTCGTGGCTCAGTTTTGGGTCGTGACAGACTTGGTATCAGTGCATTAGGTTCGTTGGTCTCATCACACAAGAACGAGTCTAGTAGAGTCTTAAGGAACGGTAGGGGGACGCCTTTACTTTTCTATGAGAGGCTATAAGACTTTAGGAAAATTCCATTCTTTCTTTCTTTGTTTCGTGATATTACTTGGATCCAATTGGTATCTAGGTGATACAAATTGGTATCTGACCATCTTCACTCTATTTCGCAGATGGTTAGAACTAGAGCAACGACTGCGCCAACACCAACACCGTCAAGACAAGAAGCGTCTGAGCCAGCCAGTGGGGCTGTAGCTCGGAGAGGAACAGTGGCAAGAGGCCGTGGTAGAGGTCGTGGGAGGACGTCCTCTAGAAGAAGAGGACAAGAACCTAGCCCATCTGATGCTAGGGCGGTGACTCCTCCACCGACTGAGGAAGTAGTAAGAGAGGGTGAGGAAGGGGAGAATGAACAAGTATAGAATGAGGGATTGCCACCCAAACCTACCCCAGAGATGATCAATCAGGTTCTTGCTTATCTTAGCGGGTTATCTGATCAAGGCCAGACACCTCCAGTGTTTTTCTGCACCAGCACCTCAGGTTCTGGAGGTACAACATGCAGCTACTGTGGCTCCCCGCATGGATGCCTCATTTGAAATAGGCATGTTTCCTCGTCTGACTATAGGGCCTATAATGACAAATGATCAGCATGAACTTTTCAGTAAGTTCTTGAAATTGAAAACTCCAGTCTTCAAGGGTGCTGAATCTGAGGAAGCCTACGATTTTCTGGTTTACTATATGAGCTACTACACAAGATGGGTATAGTAGAATGATTTGGTATTGAGTTTGTGACCTATCAGTTTCAAGGGAACGCCAAAATGTGGTGGCGGTCACATGTTGAGTGTCAACCAATAGAGGCACCACCTATGACTTGGGCATCATTCTCTAGCTTGTTTATGGAGAAGTATATCCCCCGGACTTTGAGGGATAGGAAAAGAGATGAGTTCTTGAGACTAGAGCAAGGTAGGATGTCGGTTACTTCATATGAGGCTAAGTTTCGTGCACTATCCAGATATGCCACCCAACATTGTTTCAGTCCACAAGAACGGATTCACCGTCTTGTGAAGGGGTTGAGGTCAGAGTTGCGGATTTCAGCTTACAGGTAGCGGCTACAGCAAAATCCTTACAGGAAGTGGTAGACTTCGTGATAGAGGTGGAGGGAGTGAATCCAGATGACTTCACCATGGCATCGACATCAAAAAGGTTTCCAAAGGGAGGTGAGTTTAATGGTTCTTACTCCAGAGGGCAAGGCTCAGGAGGTTATCCAATCCGACCCATTCAGTCTTCACTACAGACTGTAGTTGGGGGTCCACCTCAGACTGGTCAACATTTCTCTGAGGTTGGAGGTTATTCCCAGACTTCGTCATTCTCATAGATACCGATGCTTGAATCCAGAGAATGTTATGAATGTGGGGAGACTAGACACATTAAGAGGTATTGTCCAAGACAGAGTTACAGACCTCCCACAGTCAGAGGTAGAGGTGGTCATGGAAGAGGCCGTCATCCTGGAGGACGTGGTGGTCGAGGTAATGGTGGTCACCAAAACGGCCGGGGTGATGGGCAAACTTGAGCCACTACAACACAACATGGTAGGGGCAACGGGCAAACAAGTGATAGGGCCCATTGTTACGCTTTTCCTGGGCGGTCTGAAGCGGAGACATCTGATGCTGTTATCACAGATAATCTTTTGGTTTGTGATTGCATGGCTTCTATATTATCTTATCCTGGCTCCACATTTTCATATGTATCTTCTTCATTTGCTACTGGTCTTAATTTACCTTGTGAATTGCTTGACATACCTATTTGTGTGTCTTCTCCGGTGGGTGAGTATGTGAAAGTTGAAAAAGTATATAGGTCTTGTTTGGTGACTTTTGTGGGGAGCAACACTGATGTAGATTTGGTTATCTTAGAAATGGTTGACTTCGATGTAATTCTGGGTATGACTTGGCTTTCTCCAAATTTTGCAATATTGGATTGTAATGCTAAAACTGTGACGTTAGCCAAGCCTGGGAGAGATCCGTTAGTGTGGGAGGGTGACTACACTTCCACTCCAGTTCGTATCATCTCTTTTCTTCGTGCTAAGAGAATGGTTAGTAAAGGGTGTTTAGCTTTCTTGGCACATCTCAGGGATGACACTACCCAAGTACCTCCAATTGAGTCGGTTTCGATAGTCCGTGAATTTATGGATGTGTTCCCTGCAGATCTTCCTGGTATGCCACCGAATAGAGATATTGACTTTGGCATTGATCTGGAACCGGGTACTCACCCCATTTCTATACCCCCTTATAGAATGGCTCCCGCAGAGTTAAGAGAGTTAAAGGCTCAACTTCAAGAATTGTTAGGAAAAGGCTTTATTATACCAAGTGCATCTCCTTGGGGTGCTCCTGTTTTGTTTGTGAAGAAGAAGGATTGAAGTTTTCGGATGTGCATACACTATAGACAACTGAATAAGGTAACTATTAAGAACAAGTATCCTCTTCCTCGCATTGATGATTTGTTCGATCAGTTACAAGGTGCTTGCATCTTCTCGAAAATCGATTTGAGATCTAGTTATCATCAATTGAAAATACGGGCAACGGATGTGCCCAAGACTTCTTTTCGGACCAGATATGGGCATTATGAGTTCTTAGTAATGTCTTTTGGGCTTACGAATGCCCCTGCTGCTTTCATGTGCTTGATGAATGGGATTTTTAAGCCATATTTGGATCTCTTTGTCATCGTATTCATTGATGATATATTTGTATACTCAAAGAGTAAGGAAGAACATGAGGAGCACTTGAGAATTGTATTTGAAATGTTGAGGGAGAAAAAGTTTTATGCCAAATTCTCCAAGTGTGAGTTTTGGCTAGATGCAGTGTCCTTCTTGGGGCATGTGGTTTCTAATGATGGAGTGATGGTGGATCCTTCCAAGATCGAAGCAGTGAAGAGTTGGTCAAGATCCACTAATGTTACAGGGGTGAGGAGCTTTGTTGGTTTAGCTAGCTACTACCGCCGATTTGTCAAGGGGTTCTCTTCTATTGCTTCCCAATTGACAAGCTTGACTAAGCAGAATGTTCCATTTGTATGGTCGGATGAGTGCGAAGAGAGCTTTCAGAAGCTCAAGACTTTGTTGACTACTGCACCCATTCTCACCTTGCCAATGGAAGGTAAGAACTTCATTGTTTATTGTGATGCATCTTATTCTGGTTTAGGTGCAGTGCTAATGCAAGAAAAGAATGTAATTGCTTATGCTTCAAGGCAATTAAAGGTGCACGAACACAATTACCCGACCCATGACTTGGAGTTGGCCGCGGTAGTATTTGCATTAAAGAAATGGAGGCACTATTTATATGGGGTTAAGTGTGAAGTCTATACGGATCATCGTAGCCTACAGTATGTCTTTACTGAGAAAGATTTGAATTTGAGACAGAGGAGATGGATGGAACTACTGAAGGACTACGATATCACTATTTTGTATCATCCGGGAAAAGCTAATGTTGTGGCAGATGCTTTAAGTAGAAAGGCCGGAAGCATGGGAAGTCTAGCTCATTTGCAAGTTTTAGACGCCCATTGGCTAGGGAAGTTCAGATTCTGGCTAATGACCATATGAGGTTAGAAGTAAATGAGAAGGGAGGATTTTTGGCTTGTGTGGAGTCAAGATCTTCCTTCCTTGACAAGATTAAGGGAAAGCAGTTTAATGATGAGAAATTGATCCGGATCCGAGATAAAGTGTTGCGAGGAGAGGCTAAGGAAGCACAAATCGATGAGGAAGGTGTTTTGAGAATTAAGGGAAGGGTATGTGTACCCCGCATCGATGATTTGATCAACACTATTCTGACAGAGGCTCATAGTTCAAGGTATTCTATACATCCGGGTGCAACCAAGATGTACCGTGACCTAAAGCAACACTTTTGGTGGAGTAGAATGAAGCGCGACATTGTTGATTTTGTTGCCAAATGTCCAAATTGTCAACAAGTAAAGTATGAACACCAGAGGCCCGGAGGAACACTTCAGAGAATGCCCATTCCGGAATGGAAGTGGGAGAGAATTGCAATGGACTTCGTGGTTGGTCTCCCCAAGAAAATGGGTAAGTATGACTCCATTTGGGTGATTGTTGATAGGTTAACTAAGTCTGCTCACTTCTTTCCGTTCAAGGTGACTTACAATGCAGAGAAGTTAGCCACACTATACATCTCGGAAGTTGTTCGGTTGCATGGAGTTCCACTCTCCATTATATCAGATAGAGGTACGCAGTTTACTTCTAAGTTTTGGAAAACATTGCATGCGGAGTTGGGTACTAGGTTGGACCTTAGTACTGCTTTCCATCCTCAGACCGACGGTCAGTCTGAACGAACGATTCAAGTGTTGGAGGACATGCTTCGTGCATGTGTGATAGAATTCAGTGGCCATTGGGATAGCTTCTTACCTTTAGCGGAGTATTCATACAATAATATCTATCACTCAAGTATTGGTATGGACCCATTTGAGGCACTGTATGGGAGGAGATGTAGGTCTCCCATTGGTTGGTTTGATGCATTTGAGGTTAGACCTTGGGGTACTGATCTGTTAAGGGACTCAATAGAGAAGGTGAAATCTATTCAATAAAAGCTTTTAGCGGGTCAAAGTAGGCAAAAAGAATATGCAGATCGAAAGGTTAGAGATTTGGAGTTTTTGGAGGGTGAGCAAGTCTTGCTGAAGGTTTCGCCCATGAAAGGAGTGATGCGGTTTGTTAAGCGAGGTAAACTTAGCCCAAGGTATATTGATCCCTTTGAAGTTTTGAAGCGAGTAGGGGAGGTGGCTTATGAATTAGCCTTGCCTCCAGGACTGTCCGTAGTGCATCCGGTATTTCATGTGTCCATGTAAAAAGGATACCATGGGGATGGAAACTACATCATTCGTTGGGATTCGGTTTTTCTTGATGAGAATTTGTCTTATGAGGAGGAGCCTGTTGCTATTTTAGCTAGAGAAGTCCGCATGTTGAGGTCAAGGGAGATTGCATCCATCAAGGTGCAATGGAAGAATCGGCCGGTTGAAGAGTCCACTTGGGAGAAGGAGGCGGATATGCAAGAAAGATACCCACATCTGTTTACAGATTCAGGTACTCCTTTTCGCCCTTGTTTTTCTTCTTGTGATCGTTCGAGGACGAACGATGGGTAAATTGGTATCTATTGTAACGACCTGTTTAGTCGTTTTGAGCAGCAGATTTTATTTCTGGAAAAACTGACTGAGTCGACGGATCCCACGACGGACCTTCATGGGCACGACGGACCGTCGAGGGGGTCTCGTTCCAAAACACTTAGAATTCTGAAATTTGGGTACTGAAATCGACTCTCTGAACTTTGTGATGGAATGGCAGGACGGACCGTCGTGGGCACGACGGACCGTCACACATCTTTCACAGAAATAAATCTCTGAACTTTGTGACGGAAGCAGCAGGACGGACCGTCGCAGGCACGACGGGCCGTCACAGGCTGCGTAATCCCAGGCTGGGTCGGATTTCTGTTAAGTAATTTAAGGGGCGTTTTGGACTATTCCTGCTTATAATTATAAAGTTAGTGGCTTAATATTAATAACTCAATTACTTGGGGGTTAAAAGGGATAACCTTGAGTTAAATAGTGAGTTAATTCCTCATCTTTTATACTTAATTATATGCTAATTAGGGTAAAAGAAAGAGGGTTTGAAATAAGAAAAATAGAAAGAACAAGGAGAGTGAAAGAGAATCGATCGATCGAGAGAAACGAAGAAGATAGAGAAGCTTTGGGGAATTTGCTTGCTTGATCACTAATCTTCGGTGGAGGTAGGTTATGGTTTTTATACTATTCGTAGTAAACTCTTAATAGTGAATGATATGTATTGGTATTATTGTAAACCCTTCTATATGCTTAATTGTATGCTTGCATGAATGCGATTGTATAATTGTGATAAAATAAGCATGATGAAGCTATTGAATCCTAAATCTTGAAAACAAACCCTAATCTACTTTGTTAATGATGATGCCTTGGTATAAAAGAAGGCTTGATGAACGAAAGTAGTGAGATTAGGGGATCGGGTGACACGTTCCTGTACCAGGATAGAAATAGAGGATCGGGTGCCACGTTCCGGTACCAGGATAGAATGAGGATCAGAGTGTCACGTCCCGACACCAGGATAGTATATGGATCGGGTGCCACGTTCTGGTACCAGTATAGTATATGAGGATCGGAGTGTCACGTTCCGACACCAGGATAGTATATGGATCGGGTGCCACGTTCCGGTACCAGGATAGTATATGAGGATCGGAGTGTCACGTTCCAACACCAGGATAGTATATGGAGCGGAGTGTTACGTACCGACACGAGGGGAATAAAGATAATGAATCTTGAAAGAGGTTAATATACTCAATTTAATGAACCTAATTCCCAAATGAGTATGATATTGAGGCTTGAGTCCTCATGTGTGAACTTGGCGGTACTTATTAATTATTATTGTACTTGTTGTTGCTACATGTTGAGTATTCTTGTTGATTTATGATATTATCTGATATATATTGTTTTCTATTTTGAGTTGGCCGATGATATCTCCTCAGTACTTGTGTTTTGTACTGACCCCTACTTGTATGTTTCTTTCTTTGTTATTTGTGGAGTGCAGCAAACGTGCCGTCGTCTTCAACTCAACCGCAACTCTAGCCAGTCTTCATTACATCGGATTTCAGGGTGAGATAATACTTCTAGCTTGGACTGGATCTTCTTACTCATGTCTTGATGCCTTGAAGTTCCGTAATGGAATAGCTTTTTTATTTATTTTAGCTTCTTAGAGTACTCTTAGTTTAGTAATTTGATCATAGATATTCTTGTGGTGACGACTTCCAGATTTTGGGGAATAATAGATGTTGAGTTTTTAGAAGTTTATTGAATTGATTTTTCATTAATGAGTTTTAAGTTTCCGCGTTGTATTTGTTTATTATATTGAAATGTTGGGGTTTAGATTGGATGGTTCGCTCACATAGGAGGGTAAGTGTGGGTGCCACTCGCGGCTCAGTTTTGGGTCGTGACACATATAGACAATATACATAATATAGTCTTAAAAATGGATGTCTCATATTAATCCATTTAAAGGGAAGAGAACAAATAGGCATAGCCCTTACACAATTGTAAATGTGCCACTTAGGGATTACAACAATATTTTAAAACAACATGAGTGAAATGAGTGTCTTTAGACTATAATGATCTATCATATATAGAGTGATAGAAAAGGGATCATCCCCGGAACATGAGGACAAACCTATACTTGGAGAAATGATCCATGTCTTCCTTCAAAGTTCTTAGAAACCTTTCAAGGACTGGAATCTAAAATGATGGGGAAAAGGGAGAAATGGGGTTAGGACATAACTTTTACAGAGTATGGAATCGTATCCACACACAACATAGGAATCATTCTAGAAAGGACATTTGTTTAAAACCATGCCAAGTTACTTCGGAAAACCTTATGTATAATGAAGAATACATATAGGACAATAAACAACTATTAATTAAGAAAATAACATGTTCAACACAAGACAATTCTTCTCAAGTTAATCCAGGCCAATATGTTCATATCATAATAGAATTCATAACAATGTATTCCAACATCAAGTTACCAAAACAAAGCATATCGAAGAGTTTATGTCATAATAACACATACAAGACCCTTACTTAAAAACTCCCACTAAGTATACAAGTTCAATGATAAAGTTAACATTTATAACCTTACCCAATCAAGAAAATCAAATAAGGAATCACAAGTAATGCCTAATATCAAATAACAAGGGATTAGGAGTAACAATCATCATACTTTAGTAACAGAGACCAAATACATGTTATTAAGTGAAACCAAAATAACATAGTGTTATTAACATGTAAGATCAACATACATATTTCATTTACACTTATAAACATATAAGAACATAAGAACATCCTTCTAAGACTTCCCTCAAGGCTAAGTAGTACAATGTATAGGTAGAGTCCCATACCTCTACCTAGACTAAGTCAAGTCCCTCAAGTCATCCTAGTTAGAGTCCACTTTATTACTTCATCTTATTTTTGGGAAAATTTTGCCATAACCGACATAGACAACATACGCCAATGTATAATCCGGTGTCATGGAACCCTTCAACGAAAGAAGGTGGACTGCTGTGAATGTAGTACAAAAACATGAACATAACTATGGGGCAACATTGTTTTACAAATAGGAGATGTTGTTGGGACCCTTTTTATGCTACATGCATTATAGTCACCAATATCAGGAGTACAACAGTGAACTTACCTTCCCTATGTGTGAAGGGACACTCTTCACTACTAGTTCACTCGGTGCTAAGCTAGAGTACCTTTTGAAATGTCTTTTTATTAATAATCATAACTTAGTTTAGGTCATAGGGTTTACCCCTTATATATTCATAGTCATTATCTCAATTGGTATTGCATGAGAACACCTCTCATTACTATTCTCATATGTGAGATTACCATAGTAACATCATATTATCATAGTAAGGCACAAATACTTCATAACCAACCTTATATAATTACATCTTTAGCATACTCTCATAATCACATAATCAAGACATTTCAATTAAACATGATACCGAACTAATAAATCTCATCATAAGGTATAATTTAATATTATTTCATCGCTAAACAGAAGTAATCATAATTGAATCAAAGGTTTTAGATCACAAAAAAAACTTCAATCTCCTTCACAAGCCATCATCATAGTCTTACAATCAACTGAGGCAATTTGACACCACAATGGGCATAATATCATCACACAATAGTAATTAATATAATAATGAAGTAAGTTGAATCAGTACACATCAATTCATCGCTAGTTGTAGGGTTAGAGACTTGGGTCAAATTCATGATTTATTCCACAAATTAGGTTAACTCATAAGAACTAGGATTATTGAATCATAGTACATAATAATATAAGTATTATATAAAAAATAAACCATATACAACATAATTTAGAAAGTCAATTTCTTAATAGATAAACCCACATGAATCTCATCTTTTTGTAATCAATTTTGGAAGAACCCTTTATGGAAAGGAATCCCAAAGGTGAAAAGATCCCTTACATTGTTAAATTGTTGAAGAGTGATGGATAAAATAACCCTTGTTGATTCCCAAATACCTTGACCTATCCCTTCAATGATGTTCTTATTTTTGGGAGAGAGAAAGTAGAGAGAAGGAAGACCAATTGAGTTTTCGGATTTGAGAGGTGTTAAGTTATGTTTAGACTAAGGGTAGGTTATATAGTAAATTAAGAACCTAATTAACAAAGACCTAAACACTAATTAACCCACTAACAAACTAACTTAATTAAGCAAAAATAACTAAAATGTGACAGCAAAACAATGACTCTGACCTACAAGACCCCGACATACTCGATGTAGGTTAGCTGACGGCGAGGACCTCCACCGCCCTATGAAGTCGTCATTTTGGTCAGAGAATGACAAAAATGGACTCTTTACCAAAATCCATAAGAGACCATAGATTCCCCATTGATCAGGTTATGCCTCGTAGCCTGTAACTATCAGTGGCTACTGTCGCAAGAGTACATTTATCCATAATGCAAGGGTCCTTCTCGAAGACAATTTGGGGGGTCCTTGGGGAGTCAAACCCATATGTTACTACCCTAAACCAACTTTTATATGTGTAAGACACCTTAAACACTAAATATCATGAAATTCAGACTCCTAAAACCTCGTGAAATAGGCTCAGTAACACTAGCACCTTTCTGTACTAGTGTCCAGACATCATAGAGGTTCCTTGACGTTTTTACTGTAATACTTCCTAAATGACTCTTATTCACTATTATTGACCTTAAAATATTTCCAAAACTCTTAGAAAATCTTGTGAGGCTCTACACTACGTTTTATACTTCTTGAGTGTGACAAGATCGACCCCAACTCACTTGTTTGGTTTACACTAGGTTACAATCATCTACACTTAGTATCCGATAAAGTATAGTTTAGCGTTAATGAAAATGGAACCTCTGCAAGGAAGTGGTGGTTATAATTATTTTATCAATGCTTAGATATTGGTCTGTTTGAGTTCTAGCTGAAACAACCTTCCAACGTGTTCCTAGATGTGTTGATCACGTGACATGATGAGTGTGAATGAAAACAGCATCAACCAACGTTGTCACTAATATGATTCAACTCTACAAGTGTAACTCTTTTTGAAGGTTAGATTTTTAGAACCTCCATAAGCATATTCAAAAATTGTGGTAAATGCAATCCTCTCTGTCAAGGATATTTTGCAAAAAATCAATTTATGTAGTGAGATAAGAAACCAAGAGGCTAGCTGAGCTACTGGGGGACCCTATTCTATAATGGGAAGAACTCATCGAGGCATTTTATGTGGGGTTCTTTCAACCCTCAAACGTGGTTAAATTGCATGTTGACATCCAAAACATCAAGAGGGTAAACAGGAAATAAATTCATTAGAATTGACTAAGGTTACAAAAGTCAGTATTTCTTCCTACTCATGGGATCCAGGGTGATGTGATCCTTCAATATTTTTACCAAAGTTTATACTATGTGAACGAATGAGTGGCTAGCCATTTGGCTTGTGGAATAGCGTCGCAATCATTTGAAGTAGCCTTCTACTCGTCCCTTCTTGATGAAATAGAATACTCAATCAGGCATAATGCAATCAAGAGGACTGATTTTCAACTTTTTTGTTTTAGAATGACACAAGAACAACTCCGCAAGGAGAAAGAGAGGGACGAGAATATTAAGAAAAAGGATGTCCTAAATGGAGTTGTTACGAAAATCAGTGCTTGAAAATGTGAGTGAACCCAATGAAGTAAGGAGAGTTTGGAAACACGAGGGGAGTTCCCACCTGAGTTTCTTGAGGCCAAGAGGGAATCAAGGATGGAACTCTCACAAGATAGAAGTGGGTTCCCACAGGAGTAACTTAAGGTTGGATGGAAATCAAGGTTGGGACTCTCACCAAGAAGAAGAGTTGAGGCGATACTATCAAGAGTGGACTTAAGAAAATGTCCCTTGGAAAAGACATGATAAACATGAAGAAGTCGACACACAATAAAGTTACATCCCTACGTGAAGAAGTAGCAAGAGTAGCCTACGAATGGATAATTTGTTGTCGCACATCATAGACAAGGTTGAGGGTTCAACTATTACATTAAAGGAGATGAAGCCGGATTTGTCATCATTAAATAATAGATTGGACTCTTACGTTGATGTAATCAACAAAATTTAGGGTGAGCTTAAGCATACTTTCAGCACAATTGGAACCTGAGGTATGTCAGAGAGGCAAAGGTGTATGTCCAAAAACGTTGAAGGCTTATGATGGCCGAAAAATTTGTTGTAGTGACTCGAAATGGAAAGGAAACGGTTGGTAACGGGAATGGTAATAATGGGGTGAAATATCATTATGAAGAGAAAGATATGCTGATGAAAAACATCTCATTGAAGCACCAGAAAGTTATAAGCTTAATTAGAAGGAGGAATGTGATAAGTAAAACTCCATCGAAAAATTGAACAAGGTTAAAGAAAAGGGAACCTCAACACCATTTATTGTGCAACCTCTTCCTAAAATATATATTCGTTTCCTCTATGTCCTAATAAGTAAAAAGAGGATGCAAAGTTCCAGAAGTTCCTATCAGTGTTCAAGACACTCTCTATAAATGTTACTGTCAAGACAAGCATTGTTGGAGATGCCGGGTTAAGCCAAATTCATGAGGAGCAAGTCATCAAGAAAAGAAGCATGGAGTTTGAGACAATGGAGGTTTCTCATAAATGTAGTGCCATTATAATTATCGATATGATTAACATAAAAAAAGATCTGGGGGCATTCAACATCTCATGCACTATCGGTATGCTTTCGTTTGCTAAAGCTCTGTGTTATTTGGGGGAAATTATAAATCTAATTCCTTATGCAATCTATAAAAAAAACTTGGGTTGGGCGAAGGAATAATCCACAACAATCTGACTTCTATGTTTGAACAGTCGATCAAGCACCTAGTAAGTATACTCTATGATATATAGACAAACCTCAATCAGTTAATCTTTCTTTTTAATTTTGTTTTTCTTGATTGTGAGATTGATGCTGAAATTCCTATAATATTGGGAAGACAATTTTTAGCAACCGAGAGAGCGTTAGTGGATTTGGAAAGTGGGTAATTGATGATTATGGTTAATGAAGATGAACTCACCTTTAATATGTGCAAGAAAAGGAAACTCGCAGGTGATATTCACGTTGATACAATAATTTATATAATTGATTAAAAGATGGCTAGCGTGAGCCATTTGATGTGTATGAGTGAACCACTTAAAGATGTTCTTCAAAAGTATGATGAGATCGAAGTTCAAGGTAATGATGAAGTGCTAGCTTTTTTGTTGGCAGTAGATGAGCACTCAAGGAACCTCTTTAAGCTAGATAGTTATCTAAAAAGTCAAGAAATTCATCTCGCGAAACAATTGAGGGAGGAGCAACAAAGCATGAGTAGAAAGTGCTCCTTGCTTTTCTTCGATATAAATTCTTGGAGAAAAATAAAACCTTGCCCGTAATAATTGTAGCTGACTTTCTTGAATAGAATGTAAAATTTCTTTTTGAGGTAGTGAGAAGGTACATCAAGGACATATGGTTGACTGTCACTAACATTTGTGGGCATTGAACTGTACATTTGCACTCATAAATTTCAACTCAAAAGTGAGTGCAAAAGAGATTGAACCCACTTATACAAGAGGTTGTAAAAAATTAAAATGGTTGCATGTAAGTGTAATTTACCCTCTTTGGTATAGCAAGTGGGTGAGTTCGGTGGAACGTGTTCCAAAATGTGCAGCATCACAGCAGTCCAAAGGTAAAAAAGAAACTTGTTTCTAGTAGACTTGAAACTGAATATAGAGTTTGCATGCACTATCGGATTTTAACTTGTTGGAAAAAAAGATTAATTTCCCATGCCGTTTATGGATCGAATGAACGATCAATTTTCAGAGTGTAGATGGTATTGCCTCTTGGATGGTTATTTAGGGTATTATCAAAGTTCAATTGTATTAGAATATCAATAAAACCACTTTCACTTGCCTCTATGGTACTTTTTCTTTCAGAAGGATGTCTTACAGGTTGTGTAATTCCCTTAAAAAATTTCAACGTTGCTGGTTAATTAATTTTGCTAATAATAAGATTCAATGAAAGTCTTTATGGATGACTTGTCGGTTGTGGGTGAATCTTTTGAAATATGTTTAGCATAACTTAAGCAGGTCCTTCAAAGATGTGTGGAAACCAATTTGTTTTTCAATTGGGAAACATGTCACTTTATGGTTAAGGGATGCCTTGTTTTTTGTTAAAAGGCATCTAAAAAAGAATTAGAGGTTGAGAAGGAAACAATTGAGGTTATCGAGAATCTAGCACCACAAATCTCGGTAAAGGGAATTCATAGATTTTTGGGGAATGTTGGTTTCTACCTAAAATTCATCAAAGACATCCAAAAAATTGCACCCTCACTGTGAATTTTATTAGAAACGGAGGCCAAAATTGACTTTTATGATGCATGCATGACAACCTTTATGTGTTTGCAAGATAAATTAGTATCTAACCCATTGATTAGTAACTTAGATTTGTTAGAGCCTTTCAAAGTGATGTGTGATGCAAGTGGGACTGTGTTGGGTAATTTTTTGAGACAAAAAGCAATAAATTATTCCATCAAATATATTAAGCAAGAAAAATAATTGGATGACGCTTAACGAAACTACTTTGTTACGGCGATATTTACTTGTGGTGGTTTATGCATTTGAGTAATTCGGGCATGCTTATTACGCATAAAAGTTGAAGTTAAAATTGCTCAGTTAATCATACGATAATTATGGCAAGGAAATATTCTAAACCACGGTTGATAAGATGGTTGTTACTATTGCAAGAATTTGACTTTGAAGCCAAAGATAGAAGAACATGTAAAACTCATGTAGACGATCACTTATTTAGGTTGTAAAGCAAAGAAAAATTGAATTAGACATAAATGACTCATTCCCACATGAGAACATGTTCACAACCATGCTTATTCATAATCCTTGGTATGCTAATTTTTATCATCATGTGGAATGTGGAGTGATGTCGGATGACCTGAACATCTATCAAGAAAATTAATTCTTTTTCTATGTCACGAGATAACTTCATGACGAGCCATATTTATCAAGAGAATTTGTAAATTATTTTATCATAGTTGTGTGCTTGAGGAGGAAATAGATGAAATTCTCAATGATTGTCATGCTTTGCCTGTTGGAGGTCATGATAGCGATGTGAGAACAACCACTAATATACTTCAAAGTGGTTATAATTTGACAATCCTCTATAAATATGCACATGAATTTTCAGGAAACACATACAATGCCAAAAACAAGGTTAGGTGTCAAAAAGGCATGAGATTCCTCTTAAGCCCATTCTACAATTTGAGTTTTGATGTTTTGAGAATAGATTTCATGGGGCAATTTTCAGGCTCGTTCAGTAATTAATATATTCTGGTAAGTGTGTATTATAGTTCGAAATAGGTAGAAGCCATGTAACTACCGACCAACAAAGGGAAGAGGGTTGTTCAATTCTTAAAATGCTATATTGTTGCAAGATTTGTTACCCCTCATGCTATAAATAGTAATGGAGGTTCACATTTTTTCAACCGTTTGTTTGCTCTACATTGAGTATATATATATGGCCAAGTAGAGTTGTCGAATCGAGATGTTAAGAGTATCTTGGGTAAGACTGTGAATTCAAAAAGGACTTATTGGTTTAAAAGCTAGATGATGATCTTTTGAAATAATGTAATGTTTACAAGGCACCAATAGGTGTGTCCCCATATGAGCTTGTTTTTGGCGAATCTTGTTACTTACTAATTGAATTGGAACAGAAAACACTATTAGCATTAAAGGCATTAAATAAGTATTGGGCATCGAGCAGCAGAGTATATCAACTGAATGAAATGGATGAATTTAGGTTTAAGGAACATAAAAAGTTCAGCTCGTTTCAAGGAGAAGATGAAGGACTGGCAGGAATCTATAATTCTTATAAGAAAATTTTGACATTTGAAACTTGTTTGATCTTTTAAAATGAATTTGTTGCATTGGAAACCGATAAGACATCACAATTGGTTCTTCGACATTTGCAACTTTTATATTCGCTATAACAAATACTACTTTTTGAAATAATAAATATGCAGATAAACACAATGTTAAAATCTATGTTGATATAATTTAATTGTCATTAGATTCAATGTCGCTATGAGATTTAGCTACAATTACAAAGAGTATTAAGATGTACTTATCACTAGTAATTGCCTCTCTCTCTCTCTCTCTCTCTCTATATATATATATATATATATATATATATATATAAATAGATAGATAGATAGATAGATAGGTAGATAGATAGATAGATAGATTGAGAGATAGATAAACCTATAACTGTTAATCAAGTGCTGCTACAAATTATTTTTGATGCAATGATTGAATGTACGTCATTGTGTATCTTAGAGTATATCCTAGGAGCCCATTTTAAAATATATGAATCAATTTAATTTGAGCCCATTAAGTCCTTCTTTCCTAAGAAATAACAATGACTAATTCATATATGATATTCTATAGGTCGATTTAATACATAAATTAGTCTATTTTTCAAGCTAAGGATCTATCGACAGTGCCGGAGCCAAGATGTTCATCCGAAATCCTTTGACGAAAAATTACTCTACTTATTTTTTGTAATTTAAACAACTAGACAAAGTGTCTCTAATTTTTTTATTAAAATTAAAATCCTCAATAAAAATTAGTACAAGCAAAAGGAGAGTAGGCTTTACCTTGGAATGACCCAACCCATAGGGTCGGGTAGGCACCCACTCTAAACCCTATGTAAAAGAACCCTCATAACCAAACAACTAGAAAACATGCGGAAGTTAATGAAAATAAAGGCAAGCCAAGGATATTTAAGAAAATCGATATATTGAAGGGTAAATATTCATTACGACGTTTTATTCATGCACTAGAAATTTTTTTTATTAACTTTACAAGCTAAGGATATCAGCTAATATGTACAAAACCCACCAAAAATTACAATAGGATAACAATATGACAAAATGACACTAATCCCACCCTGTGGAAGGACGAGTCGAAGCTGCTGGAAAAAAACTTCATCTTCATCTAATGAAATATCACCAATCCTACATCCACACTATGTCAAAAAAGACATAGTAAGAGTAATATTAGTACATCCACGCATTAATTGTTTTTTGAGGACAAGATAAGGGAGATGGATCTGGAGTTGCTGTGGGAAACTATTGTGGATTCGGAAATGGGATCAGGTTTTCAAGGCTACAGCTGAAGGTATCACTAGTGTTGACTGGTCACCGGAAGGTATGATGTGGCTACACATTGTGTCTAGGAGGATTCTGCCAATGAGTAACCGCACTAACATAACTTATCATCGGGCTCTCGTGGTGGCATCTACTTTAAAAGGTATTAGTTGAATATGGGCGCACATATTATTGATTAGTGGATGGGCATCAAAAAGATATTCTTTATCCCCGGTCCTATCACTGCCCTATACAAACGAGTAGGTATGCCTTGTTCAATGCAGATGAGGTATTACCTATGGATCCCCCTACTCACCCTATTTTGGTTTGGGCAGGTTCTACTTCTACAGGAAAAAGAAGGAGGAACAATATCTGTAGTAGCAGTAGGGCACCCAGTGGTTTTGTCGATGAGTACCCATATTTTAGAGCACAGGTGGAGGAAGATTTAGCTGTTGTCCAGGGAAGGATGGGGAGCATTCCTATTTATCGTACTTCGGTCCCGCCCAACAGTTCCATGTAGGCTGAGATGCTTCACCGTCTGTTTTGAAAGGAGAGGAGGAAGGGTGTGGTTCGATAGCGTGTCATACTGAGGATATTGAAGACGATTTAGACGATATTAGCCTATGTTAGTCCTAGTGAGTCTCTTCATATACTTCATCCATATGATTTAAGGGATTTTAACATGTTGAATAAGGCTTGGAACGGGGTGATGCCTCCGGAGCAGCTTGACTCTAACATCAACACATCCCCATCCAAGAGTACTAATTAGCTTCACCCTTGCCTCTTTCGTTGTAATTCAGAACATCTAAGTTTTATCTTAGTTTTGGACAATACTAAGTTGTTGTAGAACATGGATGCTTGATTTTGGTTTATCTGATGCAACCAGTTTTTTATTCTAATCACTTTAGTTACTACTGGTGTTATACAGCTGCTTAAGAGTTTTAGGGGTTTGCTTGGATTCATTCTGGATCATATATTGATTACTAGGGAAAAACAAAAAAAATTGTTGAGGTTCTTCCTCTCTCTATCCTAGTTTAGCGATATCGTTCCAACAAAAATAATCCTGCCGCAACAGCACGTGCGATACTAGAACCTGGGTAAGGGTTTTCTAGCAATTTTTTTCATTTTTTAAAACTTTTCTATGTCTTTATTTTCATTATCCTATCAAGATTCTAACTTTACTCAAAAAAATTAATTCAATATTCTAGGCTATACATCGAAGGATACACCCATACACTACAACTTTCACAACTTTTCAATGATCAAATTGTAACTCTACTTATATCGATTTCAGACACTCCACATGGTGTCCTTCATACGATTACTCACCCAACTGTATTTCTCCACTTCAAGAATTATTCAGGCTATCAAACTAATTTGATATTCACAAATACATCGTTCAATACATGGTACACAATAGTAGATAAATACAACAACAAGGATATATTTCAATTAGTTACAAAAAACTTCAAGTACACATTCATAATTTACTAGACACAACACGCATGCATTTTAAGTTTAATAATTTTTACGTCCCATAGATAAGATTTAACAATCATCCATGTTCGTTTTATCTCCTAGGGTTGTTCCAATTAGCTTTTTGGTGTCCTTCGATCGAATAAAAAATAACAATCGTCATCGTCAAGATACCAATTGGAATCAGGAGATAAAAATAGGACTTAACATATACCACAGTGACACTAAGCATGAAAAGAGTAAATGAATGAAATGACTCCTTGGAATGCATCGAACCCTCTTGTCGATTTGATGTGGACATCATCGCACCAATGCACAAGATTCTAGTCCTTATTTTTCTCTTGTATGAGGAGATCGGTAACCTAGGCTCTAATACAAATGTGTCATGACCCAATGCACCAGGTTGTGTGAGAGCCCACTCTAAACCTAACTAGGAGAACCCTCACAAATGAAGTACTAGAAAACACGAAGAATTTAAAGAAAATGAAGGGAAGTCAAGGAAATTTAAGAAAATAGACTTGTTGCAGGGTAAATAATTATTACGATCTCTTATTCATGCAGTAGTCAAAAAATTTATGTAACATGACAACACCAATGATATAGTCTAATCGGTACAAGATCTATTAAGAATTAAAATATGATAACAAATACATAAAAGGATAAAGCTCCCACCATGCGGAAGGAAATGTCAATGCTACTGGAGGATTTTTTCGTCTTCACCTAATGAAACATTATCAATCCTGAATCAAGACTATGTAAAAAAAGATATAACAAGAGCATTATCAGTATAAGCACACGTGCTAGTAGGTATCATCGGTAAACCTGACACCATCCTTATATCATATAAACAGAATAATAAAAGATGATGTGTTGACCACTCACTACTCCTCCCTTAGCCTTTACATATAACACATTCCAATTACCACCTATCTTTTTCTTACGAGCTTACAACTTAAATGCACTAACCACTTTTTATACTACAAGTACCGCTATCAAACTAAAGGTTCCACTAGATCATAGCTAAAACATACTAACCACATTGAATAATATGGGTAATACTACAACAATTAAGATTCCCACCCATCATAGCTTAAACATACTAACAAGATTGTATACTACAAATAGCACTATCACACTTAAGATTCCAATAGATCATAATATAAACATACTAACCGCATTGTATACTATGAGTAGCACTAAAACACTTAAGATTCCAACAGATCATATCTTATACATAATAACTTGTAGAATTAGTGGAAACTTTGACCAATGGCATGACCTTTTAGGTTCTGACTATTATTCATAAAGATTATGACCAATAGTGATAACCTTAGTCTTTTAAACTTGAAAATTCTCAGAAATATTGCAAAGGCTAACCTTCAAATGAGAAATCATCCTCAATAACAAAAGGGACCTTATAGATTTGCGATCCTTGTTCTCTTAGGGCTATTTCTTCTTCACATACTTTGTAAATCTTTTCCTAATTTTTAAAGGATTAAGATATTGTGTGTGTTTAGAAACTCTAAATCATTTAAGAATAATTTATTTAGTGTGCAACATTATGTGTTGCTTAGTCAAAGTTTAAATCATCCAGAGTGTGGTTATTTAGTGGACAACCTGCGTATTTCTTAGTTGAAGTCTATGTTTTCTAGTGGTGATAGTTTAGGGGTAAGTGTCACATGTTCTAAGGATGAGTTATTACTTGTTTGTCAGATTTATAACTTTTTCTCATCCTTATTACTTGTTTGTCAGATTTATAACTTTTTCTTAGGTTCGTTATAACTGTTGTTCACTTTCACTTAAAAAAGATAAGTGAAATAGTTTAAAATCTTGTGGGACCTTAGCCCTTGACTAATAGTGGACAAGCGATATGTTTGAGGCTAAGGAAGAAGTTTGGGGTCTTCAACCTAATTGCAAATCTCAAATTCTTCTACTACCTACCCTTACTTACTGTTGAACTCTAATGTATCAAAAAACTTCTTTATAAAGTTCTACATTCAAAAAACATTTTTGAACCAAACAAAAATCTATAAACCTAGTAGATTCAACATTACTACCCTCGCAAAAGATTGGATACAATATAGATGCATTAGAGGAATTCAAAGGAGCATTTTTATATGATTGGAATTATGTATTGGAAAGTAGTAGTAGATCCACGAAACAACTTCACTTGGTGGTGGTGCTGCTACAAGATATAATGGATCTCAATGAATAAGTATAGTTACAACAAGAATCTAGTGTAGTAGATTAATTCATAGTTATCTCACTACAAGCATTTACTAGTTAGTAGGGTATCAAAACATAAGGGTTATAGGGTACCTTGAGAAGAGATCCTTACTAGTGTTGATTTACACTAGACGCACCCATAATTTCATTGTATAATAAGTGACTAACAACTTAGGCTGTAAATTTATTACAATCATTGAACTATCTATAGGTGTGGCTGATGGAAAAAGTGTAACGACCTGTTTAGTCGTTTTGAGCAACAGATTTTATTTCTGGAAAAACTGGCTGGGACGACGGATGTAACGACGGACCGTCGTGGTCACGATGGCCCGTCGAGGAGATTCCGTTCCATGACACTTAGAATTCTTCAATTTGGATATTAAAATCGACTCTCTGTAATCTGTGACGGACCTGCAGGACGTGCCGTCACATCTACGACGAACCGTCGTGAGGCACCGTTTCAATATACTTAGGAATTCTGAAATTGGGTACCGAAAAACGAGTTTCTGACCGTCAGGACGGAGGTGCAGGACGGACCGTCACAGGTGTGACGAGCCGTCACAGTCCACCTGAATTTTGGGAGGGTTGCGACGACCTGTGTGACGGACCGTCGCAGGCACGACGGCCCGTCACAGGTTGTGCAAATCCCAGGCAGAATAGGATTCCTCTACACGTTTTAAGGGTCGTTTTGGACTATTCTTTCCTTAATTATAAAGATTGAGGGTTAATATTAATAAGTCTAATTACTTTGGGGTTAAAAGAGGTAACCTTAAGTTAATTAGTGGGTTTTATTGTCCTCTTTCACACTTAATTATATGTTAATTAGGGTAAAAGAAAGAGGGTTTTGAATAAGAAAAAGAGAAAGAACAGAGAGAGAGAGGAATGATCGATTGAATTGGTTGAGGAGAATATCAAAGCTTGGGAAATTGCTTGTTGATTCCAATTCTTTGGTGGAGGTAGGTTATGGTTTTCATGCTACTCGTAGTAAATTCTCAATAGTGAATGATATGTTTTGATAGTATTGTAAACCCTATTATGTGCTTAAATTGTATGCTTGCATGATTATGATTATGAAATTGTGATGAATTAACAAAGCATGATGAAGCTATTGAATCCCAAATCTTGAAAGAAACCTAATTCACTTGTTAATGATGATGCCTTAGTGTAATAGAAGGCTTGATGAATTAGGGGATCGGGTGCCACGTTCCGGTACCAGGATAGAATGAATATGAGGATCGGAGTGTCACGTTCCGACACCAGGATAGAATATGGATCGGGTGCCACGTTCCGGTACCAGGATAGAATGAATATGAGGATCGGAGTGCCACGTTCAGGCACCAGGATAGAAATAGAGGAGCGGAGTGTCACGTACCGACACAAGAGGAAGAAAGATAATGAATCTTGAAAGATAATAAATATACTCAATCTAATGAACTTAATTCCCAAATGAGTATGGTATTGAGGCTTGAGTCCTCATGTGTGAACTTGACAGAAATTGTTGATGAATTAATATTGTTATTGCTACATGTTGAGTATTGTAGTCGATTTACATTATTATTGATATATACTGTTCCCTATTTTGAGTTGGCCGATGATATCTACTCAGTACTTGTGGTTGTACTGATCCCCTACTTTTATGTTTTCTTCTTTGTTATTTGTGTAATGCAGCAAACGTTCCGTCAACTTCAACTCAGCAGTAAATCAAGCCAGTCTTCGTCACACCGGATCTTCAGGGTGAGCTAATACTTCTAGCTTGGACTGGGTCTTCTTCTTCAAGTCTTGATGCCTTGAACTTTCGGCATGGACTAGCTTTTTAGTCATTTTGTTTTTAGACATTCCTAGCTTAGTAATTTGAAATAGATGTTCTTGTGATGATGACTTCCAGATTTTTGGGATAATAGTAATAATAGTTTGAATTGTTTTTATTAATGAGTTTAAGTCTTCCACATTTCTTTTGTTGATATTGTATTAAAATGTTAAAGGTTAGATTGGTTGGTTCGCTCACATAGGAGGGTAAATGTGGGTGCCAGTCGCGTCCCCGATTTGGGTCGTGACAAACTTGGTATCAGAGCATTAGGTTCGTTGGTCTCATCACACAAGAACGAGTCTAGTAGAGTCTTAAGGAACGGTAGGGGGACGCCATTACTTTTTTTGAGAGGCTATAAGACTTTAGGAAAATTCCATTCTTTCATTATTCTTTCGTGATACTACTTGAGTCCAATTGGTATCTAGGCGATACGAATTGGTATCTGACCATCTTCACTCTATTTCGCAGATGGTTAGAACTAGAGCAACGACCGCACCAGCAGCGACAACGGAAAGACAAGAAACATCTGAGCCAGCCACTGGGGCTGTGGCTCGAGGAAGAACAACGGCAAGAGGCCGTGGGAGAGGTCGTGGGAGGACGTCCTCTAGAGGAAGAGGACGAGCACCTAGCCTATCTGATGCTAGGGCGGTGACTCCTCCACCGACTGAGGAGGTAGTAAGAGAGGGTGAGAAAGGGGAAAATGAACAAGGGCAAAATGAGGAAATGCCACCCCAACCTACCCCAGAGATGATCAACCAGGTACTTGCTTATCTTAGCGGGTTATCCGATCAGGGTCAGGCACCTCCAGTGGTTTCTGCACCAACACCTCCGGTTTCAGAGATACGACATGCGGCTACTATGGCTCCCCGCATGGATGCATCATTAGGAATAGGCACATTTCCACGTCTGACTACTGGGCCTATTATGACAAATGATCAGCATGAACTTTTCAGCAAGTTCTTGAAATTGAAACCTCCAGTCTTTAAGGGCGCAGAATCAGAGGATGCCTATGATTTTCTGGTTGATTGTCATGAGCTACTACACAAGATGGGTATAGTAGAACGGTTTGGCGTTGAGTTCGTAAGCTATCAGTTTCAAGGGAACGCCAAAATGTGGTGGCGATCACATGTTGAATGTCAACCAACAGAGGCACCACCTATGACTTGGGAATCATTCTCTACCCTGTTTACGGAGAAGTATATCCCAAGGACTTTGAGAGATAGAAAAAGGGATGAGTTCTTGAGTCTCGAGCAAGGTAGGATGACGGTCAACGCATACGAGGCTAAGTTTCGTGCTTTATCAAGGTATGCCAACCAACTTTGTTTCAGTCCACAAGAACGGATCCGCCGTTTTGTGAAGGGGTTGAGGTCAGAATTGCGGATTTCAGCCTTACAGATAGCGGCAACGGCAACATCCTTCCAAGAGGTGGTAGATTTCGTGATAGAGGTGGAAGGAGTGAAACCAGATGAGTTCACCACGACATCGACATCAAAGAGGTTTCGAAAGGGAGGTGATTTCAATGGTTCATATACTAGAGGACAGAGTTCTGGAAGTTACTCAGCTCGACCCATTTAGTCTTCACTACAGACTGTAGTTGGGGGTCCACCTCAGACCGGTCAACACTTCTCTGAGAGGCCGATGCGTGAACCCAGAGAATGTTATGGATGTGGGGAGATTGGACACATTAAGAGGTATTGTCCAAATCAGAGTTACAGAGCCCCACTAGCTAGAGGTAGGGGTGGTCATGGTAGAGGCCGTTTTTCTGGAGGACGTGGTGGTCGAGGTAATGGTGGTCACCAAAACGGCCGAGGTGAAGGGCAAACTGGAGCCACTACTACGCAACATGGTAGGGGCAACGGACAGAAAAATAATAGGGCCCATTGCTACGCTTTCCCTGGGAGATCTGAGGCGGAGACATCTGATGCTGTTATCACAGGTAATCTTCTAGTTTGTGATTGCATGGCTTCCGTATTGTTTGATCCTGGATCTACATTTTCATATGTATCTTCATCATTTTCTAATGGTCTAAATCTATGTTGTGAACTACTTGATATGCCTATTCGTGTTTCTACTCCGGTGGGCGAGTCTGTAGTAGTTGAAAGGGTATATAGGTCTTGTTTGGTGAACTTTGTGGGGAGCAACACTTATGTAGATCTGGTTATCTTAGAAATGGTTGACTTTGATGTAATTCTGGGTATGACTTGGCTTTCTCCGAATTTTGCGATTTTGGATTGTAATGCTAAAACTGTGACGTTAGCCAAGCCTGGGACAGATCCGTTAGTGTGGGAGGGTGACTACACTTCAAATCCGGTGCGTATCATTTCCTTTCTTCGTGCTAAGAAAATGGTGAGTAAAGGGTGTTTAGCTTTCTTTTCACATCTCAAGGATGACACTACCCAAGTACCCTCGATTGAGTCAGTTTCGGTAGTCCGTGAGTTTTTGGATGTGTTCCCTGCAGATCTTCCTGGCATGCCATCGGATAGGGATATTGATTTCTGCATTGATTTGGAACCGGGTACTCGCCCCATTTCTATACCCCCGTATATAGAATGGCTCCCGCCGAATTAAGAGAGTTAAAGGCACAACTTCAAGAGTTGTTGAGCAAAGGCTTCATTAGACCAAGTGCATCTCCTTGGGGTGCTCCGGTTTTTGTGTGAAGAAGGAAGGATGGGAGTTTTCGGATGTGCATAGACTATAGACAACTGAACAAGGTAACTATTAAGAACAAGTATCCTCTTCCTCGCATTGATGACTTATTCGATCAACTACAAGGTGCTTGTGTCTTCTCGAAGATCGACTTGAGATCCGGTTATCATCAATTGAAAATACGGGCAACGGATGTGCCAAAGACCGCTTTTCGGACTTGGTATTGGCATTATGAATTTGTAGTGATGTCCTTTGGCCTTACAAATGCCACTGCTGCTTTCATGAGCTTGATGAATGGGATTTTTAAGCCATATCTGGATCTCTTTGTGATCGTGTTTATAGATGATATACTGGTATACTCTAAAAGTAAGACGGAACATGAGGAGCATTTGAGAATTGTATTGGAATTGTTGAGGGAGAAAAAGCTTTATGCCAAGTTCTCTAAGTGTGAGTTTTGGCTAGATGCCGTGTCCTTTTTGGGGCATGTGGTTTCTAAGGAAGGAGTGATGGTAGATCCTTCTAAGATTGAGACAGTGAAAAACTGGGTAAGGCCTACTAATGTGTAAGAAATAAGGAGTTTCGTGGGGTTAGCTAGCTACTACCGCCGATTTGTCAAGGGGTTCTCTTCCATCGCTTCCCAATTGACGAACTTGACTAAGCAGAATGTTCCATTGTATGGTCGGATGAGTGTGAGGAAAGCTTTCAGAAGTTTAAGACTTTGTTGACTACCGCGCCTATCCTTACCTTGCCGGTAGGAGAGGGAAGAACTTCATTGTTTATTGTGATGCATCCTATTCGGGTTTGGGTGCAGTGCTAATGCAAGAGAAGAACGTGATTGCTTATGCTTCAAGACAATTAAAAGTGCATGAACGTAACTATCCAACTCATGACTTGGAATTGGCCGCGGTGGGTTTGCATTAAAACAATGGAGGACACTATCTATATGGGGTTAGTGTAAGTGAAGTCTATACGGATCATCGTAGTCTACAGTATGTCTTTACTCAGAAAGATTTGAACTTGAGACAGGGGAGATGGATGGAACTACTGAAGGACTACGACATCACTATTTTGTATCATCCAGGGAAGGCAAATGTTGTGGCAGATGCCTTGAGTAGAAAGGCGGGAAGCATGGGGAGTCTAGCTCATTTGCAAGCTTCTAGACGCCCATTGGCTAGAGAGGTTCAGACTCTGGCTAACGACTTGATGAGGTTACAAAAAATAAATGAGAAGGGAGGATTGTTGGCTAGTGTGGAGTCGAGATCCTCTTTTCTTGACAAGATTAAGGGAAAACAGTTTGATGATGATAAACTAAGGCGAATTCGAGATAAGGTGTTGCAAGGAGAGGCTAAAGAAGCAACAATTGATGAGGAAGGTGTTTTGAGGATCAAGGGAAGGGTATGTGTACCCCGCGTTGATAATTTGGTCACCACTATTCTTACAGAGGCTCATAGTTCAGGATATTCTATGCATCCTGGTGCAACCAAGATGTATTGTGACCTAAAGCAACACTTCTGGTGGAGTAGAATGAAGCGAGATATTGTTGAGTTTGTTGCCAAATGTCCAAATTGTCAACAAGTGAAGTATGAACACCAGAGGCCGGAGGAACACTTCAAAGAATGCCCATTCCTGAATGGAAGTGGAGAGAATCGCGATGGACTTCGTGGTTGGTCTTCCCAAGACATTGGGTAAGTATGACTCTATCTGGGTGATTGTTGATAGGTTAACTAAGTCTGCTCACTTCATTCCTGTCAAGGTGACCTACAATGCAGAGAAGTTAGCAAAAATCTACATCTCAGAAATCGTCCGATTGCATGGGGTTCCACTATCCATCATATCAGATAGAGGTACGCAATTTACTTCTAAGTTTTGGAAAACATTGCATGCTGAATTAGGTACTAGATTGGACCTTAGTACTGCATTTCATCCTCAGACCGATGGTCAGTCTGAGCGAACGATTCAAGTGTTGGAGGATATGCTTCGCGCATGTGTGATAGAGTTTGGTGGCCATTGGGATAGTCTCTTACCTTTGGCAGAGTTTTCATACAATAATAGCTATCACTCCAGTATTGATATGGCCCCATTCGAAGCATTGTATGGGAGGAGGTGTAGATCTCCCATTGGGTGGTTTGATGCATTTGAGGTTAGACCTTGGGGTACTGACCTCTTGAGGGATTCGTTTAGATAAGGTGAAGCGCATTCAAGAAAAGCTTCTAGCGGCGCAAAGTAGACAAAAGGAGTAGTATGCAGACCGAAGGGTTAGAGATTAGAGTTCATGGAGGGTGAACAAGTCTTGTTGAAGGTTTCACCCATGAAAGGGGTGATGCGGGTTTGGTAAAAGAGGTAAGTTAAGTCCAAGGTATATTTGACCATTTGAAGTGCTTAAGCGAATAGGGGAGGTGGCTTATGAATTAGCCTTACCTCCAGGGCTGTCCGGAGTGCATCCGGTGTTTCATGTGTCCATGTGAAAAGATACCATGGAGATAGAAACTACATTATCCATTGGGATTCAGTTTTGCTGATGAGAATTTTACTTATGAGGAGGAAACCGGTTGCTATAAGATAGAGAGGTTCGCAAGTTGAGGTCGAGAGAAATTGCATCCATCAAGGTCCAATGGAAGAATCGACCGGTTGAAGAAGCCACTTGAGAGAAGGAGGCAGATATGCAAGAAAAATACCCACATCTGTTTACAGATTCAGGTACTCCTTTTCGCCATTGTTTTTCTTCTTTTGATCGTTCGGGGACGAACGATGGGTAAATTGGTATCTATTGTAACGACTTGTTTAGTCGTTTTGAGCAACATATTTTATTTCTGGAAAAACTGGCTGGGACGACGGATGTAACGACGGACCGTCGTGGTCACGACGGCTCGTCGAGGAGGTTCCGTTCCATGACACTTAGAATTCTTCAATTTGGATATTAAAATCGACTCTCTGTAATCTGTGACGGACCTGCAGGACGTGCCGTCACATCTACGACGAACCGTCGTGAGGCACCGTTTCAATATACTTAGGAATTCTGAAATTGGGTACCGAAAAACGAGTTTCTGACCATCAGGATGGAGGTGCAGGACGGACCGTCACAGGTGTGATGGGCCGTCACAGTCCACCTGAATTTTGGGGGGTTTGCGACGACCTGTGTGACGGACCGTCGCAGGCACGACGGCCCGTCACAGGTTGTGCAAATCCCAGGCAGAATAGGATTCCTCTACACGTTTTAAGGGTCATTTTGGACTATTCTTTCCTTAATTATAAAGATTGAGGGTTAATATTAATAAGTCTAATTACTTGGGGGTTAAAAGAGGTAACCTTAAGTTAATTAGTGGGTTTCATTGTCCTCTTTCACACTTAATTATATGTTAATTAGGGTAAAAGAAAGAGAATTTTGAATAAGAAAAAGAGAAAGAACAGAGAGAGAGGATTGATCGATCGAATTGGTGGAGGAGAATATCAAAGCTTGGGAAATTGCTTGTTGATTCCAATTCTTCGGTGGAGGTAGGTTATGGTTTTCATGCTATTCGTAGTAAATTCTCAATAGTGAATATTATGTGTTGATAGTATTGTAAACCCTATTATGTGCTTAAATTGTATGCTTGCATGATTATGATTATGAAATTGTGATGAATTACCAAAGCATGATGAAGCTATTGAATCCCAAATCTTGAAAGAACCCTAATTCACTTGTTAATGATGATGCCTTAGTGTAAAAGAAGGCTTGATGAATTAGGGGATCAGGTGCCACGTTCCGGTACCAGGATAGAATGAATATGAGGATCGGAGTGTCACATTCCGACACGAGGATAGAATATGGATCGGGTGCCACGTTCCGGTACCAGGATAGAATGAATATGAGGATCAGAGTGCCACGTTCCGGCACCAGGATAGAAATAGAGGAGCGGAGTGTCACGTACCGACACAAAAGGAAGAAAGATAATGAATCTTGAAAGATAATGAATATACTCAATCTAATGAACTTAATTCCCAAATGAGTATGGTATTGAGGCTTGAGTCCTCATGTGTGAACTTGACGGAAATTGTTGATGAATTAATATTGTTATTGCTACATGTTGAGTATTGTAGCCTATTTACATTATTATTGATATATACTGTTCTCTATTTTGAGTTGGCCGATGATATCTACTCAGTACTTGTGGTTGTACTGATCCCCTACTTTTATGTTTTCTTCTTTGTTATTTGTGTAATGCAGCAAACGTTCCGTCAACTTCAACTCAGCAGTAAATCAAGCCAGTCTTCGTCACACCGGATCTTCAGGGTGAGCTAATGCTTCTAGCTTGGACTTGGTCTTCTTCTTCAAGTCTTGATGCCTTGAACTTCCGGCATGGACTAGCTTTTTAGTCATTTTTTTTAGACATTCCTAGCTTAGTAATTTGAAATAGATGTTCTTGTGATGATGACTTCCAGATTTTGGGGATAATAGTAATAATAGTTTGAATTGTTTTTATTAATGAGTTTAAGTCTTCCGCATTTCTTTTGTTGATATTGTATTAAAATGTTAAAGGTTAGATTGGTTGGTTCGCTCACATAGGAGGGTAAATGTGGGTGCCAGTCGCGTCCCCGATTTGGGTCGTGACAAGAAGGCTACAAACTAGTTCAATATTCAAAATTTACAATTGTTATTACAAGGAACAATTTTTGTTCACATTTCCTACTTATGACACTAGGAAATGTAATGACGGTATTGGCGGTTCAATGGTTGAGTACCTTAAGTTGATTTTTTTTTATATCAATAAAAATTGTTGATATTCTGTACGAGGGGAAGAAATATGTCCTAAAAGGTGCTGGAACTCAACATGAGGTATGTAATTCCTGTTACTAAATAATATAAGGAGTCAAATTCTTAATTATTCATGATGACTTTGATGCAAGAGACATCAACTCAAGGATAATCCAATGTTATTTAAGTTACTAATGGTAATGAGATTGTGTTAGGAATTTTAAATTTTCAACTGAAGTTAATTTATATTTATTTCATTATATTAGATAAAACTTAGTCAATTAGTTGTTAGACATCTGTTCTTTTTGTTTTTGAGTAAGTTAGTGAGTTAAAAATATTCTAGTCGTGGGTTTACTTTATTGACATCGTGTTAGGAATTTTCTTTTTCAACTATTGTTAATTTTACTTTTACTGTTTTATATTGCATAAGACATAGTAAATTAGTTGTTAGATATGTATTCCTATTATTTTGGAGTAAGTTAGTGAGTTAGGAATCCTCTTAGTGATGGATTTACTTCTTTCTATTTTTCATCTTCATTTTTATAAATGTAATGTGAAGACATAAACAAAAATGTCTTTCTACTAATTTTTTTCTTTACTTATCCACTATCTAATAACTCATATTTATGAATTTTACCAACAATTTATCTCAAAGCTTTTTTATCTAGAAATATCTAGGTATTTTTGTTTTAGTGATTATTTCATGTAAGTCAAGCAACACTACCAGAAACAACAAAAGATTAAACATGGAAGAAAGCACAAGTTTCTTAGTAATGGAACCTCCTATCTTTAATGGTAAAAACATTATCATATGGGCAGTGAGGATGGAAAATTATCTCGATGAAGACTATGAAATTCTTCCATTTCCCAGTAACCCAACAATTCCATAACTTGAAAATCACAAGTACAAGAAAACTGGAAATCTAAGGCAAAAACAAGTCTTTTTAAGAAGTCTCGTGAACAATTTTCACTCGTATCATGTCTCTTAAATAAGTAAAAGCCTTCGAGGATTATATAAAGGTAGAATATGAAGGACATGATCGTATTAAATCTATGCAAGTGTTGAATCTCATTAGAGAGTTTGAGTTACAAAAGGCTAAAGAATAGAAAAACATAAAAATAAATATGCTGAGAGGTTTATGAGAATAGCAAACATAGTGATATTACCTTGTTCTGATAATAAAGACTCGCTTAATCTTAAAAGGATCATGGTTACTTTACCTAAAATATTTGAAGCTACCATTACCACTTTATAGAACACCGGATCTATAAAAAATCTCTTTGGTGGAATCATCGAATACCTTGGAGGCTCAAGAACAAAGAGGGGTTATGAAAGAAGATAGAATTAGAGGGGAAGCATTGGCGGCCAAACACGAAGATAGTGGAAAATACAAAAATAAAGATAATAAGAAGAACCAACCACCAAATGGAGAAGGTTTAACTTGCTTTAACAAAAAAACAATAGCAGGTATCTTAAAAGGAAATTATCCTCCTTGTGAGCATTATGGAAAGAATGGGCACACGCCGTATAAGTGTTGTAAAAGAATAGATGCTAAGTTCATCAAGTTCGACCAACTTATGCATGAAAAAAATATTTGAAATAAGTAAATACGGTAGCAAGACATAGCTCCCAGGTTGTTACGAACAGGGAGAGGATCAACTCTTTGTCGCATCGTGTTTTACAAGCATTGTTTCGACTAAGGATTTGCTGATTGATAGAGGATTCAAAAGCCACATGACTCATTACAAAGATCTCTCTAAAGAGGTGAAGCTTACTGAAGTTACGAAATTCAGAATAGGTCATGGTTTTTATATTCAAAGAAAAGGATTGGGAACTGTTACAATTGAAACACAATCAAGTGCCAAAGTAATTTCTAATGTTCTTTATGTACCTGATTTAGATCACAACTTGTTAAGTATTGTTCAATTGTTAGAAAAAGGTTTCAAATTGTACTTCGTAGATAAGGATTGCTTGATCATGGAAGCCTAAGGACATGACTTGTTTAGAGTCAAAATTAGAGGTGGAAGATTCTCGTTAAATCTATTGGTTGAAGAACAAGGGGTGTGTTTAGAAAGAAAAATTCTTAGGAGTTATGGCATAGGATACTCTAACACTATCATTATCAAGTTTTGTCAGAATTCAAAAATTTCAGATTGTCAATAACCCTTTTATAATGGGAGCAACTTATTTCAATTTTAGTCTTGTCAATTCGTAGAATAATGTAGACTTACATTCCCAAAGGCACCTTGGATAGAAACAAGAAAGTTGCAGCTGGTTCACACAGATGATGCAGGACCACAAAGAACTTTTTCACTTAAAGGTAGTCTTAGTATGTTTTTTTATTGATTAATGATCTGATTTGAATGTGCTTGATATACTTTTTGAAATAGAAATCAAAGGTCAAGAACTTTTTTTGAAGTTGAAAGCGAAACCCATAAATAAAAGTTGCTACAATATTCAGATTTTCTGATCTATCAATAGCAAGGAGTACACTTCTCATCGGTATGGTCTATTTTACAAAGAAGCATGGATTGAACTTCAACTTACTACTTCTTATACTCAAGAAAAAATGGTGTTTGTAATAGAAGAAAAATAATTATCATGGATATTGCAAGATCTATGTTGCACTAAAAGAATTTTCAAAAGATGTTTTTGACAGAGGCAGAGAATACAGTTGTATTCGTACAAAATTGACTTCCCTCAAAAGTTATGAAAGATCAAACTCCTTTTAATGAATGGTGTGGATACAAAACTCCGTTGGATTCACTTATAGTGTTTGGTTTTCTTTTTTTTACCTATGTGCCTAAGGTCATACAGGATAAAATGGATTCTCCAGGGATTTTAATTGGTTATAGTAATGTTTCAAAAGTGTACTTAATCCTTCAACCTGAAGGTGAAAATATGCTTATCGTAAGATATATCAACTTCGTGGAGAATGAAGAATGGGATTGGGATGACTCAAGGTATTCCTTATAGAAATCAAGCTAGTGGTTAAATGAAAAGGACGATGATCCAACAGTAAGGGAAACTCAATTTTTCTCATATATATATATATATGTGTGTGTGTGTGTGTGTGTATATATATGTGTGTGTCTGTGTGTGTGTATATATATATATATATATATATATATATCTATATATATAATATATATATATATATATATATATATATATATACACATATATGAATGGTTTAATCTTGCATTTACTGAACCTGCTAAACCTAAAGATGATTTCATAGACCCCAAGTGGAAAAATGCAATGGATGAGGAGTTGTTTATTATCGAAAAAATGATATGTGTCAACTTGTTCACAAACCTCAAAGAAGAAAAATATTGGTGTCAAGTGGTGTTCAGAACCAAGCTAAATGTTTATGGTTCAATCAAAAATCATAAAGCAAGGCTTTTAGTTATGTTTCATGCATAGATTTTTGTGTAGATTTTTCTTGAACTTTTACTCCAATAGCATAATCAGATTTCTTATCACTATTTTTTCACAACGTGCTTGAAAAGTGCATCAGATGGATGTCAAATAGCATTCTTAATTTCATGCTTGAAGAAGAAAATTATGTTGAGAAACCTGAAGGGTTTGTTATAGATGAAAAAGGAAGATAAAGTCTATCGACTACATAAAGCTATTTATGTCTTAAAACACTTTACCAAGATCTTGGTATAGTTGAATAGATGATTATATGCTCAGTCTTGATTTTGAAAAGATTCTTTCAAAAATTGAATGTTAAACATAATATATATGAGTGAGATTCATGTTGTTTCTCTTTTTGTGTATGACCATTTGATTATAGTGAGGAGTGAAAAGTAAATTGATGAGTTAAAGCATGATATGACGCAAGTTCTTGAAATGTCTAATCTGGTTCTAATGACATATTTCCTTTTAATGGATGTTACAGAAGAAATTGATGAGTTTTTTTTTTGCCAGAAAAAGTACTCAAACAAAATTCTCAAGAAATTCAAAAAGGATAATTGCATGATTACCATACTTAATGCTTAAACTTTACTATCTCCATATTTTTCTCTATTTATACAAGTATAGGTGGTGGAAAAAGAGGATGATAGAGTTGAACCTTGGGAATTAGATTGTTCTCTCAAGACTCATGGTATGTCCTCATATTTCTAGGACATGGATGTATTGTCTAGTTTTCTTTCGCTAAGACCTTGTATAATATTTGTACCTTTCTTTGTTCGTAAGGGTGGTGACGCTATGAGAATAATATTTGCCTAAGATTGTTTCTGATAAGACTTATTTCTTCTTCCATTTTATAGAAGTGTTTCCTTATTTACTTTATTCTGAAAAGTTTTGTTCCACACTAATTTTCATACCTAAGTGATGGACGAATGCTAATTGGCTTGTATAAGACATACGAAAAATCATGTACGCCCTTTGATGCCTTTGGTGCACTCCCGGGTTGTTGCAAACTGACAATTCAAAATATTTTAAATATATATGAAAAATTCACGGTCCAACGTAGAATTGTTTGAATGTCAAAATCTGAAAGGTGTCAATAAATTCGTATGGAGGCTGTATCTTTTATTTAATAAAAATATAAAAGATAATATCAAATTGCCATTATTATTATTTAATTTAGAATATCCAATACTATGAAAATAGAATACAGTAATGTGCATCTATTTTTTAAAAAATAATTATTGTTCCTTTGAAATGATCATGTCACGACCCAATTCGAGGACGCGACTGGCACCCACATTTACCCTCCTATGTGAGCGAACCAACCCATCTAAACCTTAACATTTCAATATAATATCAAAAGAAATAATGCGGAAGACTTAAACTCATAAATAAACAATTCAAAACTATTATTAATATCCCCCAAAATCTGGAAGTCATCATCACAAGAACATCTATGATCAAATTGCTAAACTAAACTATCTAAGACTGTCTAAGAAGCTAAAATTACATAAGAAACTAGTCCATGCCGGAAGTCAAGGCATCAAGACTTATAGAAGAGATCCAGTCCAAGCTAGAAGCGTTAGCTCACCCTGAGATCCGGTATGACGAAATCTGGCCCGAGTTACTGGTGTGTTGAAGTTGACGGAACGTTTGCTGCATAACACAAATAACAAAGAGGAAAACATAAAAGTAGGGGGGTCAGTACAACCACACGTACTGAGTAGATATCATCGGCTAACTCAAAATAGGGAACAATATTATCAATAATAATGTAAATTAACTACAATACTCAACATGTAGCAACAACAATTACTTTATCATTAAATTACCGTCAAGTTCACACATGAGGACTCAAGCCTCAATACCATACTCATTTGGGAATTAAGTTCATTAGATTGAGTATTTCATTATCTTTCAAGATTCATTATCTTTCTTCCTCTTGTGTCGGTACGTGACACTCCGCTCCTCTATTGCTATCCTGGTGCCGGAACGTGGCACTCCGATCCTCATATTCTATCTGGTGTCGGAACGTGACACTCCGATCCTCATATTCATTCTATCCTGGTACCGGAACGTGGCACCTGATCCTCATATTCTATCCTGGTGTCGGAACGTGAAACTCCGATCCTCATATTCATTCTATCCTGGTACCGGAACGTGGCACCCGATCCTCATATTCTATCCTGGTGTCGGAACGTGACACTCCGATCCTCATATTCATTCTATCCTGGTACCGGAACGTGGCACCCGATCCCCTAATTCATCAAGCCTTCTTTATACTGAGGCATCCTCATTATCATTATATAATTTATCAAACCTTCTTTCATACTAAGGCATCCAATCTTATTATATAATATATCAAGCGAATTAGGGTTCTTTCAAGATTTGGGATTCAATAGCTTCATCATGCTTTGTTAATTCATCACAATTCGTAATCATAATCATGCAAGCATACAATTTAAGCACATAGCAGGGTTTACAATACTATAAACACATAACATTCACTATTAAGAGTTCACTACGAATATCGTAACATAAACCATAACCTACTCCACCGAAGAATCTAAATCAACAAGAAATTCCCAAGCTTGTTATTCTCCTCAGCCTCTCGATCGATCTCTCTATCCCTTCCTGTTCTTTCTCTTTTGTTTTCTTATGTTCAAACCCTCTTTCTTTTACCCTAATTAATCATATAATTAAGTGTGTGAAAAAGGACAAAAACCCCACTAATTAACTTAAGGTTACCCCTTTTAACCCCTAAGTAATTAGACTTATTAATGTTAACCCTCAATCTTTATAATTAAGGAAAGAATAGTCAAAAATGACCCTTAAAACGTGTGGAGAAATCCTAAACTGCCAGGGATTGCGCAGCCTGTGACGGGCCGTCGTTCCTGCGACGGTTCGTCACGATGGCCGTCGTCACCTCCCAAATTCCAGGTGGTCTGTGACGGCCCGTCACCCCTGTGACGGTCGTCCTGCACCTCCGTCATGACGGTCAGAAACTCGTTTCTTGCACCAAATTCTCAAAAGGTCAAGTGTTTTGCAACGGAACTCACGACGGTTCGTCGTGTATGTGACGGCACGTCCTGCAGGTCCGTCACAATTTACAGAGAGTCGATTTTAATATCCAATTTGAAGAATTCTAAGTGTCATGGGACGACACCTCCTCGACGGGCCGTCGTGACCACGACGGTCCGTCGGGACACACGTCGTCTCAGCCAGTTTTCCCCGTATTACAATCTGCTGCTCAAACGACTAAACAGTTCGTTACAATAGATACCAATTTACCCATCTTTCGTCCCCGAACGATCAAAGGAAGAAAAACAATGGCGAGAAGGAGTACCTGAATCTGTGAACAGATGTGGGTATTTTTCTTGCATATCTGCCTCCTTCTCCCAAGTAGCCTCTTCAACCGGTCGATTCTTCCATTGAACTTTGATGGATGCAATCTCTCTCGACCTCAACTTGCGAACTTCTCTATCTAATATAGCAACCGGTTCCTCTTCATAAGTCAAGTCTCATCAAGCAAACTGAATCCCACGGATAATGTAGTTTCCATCTCCGTGGTATTTCTTCAACATGGACACATGAATCACCGGATGCACTCCGGACAGCCCTGGGGGCAAGGCTAATTCATAAGCACCTCCCCTATTCGCTTTAGTACCTCGAATGGTCCAATATACCTTGGACTTAGCTTACCCTTTTTCCAAATCGCATCACCCCTTTCATGAGTGAAACCTTCAACAAGACTTGTTCACCTTCCATGAACTCCAAGTCTCTAATCTTCGGTCTGCATACTCCTTTTGTCTACTTTGAGCCGCTAAAAGCTTTTCTTGAATAGCTTCACCTTCTCCATAGAATCTCTAAATGATCAGTCCCCAAGGTCTAATTCAAATGCATCAAACCAACCAATGGGAGATCTACACCTCCTCCCATACAATGCTTCAAATGGAGCCATGTCGATACTGGAGTGATAGCTATTATTGTATGAAAACTCTGCCAAAGGTAAAAAGCTATCCCAATGGCCACCAAACTCTATCACACATGCACGAAGCATATCCTCAAACACTTGGATCGTTCGCTCAGACTGACCATCGGTCTGAGGGTGAAATGCAGTGCTAAGGTCAAACCTAGTACCTAATTCAGCATGTAATGTCCTCCAAAACTTAGAAGTGACCTGCGTACCTCTATCTGATATGATGGAGAGTGGAACTCCATGCAACAGAACGATCTCTGAGATGTAGATCTTGGCTAACTTCTCTGCATTGTAAGTCACCTTGACATGAATGAAGTGAGCAGACTTAGTTAACCTATCAACGATCACCCAAATGGAGTCATACTTACCCAACGTCTTTGGAAGACCAACCACGAAGTCCATCGCGATTCTCTCCCACTTCCATTCAGGGATGGGCATTCTCTGAAGTGTCCTCTCGGGCCTCTGGTGTTCATACTTTACTTGTTGACAATTTGGAACATTTGGCAACAAACTCAACAATATCTCGCTTCATTTACTCCACCAAGAAGTGTTGCTTTAGGTCGCGGTACATCTTGTTGCACCAGGATGTATAGAATATCCGGAACTATGAGCCTCTGTCAGAATAGTGGTGATCAAATTATCGACGCGGGGTACACATATCTTCCCTTAATCCTCAAAACACCTTCCCCATCGATTATTGCTCCTTAGCCTCTCCTTGCAAACTTTATCTCGAATTCGCCTTAGTTTCTCATCATCAAATTGTTTCCCCTTAATCTGATCAAGAAAAGAGGATTTTGCCTCTACACAAGCTAACAATCCTCCATTCTCGTTTATTTCTAACCTCATAATGTCATTAGCCAAAATTGCACTTCTCTAGCCAATGGCGTCTAGAAGATTGCAAATGAGCTAGACTTCCCATGCTTCCGGCTGCCTTCCTACTCAAAGCATCTGCCACAACATTTGCTTTTCCCGGATGATACAAGATAGTGATGTCGTAGTCCTTCAGTAGTTACATCCATCTCCTCTGTCTCAAGTTCAAGTATTTCTGAGTGAATACATACTGTAGGCTACGATGGTCCGTGTAGACTTCACACTTAACCCCATACAAGTAGTGTCTCCATTGCTTTAGTGAAATACTACCGCGCCAATTCCAAGTCATGAGTTGGATAGTTACGTTCATGCATTTTAATTGTCTTGAAGCATAAGCGATCACGTTCTTCTCTTGCATTAGCACTGCAACCCCACCAGGAATAGGATGCATCACAATAAACAATGAAAGTTTTACCTTCTACCGGCAAGGTAAGGATAGGTGCGGTAGTCAACAAGTCTTAAGCTTCTGAAAGCTTTCCTCACATTCATCCGACCATACAAATGGAACATTCTGCTTAGTCAAGTTCATCAATTGGGAAGCAATGGAAGAGAATCCCTTGACGAATCGGCGGTAGTAGTAGTAGCTAACCCCACAAACCTCGTATTTCTGACACGTTGTAGGTCTTACCCAATTCTTCACTGTCTCAATCTAGATGGATCCACAATCACTCCATCCTTAGAAACCACGTGCCCCAGAAGGACACTGAATCTAGCCAAAACTCACACTTGGAGAATTTCGCATAAAGCTTTTTCTTTCTCAACAACTCTAACACCATTTCAAATGCTCCTCATGTTCCTTCTTACTCTTCGAGTATATCAGTATATCATCAATAAACACAATCACAAAGAGGTCCAAATATGGCTGAAAATCCCGTTCATCAAGCTCATGAAAGCAGCAGGGGCATTCGTAAGACCAAAAGACATTACCACAAATTCATAATGCCCATACCTAGTTCGAAAAGCAGTCTTTGGCACATCGTTGCTCGTATTTTCAATTGGTGATAACCGGACCTCAAGTCAATTTTTGAGAAGACACAAGCACCTTGTAACTGATCGAACAAGTCATCAATGCGAGGAATGGGGTACTTGTTCTTAATAGTTACTTTGTTCAAAACTGTCGGTAATCTATGCACATTCGGAAACTCCCATCCTTCTTCTTCACAAATAACACCGGAGCACCCCAAGGAGATACACTTGGTCTAATGAAGCCTTTACTCAACAATTCTTGATGTTGAGCCTTTAACTCTCTTAAACTCGCGGGAGCCATTCTATAACGGGAGTTATAGAAATGGGGCGAGTACCCGGTTCAAGATCGATACAGAAGTCAATATCCCTATCTGGTGGCATACCGGGAAGATCTGCAGGAAAACATCCAAAAACTCACAGACTACCGAAAATGACTCAATCGAAGGTACTTGAGTAGTGTTATCCTGAGATGTGCCAAGAAAGCTAGAAGCAACACCCTTTACTAACCATTTTATTAGCACGAAGAAAGGAGATAATACGCACCGGATGGAAGTGTAGTCGCCCTCCCACACTAACGGGATCTGCCCCAGTCTTGGCTAACGTCACCGTTTTGGCATTACAATCCAAATCGCAAAGTTTGGAGAAAGCCAAGTCATACCCAGAATTACATCAAAGTCACCCATTTCTAAGATGACCAAATCTACGTAAGGTTGCTCCCCACAAAATTCACCAAACAAGACCTATACACTTTTTCGACTATCACAGACTCACCCACCGAGAGTAGAAACACGAATAGGCGTGTCAAGCAATTCACAATGTAAATTCAGACCATTAGCATATGAGGAAGATACATAAGAAAATGTGGAGCCAGGGTCAAATAATACAGATGCCATGCAATCACCAAACCAAAAGATACCTGTGATAACAGCATCAGACGCCTCAGCTTCAGATCTCCCAGGGAAAGCGTAGCAATGAGCCCCATTATTTGTCTGTCCGTTGCCCCTACCATGTTGTGTAGTAGTGGCTCCGTTTTGCCCTTCACCTCTGCCGTTCTGGTGACCACCATTACCTCGGCCACCACGCCCTCCAGAATAACGACCTCTACCATTACCCACCCCTACCTCTAGCCAATGGGGTTCTGTAACTCTGGTTTGGACAATACCTCTTAATGTGTCCAATCTCTCCACATCCATAACATTCTCTGGGTTCAGGCGTCGGCCTCTCAGAGAAGTGTTGACCGTTCTGAGGTGGAACCCCAGACGTCTGTAGTGAAGACTGAATTGGTCGACTTGCGTAACCTCCGGAGCTCTGTCCTCTAGAGTGAGAACCATTAAACTCACCTCCCCTTCGAAACCTGTTTGATGTAGACGTGTGGGTGAAGTCATCCAATTTCACTCCTTCCACCTCTATCACAAAGTCTACCACCTCTTGGAAGGATGTTGCTGTTGCCGCTATCTGTAAGGCTGAAATCGCAATTCTGACCTCAACCCCTTCACAAAACGGCGGATCCGTTCTGTGGACTGAAACAGAGTTGGGTGGCGTATCTGGATAGTGCACGAAATTTAGCCTCGTATGCATTAACCGTCATTCTACCTTGCTCTAGACTCAAGAACTCATCCCTCTTTCTATCTCTCAAAGTCCTTGGGATATATTTCTCCATAACAGGGTAGAGAATGATTCCCAAGTCATTGGTGGTGCCTCTGTTGGTTGACACTCCACATGTGAACGCCACCACATTTTGGCGTTCCTTGGAACTGATAGCTAACGAACTCAACGCCAAACCGTTCTACTATCCCCATCTTGTGTAGTAGCTCATGACAATCAACCAGAAAATCATAAGCATCCTCAGATTCTGCACCCTTGAAGACTGGAGGTTTCAATTTCAAGAACTTACTAAAAAGTTCATGTTGATCGTTTGTCATAATAGGCCCAGTAGTCAGACGTGGAAATTGCCTATTCCCAATGATGCATCCATGCGGGGAGCCATAGTAGCCGCATGTCGTATCTCTGAAACCGGAGGTGTTGGTGCAGAAACCACTGGAGGCCTGTCCCTGATCGGACAACCCGCTAAGATAAGCAAGTACCTGGTTGATCATCTCTGGGGTAGGTTGGGTGGCATTTCCGCATTTTGCACTTGTTCATTCTCCCCTTCCTCACCCTCTCTTACCACATCCTCGGTCGGTGGAGGAGTCACTGCCCTAGTATCAGATGGGCTAGGGGCTCGTCCTCTCCCTCTAGAGGACGTCCTCCCACGACCTCTTCCACGGCCTCTTGCCGCTGTTCTCCCTCGAGCCACAGCCCCAGTGGCTGGCTCAGTAGTTTCATGTCTTTCCGTTGTCGCTGCTGGTGCGGTCGTTGCTCTAGTTCTAACCATCTGCGAAATAGAGTGAAGATGGTCAGATACCAATTTGTATCACCTAGATACCAATTGGACTCAAGTAGTAGCACGAAAGAAAGAATGAAAGAATGGAATTTTCCTAAAGTCTTATAGCCTCTCAAGGAAAAGTAAAGGCGTCCCCCTACCGTTCCTTAAGACTCTACTAGACCCGTTCTTGTGTGATGAGACCAACGAACCTAATGCTCTGATACCAAGTCTGTCACGACCCAATTCGAGGACGCGACTGGCACCCACATTTACCCTCCTATGTGAGCGAACCAACCCATCTAAACCTTAACATTTCAATATAATATCAACAGAAATAATGCGGAAGACTTAAACTCATAAATAAACAATTCAAAACTATTATTAATATCCCCCAAAATCTGGAAGTCATCATCACAAGAACATCTATGATCAAATTGCTAAACTAAACTATCTAAGACTGTCTAAGAGCTAAAAATTACATAAGAAACTAGTCCATGCCGGAAGTCAAGGCATCAAGACTTATAGAAGAGATCCAGTCCAAGCTAGAAGCGTTAGCTCACCCTGAGATCCGGTTATGACGAATCTGGCCCGAGTTACTGGTGGTTGAAGTTGACGGAACGTTTGCTGCATAACACAAATAACAAAGAGGAAAACATAAAAGTAGGGGGTCAGTACAACCACACGTACTGAGTAGATATCATCGGCTAACTCAAAATAGGGAACAATATATATCAATAATAATGTAAATTAACTACAATACTCAACATGTAGCAACAACAATTACTTTATCATTAACAATTACCGTCAAGTTCACACATGAGGACTCAAGCCTCAATACCATACTCATTTGGGAATTAAGTTCATTAGATTGAGTATATTCATTATCTTTCAAGATTCATTATCTTTCTTCCTCTTGTGTCGGTACGTGACACTCCGCTCCTCTATTGCTACCCTGGTGCCGGAACGTGGCACTCCGATCCTCATATTCTATCCTGGTGTCGGAACGTGACACTCCGATCCTCATATTCATTCTATCCTGGTACCGTAACGTGGCACCCGATCCTCATATTCTATCCTGGTGTCGGAACGTGAAACTCCGATCCTCATATTCATTCTATCCTGGTACCGGAACGTGGCACCCGATCCTCATATTCTATCCTGGTGTCGGAACGTGACACTCCGATCCTCATATTCATTCTATCCTGTACCGGAACGTGGCACCCGATCCCCTAATTCATCAAGCCTTCTTTTATACTGAGGCATCCTCATTATCATTATATAATTTATCAAGCCTTCTTTCATACTAAGGCATCATCAATCTTATTATATAATATATCAAGCGAATTAGGGTTCTTTCAAGATTTGGGATTCAATAGCTTCATCATGCTTGTTAATTCATCACAATTTCGTAATCATAATCATGCAAGCATACAATTTAAGCACATAGCAGGGTTACAATACTATCAACACATAACATTCACTATTAAGAGTTCACTACGAATATCGTAAAATAAACCATAACCTACCTCCACCGAAGAATCTAAATAACAAGAAATTCCCAAGCTTTGTTTTCTCCTCAGCCTCTCGATCGATCTCTCTATCCCTCCTGTTCTTTCTCTTTTGTTTTCTTATGTTCAAACCCTCTTTCTTTTACCCTAATTAATCATATAATTAAGTGTGAAAAAGGACAATAAACCCCACTAATTAACTTAAGGTTACCTTTTTAACCCCTAAGTAATTAGACTTATTAATGTTAACCCTCAATCTTTATAATTAAGGAAAGAATAGTCAAAACGACCCTTAAAACGTGTGTGAGAAAATCCTAAACTGCCTGGGATTGCGCAGCCTGTGACGGGCCGTCGTTCCTGCGACGGTCCGTCACGATGGCCGTCGTCACCTCCCAAATTCCAGGTGGTCTGTGACGGCCCGTCACCCCTGTGACGGTCCGTCCTACACCTCCGTCATGACGGTCAGAAAACTCGTTCTTGCACCAAATTCTCAAAAGTTGAAGTGTTTGCAACGGAACTCACGACGGTTCGTCGTGTGTCGTGTATGTGACGGCACGTCCTGCAGGTCCGTCACAATTTACAGAGAGTCGATTTTTTTAATATCAATTTGAAGAATTCTAAGTGTCATGGGACGACACCTCCTCGACGGGCCGTCGTGACCACGACGGTCCGTCTGGACACACGTCGTCTCAGCCAGTTTTTCCCGTATTACAATCTGCTGCTCAAACGACTAATTGTCAAGTTTGGGTCCTTGATTTATTATTAGGGTCAGGTATTAAGGTGGAATCTGAGTTTAGAGATTAATTTCTATGTGAGGTGTAAGGTGTGGGTATCGTATCACATGTTGGTGTTCTATAACTTCTAGGAAGTTGGTTCTTAAGTTGTGAATAGGGTCATATTTGAGTTTGGAAGACAAATCTTAAGGCCAGATCCAGGGTCGTCATGAGGTTTAGGTTATGATTTTTACGTCATGATTCGTAGGTCAGATCCGGAGTAGGGATTCGGGGTCAAGTCTAAGTATGGAAGTTTATTTGGGGTCAATATTTAGGAATCGAGAGTCAACATTCAAGGTCATAGTATGGATCCCATGTCAAATGTTAAGTCGGATCCCAATGTACAAGTCTTGTCCGACGTTGGTTATTGCGCACAGGTCGTAGATTGGAAGTGAGGCCTTAATTAAGATGTCGGGGTTTGGTTTGGGTGTCATGTCCCTAGTAAGGGATTTAAAATTTGGGTCACAAATTGAGTCGGGGGGTTGGATCCTTATAGAATGTCAATATTTTGTGGATATTTGGGTGTAGGGTTTTGGGGTTGGGGTTTGATGTTTTTGTTTGCATTCATCTCAAAATTTGGATCATGGATTAGGATTGAAGTTCACGTACTTGGTCAGGATAAGGGGTGAGTTTGAAAACGTATACTAGCTCAGACATTAAGGACAACTCCAGGTTCGTAAGTTAAGTCTTGATTAATAAGTCGGAGTTGGATATGAGATTGTTCATTAGAGTCAAAGTTTTGTTTAAAATCTGTGTCATAAGTATGATTTCAGGGTTGGGTCCAAGTTTTAAAGTCTTTTCCAGACCAAAAGTTGGGATCCGTTGTTGATATGGAAGTAGGGTCCTTGATACAGAGTGGAGGTTGGATCCATGTTAAGTCATGTACTAGTTCGAGTGTAAGGATTGGAGCCACATCCTAGTCCTAGCTTGGGTTTTGAGCATTAGTCGAGGTAAGGGAAAGGGTTGGATCTCACGGCCGTATTCAAGATTTGTCATAGGGGTCGCATCCCGGTTTGGTTGATGGGGTCAAAGTCGGATCCCAATTTGACTATCGGGTATTAGCTTGAAAGTCACCGCCAGGTTCCCGGTCAGATGTCGGGGTCAGATCTTTAATCGTTCATCAGGGTCGCATTTGATTTTGTTATTTCAGTCAATGTCCCAAATCTATTATCGCGGTTGGCTTTCAGTTCAGAAACTATTTTCCTAAAATGTATTTTGCCTTTTCTACCTAAATATTAGAATATATTCTAGACAATGTTTTTCATTTACCAAACAAATATTATATACTTATATTTTCTCATTCTCCCACCAAAAAAGAGAAAATAAGTTAAAAACTCACCTATGTTAAAAAAAAATTCCATCTTTCTTCTTGCCAACTGCATCCACATCTAGGCTTTTTTAGTTTACAATTACTTAACGATCTTGAATATGTATGGGTTAATAACATGTGTAATAAAGTCCTATCCCACAAAGCAATGGTATTTTATTTTTGTCCCTATTGCTCATTTGAATGAAAACTTTTTGTCCAAAAAACCCTTAACTGTGACTTAATTTCATTAGTAAACCTTTTAGATAATATTTATAATTTTTATCCTATACCAGAACATTTTTGTTAATGACTATAACCACTTGTCATCACTACTAATCACTATTTACAAGTACCTTCAATAACTATCATCATCATAACAATCATAGATCAGAGTTATCATTTGTTCATCTTATAAGAATGTCCAAAAAGGAAATATTGACCAAAAAATATAACTAATGTTATGAGATTATTTTAATACTCATTAATTATAAATGGAATAAAATATATATATATATATATATATATATATATATATATATATATATATATATATATATATATAATATATATAAACATACATTTTTTTTGTGTTTGTGTGCGTGGGCGCGAATATGCAGCTAGGACTTAAGGTATTGTCCATGGTAGACGCAATTCAACATTGAGGAATTAAAACCATACCTAAAATTTTGGTTGCTAAAAAAACATCAGGCTATATGTTTTTTATAGAAAATTGTATACTTTCTGCTTCAATATAAATGTCTAAAAATGTAAACTTTTTAGATTGATATTGTAAGAATAACTCGACTAAATGGTTGGGGCTAGTGATGAGGTTCAATTCCTCCATGGGCGAAAATATGGTTGGACCAATTTTACTTTGTTGTAGATTTAATGGAATCAAGTTATCTCTCCTATGAAGGCTCTACTATAATATGCTTTTTTCTTGATTAACATATGGAATATTTTCGGTTTGTCATTTTTGTTGAGGATTCATCACATATTTTCTAATAAACACTACAGTAGGATTTTTCTCATTCAAGACATAGACACTCACAATGAACATTCAATTTTTGCTCTATGTTTGGATCTCTATTCATCAACATTTAACAATTTCTCTGACCATCTAATTTACTATATGTGGATGTAGGATTTATTTTTATATATATATATATATAGATATCCCTTTTCGTATCCTTAAGATCAACTTAACTTATAATTCACATAGCTTAGATTTGATTCCGGTCGGCTGTCAAATGTTTTGATTTTTCAATGCCTTACAAAAACATACAAAAATGACAAATTTACCTAATCTAAAGAATCAAAGAGATCCACATCGAGGAGAAAAGTTATAGTAGGTTATCAAAATTTTTACAAATAAATATAAATAAGTTATTCCTGAAATGGTTAAATGTCATACATTAGACATATATGAAATAATAAGGTTATGAGGCCTAATGGTTTAATTCTCTTAAGTAACGTGCAGGTACTATGTCAGAATTAGATCGAATGCTTTAAACTATTGGTGATAGAAAATTTTTAGTATTTTAAAAAGAAATCTTATTTAATTACTTATTAAGAAGAAACATTTAATTGTCTAAGGATAACTTAATTGCTTTCTAAATAATAGTTAATAATAATAATTATTCAAATATTATTGAATAACACTCAACTAAACGTCATCCGATACTAGTTGTAGGCAATATTAACCTAGTATAAACCCAACTACTGAGTTGAGATTGAACCACAAAGAGTGCTATAATTTAAAATTTAATGGCGAAGTTATAAACACGATTTAAATTTTATAGGAATTGGAATTACTGGAAACTTTTTACAAAATCAAAAGGTTGACAGCAATGTCCGGTTGAGAAATTTAATATGATGTAGCAGTCACAGTAATAACAATTGACTAGAATAATCAAACGATTAAGAGGTCCTTGGTGGAATGACCAAATAATTATCAATTTTCCTTCAATGGTTGCAAGGTAATTACTAAACACTACTAAGTCTTCATGAGTAGGATTTGCCTTTGATGAGACAATTTTCTTTCGAGCAACTAGCTCATTTCAATTGAATTCTTTCGAACCTCAACAACGTAAATAGGAAGACCAGCCCACAACCTCACTACACCTACTCTCTCGATCTAGATACGTAGAAAAAGACTAAAGATTCACTCTATCGAGTAAAACATACAATGACCCAATCTCTACAAGTGCTAAATTATCACCTGGTATTCATACCTCTCTACAGCAGACATAAAACCCTAAATCACATTGAAATAAACATTCAACAATGAGATTTAACTGTTGTAGTAAATCAGACCCCCAAGAATGGGATTTTAGCTATTCATTATAAAAGAAAAAAATGCAGTACCTATTACATGCTTTATAGTTAGGAATTGATTTTCAAAATTATAAAATGAATAAATCTTGCCTTATTTACAAAACAAACTAGAAATCTCAAGAAAAATGCTTCAAAAAATCAAAATAGTGTTTATGTTCATAGAATCTCTTTTTAGAATATTCGGAATGAACTTTCTCATTGAAAAAAATTCTATTTATACTGATCCATAATTTTGCCAAAACGGCGAAGAATGTCGGGCTTCGCCTACTAGTCAGTGAATAGCATATCACTATAGCATTACTTTTAGCGGATTCTGTTGGGGTTCACCAACTGGTTCGGGGATGTGACCTTTGTTCCTTCTTATCGACACATTACTTGTACCTACACCGATAGTCTTATGCACTTCGGCGGACACAATCCTTCTTCATTGATCCATTAGTCTACTAGCCAATAGGGAAAATTCTTCACCCAAATTTCAATACTCTTAGAGGTGGTGTTCTATCCAATTTAGAGGACTAGGAGCAACTCAGCGAAATTCCGAATGGTCTTGGTGATCAGAAGGATAACTTTTCTCCAGTTCTTCATCTTGTTGGTTCATTTTTGTCTTTTAGTGTCCTTGTCTTTCTCTTTAACCTATGATTTTTTCAAATAATATCTCTAACATATATGTTTAAAGCATAATTGTAGAATTTGAGTATACTTATGGAATCACAACAAAGCTCTAAATTAGTCAAAATCTCATAATCATCGTGTCACGACCCAAATCGGGGACGCGACTGGCACCCACATTTACCCTCCTATGTGAGCGAACCAACCCATCTAAACCATAACATTTCAAGATATATCAACAGAAAATAATGCGGAAGTCTTAAACTCATTAATAAAACAATTCAAAACTATTATTATTATCCCCAAAATCTGGAAGTCATCATCATAAGAACATCTATCTCAAATTATTAAACTAGGAATGTCTAAGAACAAAAATAACTAAAAAGCTAGTCCATACCGGAAGTTCAAGGCATCAAGACTTGAAGAAGAAGACCCAGTCCAAGCTAGAAGCATTAGCTCACCCTGAAGATCCGGTATGACGAAGACTGGCTTGATTTACTGCTGAGTTGAAGTTACGGAACGTTTGCTGCATTCCACAAATTACAAAGAAGAAAACATAAAAGTAGGGGGTCAGTACAACCACAAGTACTGAGTAGATATCATCGGCCAACTCAAAATAGGGAACAGTATATATCAATAATAATGTAAATCAACTACAATACTCAACATGTAGCAATAACAATATTAATTCATCAATGAATACAACCGAGTTCACACATGAGGACTCAAGCCTCAATACCATACTCATTTGGGAATTAAGTTCATTAGATTGAGTATATTCATTATCTTTCAAGATTCATTATCTTTCTTCCTCTTGTGTCGGTACGTGACACTCCGCTCCTCTAATTCTATCCTGGTGCCGGAACGTGGCACTCCGATCCTCATATTCATTCTATCCTTGTACCGGAACGTGGCACCCGATCCATATACTATCCTTCTGTCGGAACGTGACACTCCGATCCTCATATTCATTCTATCCTGGTACCGGAACGTGGCACCCGATCCATATTCTATCCTGGTGTCGGAACGTGACACTCCGATCCTCATATTCATTCTATTCTGGTACCGGAACGTGGCACCCGATCCATATTCTATCCTGGTGTCGGAACGTGACACTCCGATCCTCATATTCATTCTATCCTGGTACCGGAACGTGGCACCCGATCCCCTAATTCATCAAGCCTTCTTTTACACTAAGGCATCATCAATCTTATTATATAATATATCAAGCCTTCTTTCATACTAAGGCATCATCAATCTTATTATATAATATATCAAGCCTTCTTTTATACTAAGGCATCATCATTAACAAGTGAATTAGGGTTCTTTCAAGATTTGGGATTCAATAGCTTCATCATGCTTTGTTAATTCATCACAATTTCATAATCATAATCATGCAAGCATACAATTTAAGCACATAGTAGGGTTTACAATACTATCAACACATATCATTCACTATTGAGAGTTTACTACGAGTATCATGAAAACCATAACCTACCTCCACCGAAGAATTGATCAAACAAGCTAATCCTCAAGCTGCGTTTTCTCCTCCCTCTCGATCGATCCCTCTCTTTCTCTTTGTTCTTTCTGTTTGTTTTATTCAAACCTTCTTTCCTTTACCCTAATTTTCATATAATTAAGACTAAAAGAGGACAATAGAACCCACTAATTAACTTAGGTTACCTATTTTAACCCCCAAGTAATTAGACTCATTAATATTAACCCTCAATCTTTATAATTAAGGAAAGAATAGTCCAAAACGACCCTTAAAACGTGTAGAGGAATCCTATTCTGCCTGGGATTTGCGCAACCTGTGACGGGCCGTCGTGCCTGCGACGGTCCGTCATGGTGGTCGTCGCAGCCTCCCAAAATCCAGGTGAACTGTGACGGTCCGTCCTGCACCTCCGTCCTGACGGTAAGAAACTCATTTCTTGTACCAAATTCTCAAAAGTTGAAGTGTTTTGCAACGGGAACTCACGACGGTTCGTCGTGGATGTGACGGCACGTCCTGCAGGTCCGTCACAATTTACAGAGAGTCGATTTTCAGTAACCAATTTCAGAATTCTAAGTATGCTGAAACGATGCACCCTCGACGGGCCGTCGTGCCTGTGACTGTCCGTCGCAGTGCCCGTGGTCCTGGCCAGTTTTTCCAGAATTAAAATCTGCTGCTCAAAACGACTAACAGGTCGTTACAATAGATACCAATTTCCATCGTTCGTCCTCGAACGATCAAAAGAAGAAAAACAATGGCGAAAAGGAGTACCTGAATCTGTAAACAGATGTGGGTATTTTTCTTGCATATCTGCCTCCTTCTCCCAAGTAGCTTCTTCAACCGGTCGATTCTTCCATTGGACCTTGATGGATGCAATTTCTCTCGACCTCAACTTGCGAACCTCTCTATCTAAAATAGCAACTGGTTCTTCCTCATAAGTCAATTCTCATCAAGCAAAACTGAATCCCAACGGATGATGTAGTTTCCATCTCCGTGGTATCTTTTCAACATGGATACGTGAAATACCGGATGCACTCCGGACAGCCTTGGGGCAAGGCTAATTCATAAGACACCTCCCCTATTCGCTTAAGCACTTCAAATGGTCCAATATACCTTGGACTTAACTTACCTCTTTTACAAACCGCATCACCCCTTCATGGGTGAAACCTTCAACAAGACTTGTTCACCTTCCATGAACTCCAACTCTCTAACCTTCCGTCTGCATACTCCTTTTGTCTACTTGCGCCGCTAGAAGCTTTTCTTGAATGCGCTTCACCTTATCTAACGAATCCCTCAAGAGGTCAGTACCCCAAGGTCTAACCTCAAATGCATCAAACCACCCAATGGGAGATCTACACCTCCTCCCATACAATGCTTCAAATGGAGCCATATCAATACTGGAGTGATAGCTATTATTGTATGAAAACTCTGCCAAAGGTAAGAATCTATCCCAATGGCCACTTAACTCTATCACGCATGCACGAAGCATATCCTCCAACACTTGAATCGTTCGCTCCGACTGACCATCGGTCTGAGGGTGAAATGCAGTGCTAAGGTCCAACCTAGTACCCAATTCGGCATGCAATGTTTTCCAAAACTTAGAAGTAAACTGCGTACCTCTATCTGATATGATGGATAGTGGAACCCCATGCAATCGAACGATTTCTGAGATGTAGATTTTTGCTAACTTCTCTGCATTGTAAGTCACCTTGACCGGAATGAAATGAGCAGACTTAGTTAACCTATCAATAATCACCCAAATGGAGTCATACTTACCCATTGTCTTTGGAAGACCAACCACAAAGTCCATTGCGATTCTCTCCCACTTCCATTCAGGAATGGGCATTCTCTGAAGAGTTCCTCCGGGCCTCTGGTGTTCATACTTTACTTGTTGGCAGTTTGGATATTTGGCAACAAACTCAACAATATCTCGCTTCATTCTACTCCACCAAAAGTGTTGCTTTAGGTCGCGATACATCTTGGTTGAACCAGAATGTATAGAATATCCGGAACTATGAGCCTCTGTCAGAATAGTGGTGATCAAATCACCGATGCGGGGTACACATACCCTTCTCTTTATCCTCAAAACACCTTCCTCATTAATTGTTGCTTCTTTAGCCTCTCCTTGCAACACCTTATCTCGAATCCGGATTAATTTCTCATCATCAAACTGCTTCCCCTTAATCTTGTCAAGGAAGGAGGATTGCCTCCACACAAGCTAACAATCCTCCCTTCTCATTAACTTCTAATCTCATGAGGTCATTAGCCAAAATCTGCACTTCTCTAGCCAATGGGCGTCTAGAAGCTTGCAAATGAGCTAGACTTCCCATGCTTCCGGCCTTTCTACTCAAGGCATCTGCCACCACGTTCGCCTTCCCGGATGATACAGATAGTGATATCGTAGTCCTTCAGTAGTTCCATCCATCTCCTTTGTCTCAAGTTCAAATCTTCTGAGTAAAGACATACTGTAGACTACGATGGTCCGTATAGACTTCACACTTAACCCCATAACAGTAGTGTCTCCATTGCTTTAGTGCAAATACTACCGCGGCCAGTTCCAAGTCATGAGTGGGGATAGTTACGTTCATGCACTTTTAATTGTCTTGAAGCATAAGCAATCATGTTCTTCTCTTGCATTAGCACTGCACCCAACCCGAATAGGATGCATCACAATAAAAAATGAAGTTCTTACCTCTACCGGCAAGGTAAGAGATAGGCGCGGTAGTCAACAAAGTCTTGAGTTTCTGAAAGCTTTCCTCACACTCATCCGACCATACAAATGGAACATTTGGCTTAGCAAGTTCTTCAGTTGGGAAGCAATAGAAGAGAATCCCTTGACAAATCGGCGGTAGTAGCTAGCTAACCCAACAAAACTCCGTATTTCTGACACATTAGTGGGTCTTACCCAATTATTCACTGTCTCAATCTTAGAGGATCCACCATTACTCATCCTTAGAAACACGTGCCCCAAGAAGGACACTGCATCTAGCCAAAACTCACACTTAGAGAACTTGGCATAAAGCTTTTTCTCCCTAACATTTCCAACACAATCCTCAAATGCTCCTCATGTTCCTCTTACTTTTAGAATATACCAGTATATCATCTATAATACGATCACAAAGAGGTCCAAATATGGCTTAAAAATCCATTCATCAAGCTCATGAAAGCAGCGGGGGCATTTGTAAGACCAAAGGACATCACTACAAATTCATAATGCCCATACCTAGTCCGAAAAGCAGTCTTTGGCACATCCGTTGCCCGTATTTTCAATTGATGATAACCGGATCTCAAGTCGATCTTCGAGAAGACACAAGCACCTTGTAGTTGATCGAATATGTCATCAATGCGAGGAAGAGGATACTTGTTCTTAATAGTTACCTTGTTCAGTTGTCTATAGTGTATGCACATCAGAAAACTCCCATCCTTCTTCTTCACAAACAAAACCGGAGCACCCCAAGGAGATGCACTTGGTCTAATGAAGCCTTTACTCTACAACTCTTGAAGTTGAGACTTTAACTCTCTTAATTCGGCGGGAGCCATTCTATAAGGGGGTATAGAAATGGGGCGAGTTCCCGGTTCAAGATCGATACAAAAGTCAATATCCCTATCTGGTGGCATACCAGGAAGATCTGCAGGGAACACATCCAAAAACTCGCGGACTACCAAAACCGACTCAATCGAGGGTACTTGAGTAGTGTCGTCCTTGAGATGTGCCAAGAAAGCTAAACACCTTTACTAACCATTTTCTTAGCACGAAGAAAGGAGATAATACGCACCGGATGGAAGTGTAGTAACCCTCCCACACTAACGGATCTGTCCCAGGCTTGGCTAACGTCACTGTTTTAGCATTACAATCCAAGATCGCAAAATTCGGAGAAAGCCAAGTCATACCCAGAATTACATCAAAGTCAACCATTTCTAAGATAACCAGATCTACATAAGTGTTGCTCCCCACAAAGTTCACCAAACAAGACCTATATACCCTTTCAACTACTACAGACTTACCCACCGGAGTAGAAACACGAATAGGCATATCAAGTAGTTCACAACATAGATTTAGACCATTAGCAAATGATGAAGATACATATGAAATGTGTAGAACCAGGATCAAACAATACGGAAGCCATGCAATCACAAACCAGAAGATTACCTGTGATAACAGCATCAGATGTCTCCGCCTCCGATCTCCCAGGGAAAGCATAACAATGGGCCCTTCGTTGGTTTGCCCGTTGCCCCTACCATGTTGTGATGTAGGGGCTCTAGTTTGCCCATCACCTCTGCCGTTTTGGTGACCACCATTACCTCGGCCACCACGCCCTCCAGAATAACGGCCTCTACCATGACCACCTCTACCTCTAGCTAGTGGGGTTCTGTAACTCTGGTTTGGACAATATCTCTTAATATGTCCAATCTCCCCACATCCATAGCACTCTCTGGGTTCATGCATAGGTCTCTCAGAGAAGTGTTGACCGTTCTTAGGTGGACCCCCAACTACAGTATGTAGTGATGACTGAATTGGTCGAACTAAGTAGCCTCCAGAACTCTGTCCCCTAGAGTAGGAACTATTAAACTCACCTCCCCTTCGAAACGTTTTTGATGTCGATGTTGTGGTGAAGTCATCTGGTTTCACTCCTTCCACCTCTATCACAAAATCTACCACCTCTTGGAAGGATGTTGCCGTTGCCGCTATCTGTAAGGCTGAAATCCGCAATTCTGACCTCAACCCTTTCACAAAACGGCGGATCCGTTCTTGTGGACTAAAACAGAGTTGGGTGGCATACCTTGATAAAGCACGAAACTTAGCCTCGTATGCGTTAACCGTCATCCTTCCTTGCTCGAGACTCAAGAACTCATCCCTTTTTCTATCTCTCAATGTCCTTGGGATATACTTCTCCATAAACAGGGTAGAGAATGATTCCCAAGTCATAGGTGGTGCCTCTGTTGGTTGACACTCAACATGTGACCGCCACCAAATTTTGGCGTTCCCTTGAAACTGATAGCTTAGGAACTCAACGCCAAACTGTTCTACTATACCCATCTTGTGTAGTAGCTGATGACAATCAACCAGAAAATCGTAGGCATCCTCTGATTCTGCGCCCTTAAAGACTGGAGGTTTCAATTTCAAGAACTTACTGAAAAGTTCATGCTGATCATTTGTCATAATAGGCCCAGTAGTCAGACGTGGAAATGTGCCTATTCCCAATGATGCATCCATGCGGGGAGCCGTAGTAGCCGCATGTCGTATCTTTGAAAGCGGAGGTGTTGGTGCAGAAACCACTGGAGGTGCCTGACCCTGATCGGATAACCCGCTAAGATAAGCAAGTACCTGGTTGATCATCTCTGGGGTAGGTTGGGGTGGCATTTCCTCATTTTGCACTTGTTCATTCTCCCCTTCCTCACCCTCTCTTATCACCTCCTCGTTCGGTGGAGGAGTCACCGCCCTAGTATCAGATGGGCTAGGGGCTCGTCCTCTTCCTCTAGAGGACGTCCTCCCACGACCTCTTCCACGGCCGCTTGCCGTTGTTCTCCCTCGAGCCACAGCCCCACTGGCTGGCTCAGTCGTTTCTTGTCTTTCCGTTGTCGCTGCTGGTGCGGTCGTTGCTCTAGTTCTAACCATCTGCAAAATAGAATGAAGATGGTCAGATACCAATTTGTATCACCTGGATACCAATTGGACTCAAGTAGTAGCACGAAAGAAGAATGAAAGAATGGAATTTTCCTAAAGTCTCATAGCCTCTCAAAGAAAAGTAAAGGCGTCCCCCTACCGTTCCTTAAGACTCTACTAGACTCGTTCTTGTGTGATGAGACCAATGAACCTAATGCTCTGATACCAAGTTTGTCACGACCCAAATCGGGGACGCGACTGGCACCACATTTACCCTCCTATGTGAGCGAACCAACCCATCTAAACCTTAACATTTCAAGATATATCAACAGAAAATAATGCGGAAGTCTTAAACTCATTAATAAAACAATTCAAAACTATTATTTTTATCCCCAAAATCTGGAAGTCATCATCACAAGAACATCTATCTCAAATTACTAAACTAGGAATGTCTAAGAACAAAAATAACTAAACAGATAGTCCATGCCGGAAGTTCAAGGCATCAAGACTTGAAGAAGAAGACCCAGTCCAAGCTAGAAGCATTAGCTCACCCTGAAGATCCGGTGTGACGAAGACTGGCTTGATTTACTGCTGAGTTGAAGTTACGGAACGTTTGCTGCATTCCACAAATAACAAAGAAGAAAACATAAAAGTAGGGGGTCAGTACAACCACAAGTACTGAGTTGATATCATCGGCCAACTCAAAATAGGGAACAGTATATATCAATAATAATGTAAATCAACTACAATACTCAACATGTAGCAATAACAATATTAATTCATCAATGAATACAACCGAGTTCACACATGAGGACTCAAGCCTCAATACCATACTCATTTGGGAATTAAGTTCATTAGATTGAGTATATTCATTATCTTTCAAGATTCATTATCTTTCAAGATTCATTATCTTTCTTCCTCTTGTGTCGGTACGTGACACTCCGCTCCTCTAATTCTATCCTGGTGCCGAAACGTGGCACTCCGATCGTCATATTCATTCTATCCTGGTATCGGAACGTGGCACCCGATCCATATACTATCCTGGTGTCGGAACGTGACACTCCGATCCTCATATTCATTTTATCCTGGTACCGGAACGTGGCACCCGATCCATATTCTATCCTGGTGTCGGAACGTGACACTCCGATCCTCATATTCGTTCTATCCTGGTACCGGAACGTGGCACCCGATCCATATTCTATCCTGGTGTCGGAACGTGACACTCCGATCCTCGTATTCATTCTATCCTGGTACCGGAACGTGGCAACCCGATCCCCTTATTCATCAAGCCTTCTTTTACACTAAGGCATCATCATTCTCATTATATAATTTATCAAGCCTTCTTTCATACTAAGGCATCATCAATTTATTATATAATATATCAAGCCTTCTTTTATACTAAGGCATCATCATTAACAAGTGAATTAGGGTTCTTTCAAGATTTGGGATTCAATAGCTTCATCATGCTTTGTTAATTCATCACAATTTCATAATCATAATCATGCAAGCATACAATTTAAGAACATAGTAGGGTTTACAATACTATCAACACATATCATTCACTATTGAGAGTTTACTACGAGTAGCATGAAAACCATAACCCACCTCCACCGAAGAATTGATTAAACAAGCTAATCCTCAAGCTGCGTTTTCTCCTCCCTCTCGATCGATCCCTCTCTTTCTCTTTGTTCTTTCTGTTTGTTTTATTCAAACCTTCTTTCCTTTACCCTAATTTTTATATAATTAAGACTAAAAGAGGACAATAGAACCCACTAATTAACTTAGGTTACCTCTTTTAACCCACAAGTAATTAGACTCATTAATATTAACCCTCAATCTTTATAATTAAGCAAAGAATAGTCCAAAACGACCCTTAAAACGTGTAGAGGAATCCTATTCTGCCTAGGATTTGCGCAACCTGTGACGGGCCGTCGTGCCTGTGACGGCCCGTCACACCAGTGACGGTCCGTCCTGCACCTCCGTCCTGACGGTCAGAAACTCGTTTCTTGTACCAAATTCTCAAAAGTTGAAGTGTTTTGCAACGGGAACTCACGATGGTTCGTCGTGGATGTGACGGCACGTCCTGCAGGACCGTCACAATTTACAGAGAGTCGATTTTCAGTGTCCAATTTCAGAATTCTAAGTATGCTGAAACGATGCACCCTCGACGGGCCGTCGTGCCTGTGACGGTCCGTCGCAGTGCCCGTGGTCCTGGCCAGTTTTTCCAAAATTAAAATCTGCTGCTCAAAACGACTAAACAGGTCGTTACACATCGACATCCCCAACATAAACTTTTGGTTGACATCAAGTATGACTTATCATCAAAAGTTAAATAGGAATGTATACAAACAGTATTGTAATTATTGAAAAATTTGTTCATTTTATGATTTCAAAAATCAATACCCATCTATGGAGCATGTAATAGACATTCAATTTTCTCCTTTTATTATAATTACCTAGAACTCAATTCTTCGGAGTGATTTCTAATTTTATTTGGGTGGGTGTTAGATATTATTGATTGTATTTCTAATTCAAAGTGGGTCTGATTTATTAATGTTGTTAAATTTCTTTGTTGAATTTTTATTTAAATGTGATAAAGTGGTCAAAGTTGTACAACTTTCTTTCAAAGAAGATATAGGCTCAAAAATTTCTAAGAAAGGTTCACACATCTCAAAGCGTTAGCCACAAAGATGTCGTACATTGTCAAATTGGATCACTCTTCAAAATTCTGTGCTAAGATTGTTTCAGTAGTTCACTTCACACAATGAATAAGATCAATGCGGCTTGTTCTAGGTCTCATTAAACCAAATGTTTAAAACAACCTCATCATACAAGGAATTTTCACCAATATCAAATAAGACTCAACATTCTTTAGCAAGCGTGAAATGTTCATCACTAGAGACTCTTTTGAAAACCGACTAGTCACAACGAGATGCTAAAAAAAATTACATATTGCCTATTTAACTTCTTTTGCATAATATTAGTAGAGCATTCGTGGAGTTCCATTTATAGCCGTATCTAGCCATCGGTATTGACCACAATCGACAATTGACAATGTGAGAGTACAAAAATCTACTACCATACCCAACAAAAAGCATAAAAACATTGTCATTACTATTATCAAAGGACAAACACAACACAAATTAAACAAAATAATAAAAATAAAATTAAAAAGGAGAGGCACTTACAGTTTAACAAATACAGTAGGGTGAGAAAGAATCTTCACTAATAATCATCTGGCAAGGGGTTAAATAGGTCTCCAAGCAATTCAGCGAACCGCCGAACAACATGCAACACACCAAAATATCATAATTGGAACTACACCAATTTTGGGCTGGAAGGTGAGTGATATCAGGTATGCCGAGTAATAATGGTGCATCGGCTAATGTACGTTAAAACTCGTGGAATGTTCTACGACTAATACCTTGATGATTTTATAAAGGACAGAGAAATTCAGGCTAGCCCATTCTTTCGGCGCGTTGCCGAGTGGTCTTAGTATATGGCCAAATATTCTAGTATCATAGCTCATTTTTTATGCCATAGAAGAAACTAAAGTCGAGATCATTAAACACATTCGACAGACCACTGAAAGGTTCCTAGTGTCTCAAATCACCAAAACCTGAACGTTCAACACACATTATTAACGGCCCCTTTTGGGAACACGTTTGTTACTCTTAATTTACCGGGCCACATTGACTTTATATTTCATAGAAGTATTCTTAGTAAAGAATTGTATAGCAACATCCAATCTTCACTCAAAATTTTATTCTAAGAATTTTAATTTGTTCCATTTCTTTATCTTTTCCTTTTAAAAAGATTAACTTTCATGGTCCCTAAACCTAAATTCATCCATTTCGTTCAGTTTATCTACTCTTCCTCTCAAGTCCTTTACCCAATATATGTCTCATGCCTTCAATACTTATATTTATTTATCTTCCATTTCAATCAGTATGTAACATGATTTTCCCAAAAACTGGGTGATATGGGGACAGACCAATTTGTGTCTTGTAAGGTGTAGTATATTTCCAAAGAACATCATCTAGATTATGAAACCAATCAGTTCTTCCTGAATTCACAGTCTTACCCAAGATCCTCTTAACATCTCGATTGGACATGTCTACTTGTCCACTTGTTTGAGGATCATACGGCGTTGCAATTTTATATTTCGCCCCGAATTTATTCAATGCAGAAGAAAATAGATGATTGCAAAAATGTGAACCTTCTCACTAATAACAATATAGAGGGTTCCAAATCATAGAAAGATGAAGCATTTTAAGAATTTAACAACCTTCTTCCTTTATTGTTGGGTAGTAACATGGCTTCTACCTATTTAGAAACGTAATGCATAGTTACCAAAATATATTTATTACTACACAAGCTCACAAACGGCTCCATGAAATCTATTCTTAAATCATCCAACAACTCAACTTCTAGAATGGGATTAAGAGGAAACTCATGCATTTTGGACACCTTACCTTGTATTGTGCGTTGTATGTGCTTCCTAAAAAAATCATGTGAAACTCATGCATTTTGGACACCTTACCTTGTATTGTGCGTTGTATGTGCTTCCTAAAAAAATCATGTGCAAATTTGTAGAGGGTTGGCCTATAATAATCACTTTGATGTATTTTAGCGGTTTTTCTCGCACATCTATGACGACCACCAACATGCAAAACATGAAAATCATTGAGAATTTCATTAACTTTCTCGTCAAGCACACACCGCTTAATAAGATATTTTACACAATCTCTGAATAAGTATGTCTCATTCCAAATTTATCTCTTGACATAGAACAAGAATCAATTTTCATTATAGAAGTTCAGGTCGTCTGTTATCAGCCCGGAAACCACATGGTTAGCACAATCATCATACCAAGGATTCAGAATAAGAGTGGTCGTCATGTGGAAATGAGTGATTTATGTTAAACTTAATATTATATTTTTGATTGCTTTCCAACCTAGATAGGCGATCGTCTACTTGATTTTTACAACCTCTTTTATCTTTGACTTCAAAGTCGAGTTGTTGCGGCACTAACAACGATTTTATCAAGCGTAGTTTAACATATTTCTTTGCCATTAATAATCGTAGGGTTGCATGATCAATGTTAAGTACCACTTTGGTTCCTAACAAAAATGTCCAAATTGCTCAAATGAATAAATTATCGAAGGTAAGTCTCGCTCCATAACAAAGTAGTAATGTTTAGAACCATTCAATGTTTTGCTTGAGTAATAGATATAATGGAATAATTTATTGTAGTTTTTTCCCAAAACATAACCCAATGCAGTCCCACTTGCATTTCACATCACTTTCAATGGTTTTAACTAATCTAGTCGAATAATAATTAGGTAGATACTAAATTTCACTTTCAAACACTTAAAGGTTCGCATACATGCATCATCAAAGTCATATTTTTCCTCTTTCTCCAACAACATGCACAATGAATGTGCAATTATTTAGAAGGCTGTGATGAATTTCAGGTAGAATCCTACATTCCACAGGAAAGTAAGAATGCCCTCTACATAGATTTGCGGTGGTAGATTGTTGATTACCTCTATCTTTACCGTGCAAACCTCTGAACCCTTTCGTGAGAACTTGTGACCCAAAACAATGCCCCTCCTACCCTTGAAGTGGCATTTCTCTCAATTTAAAGCCTAATTGTTTTCCACATATCTTTCATGACCCTAATTGAGGTGAAAACATATTACAAAATATTCACAGATAACAGATAAGTCATCAATGAAGAATTCCATTGATTTTTCTACAATATCAGCAAAAATAGATAACCAGCAGCGTTAAAACATTTCCGAGGAATTACACAACCCGAAAGGCATCCTTTTGAAAGACAAAGTACCATAAGGGAAAGTTAAAGTGGTTTTCTTTTGATACTCTAATACAATTGAATGAAGAATATACATTAAATAATCACTAGTGAAGCAATACTATCTACACTTTAAAAGTTTATCGAGTATTTGATCCATAAAAGGCGTGGGAAACTGGTTCTGTTTTCATAAAAGTCACTTCATGTAGTGCATACATACTCTCCATCCAGTTACCAGTCTACTAGAAACAATTTCCCTTTGTAACTTTGGACTACCGTGATGCAGCCTTTTTCTCTTACATACTCCACAGAACTCACCCCAATAGGTTAAGCCACACCTACATCACACCTTTTTATTGTATCTTTTTACAACCTCTTGAATCGATGGGTACAATAATTTTTGATGTTCGACACTCGGTTTTAACTAAATATTGATTTGAATTTATGAGTGCAAATTTCATGTGGAATGTCCACAATTACAGCGATAGTCAACCCGATGACCTTGATTTACCTTATCAACGCCTGATGTAGCAATTTTACTTTTCCTTCAAGAAAGTCAGCTTCGATGATTATGGGCAAGATTTTATTTTCCCTCAAGAGTGCATATAGAAGAGGAATGGGGACCACTTTCTAGTAAATTTTTGTGTCTCCTCTGTGGATGGTTAGGCGGGAGAAATTTTTATATCTTTTTATTTTAATATCTAGCCTAAAAAGGTTTCTTGAATGTTTACCTAATCCTGACATAGACGCTAGAAATTCATCATAACCTACAACTTCGGTCTCATCATAATTAGCAAAAACATTTTCTAGAGTCTCACTCATACAAATCAAATGGCTCATGATAGCCACCATTAATATATTACATCAACAATTGAAACCACATGAATATCACATGTGTATTTTATTTGCATATATTAAAGGTGACTTTATATTTATCCACCTTGGAATTTGATTACCCACTTTCAACATCCACTAACGCTCTCTTAGTTTCAAAAAATGGTCTTCACAATATAGAGGGAATTTCAGCATCAATCTCATAATCAAGAATAACAAAATCAGCCAAAAAGATGAATCGATCAAGCTTTATCAATATATCATAGAGTACCCCAACCAGGTGCGTAATCGACTGGTCCACCTAATAAGCCACATTGTATTAGGGTCTTTGTTAGCCGAACACATGTTTTTTAAGGATTTTACAAGGAATTAGATTTATACTTTTCCCCAAATAACATAGAGCTTTAGCAAATTAAAGCATACCGATAGTGCATGGGATGATCAATTCCCCTATATCTTCTTATATTTTTAATCATCTCATTAATCATAATGATATTGCATTTATGAGAAACCTCGACCGTCTCAAAGTCCATGTTTCTTTTCTTGGCGAATAGCTCCTTCAAGAATTTGGCATAACCCTATATCTCTAACAATGCTTCAACTGACAGTAGATTTATAGAGATTGTCTTGAATGATGATAGGTACTTCTTGAACTTTTCATCTTTATTTTTATTCTTGAGAAGTTGAGGAAATGGATGATCTATTTTGGGAAGAGGTTTCACAATCATTGGAGTTGAGACGGGGTTTTGCTTATGACTTTTCTCCTTCTATTTAAGCGTATCACTTTCTGGTGCTTGACTGAGATTCTCTTCCTCATGAATATCAATTTTTTCTTCATGTTCTTTCACCCCATCATTAACATTGATATTTCCAACCTCTTTCTTTCCACTTCGAGTCACCACAACTAAATTTTTGCCATAATCATCCCTCTATGTTTTTGGGCATACACCTCACCTCTTTCACATACCTTCGGTTCAAATCATGTTGAAAGTATATTTAACTAACCCTCAAGTTTCTTTATTTCCACTTCATCTCCTTTAGCAAATAGTTTTATCCCTCAACCTTGTAGAGGATGAAGGACAACAAATCATACATTCGTAGGCTACTCTAGCTACTTCGTGATATTGGCATGTCAGTTGATTGTGTGAGGACCTCTTCAGGATTATCCTCTCTCTTCAATGGTTCATTTTGTTCACACCACTATTGACAGTATCTCTTCCACTCTTCTTTGTTGTGAAAGTCACACCCTTGATTCCCACCTAACCTTAAGTAACTCCGGTGGGAACCCTATTCAACCTAGTGAGATTTCCAACCTTGATTCCCTCTTGGCCTCAATTAACTCAGATAGGAACTCTCTGTATGTCTCCAAACTCTCCTTACTTCTTTTGGTTCACTCACATTTTCTAGCACTGATATTCTTGTGCCTATATTTCTCCTTGTCGAGTTGTTGTTGCGTCATCCTAAACCAAAAAGTGGAAACTCAGTATTCTTCAGTGTATTATGTGTGATATATTTTTGTCATTTCATCATGAAGTGACTAAGCTACGCCAAATGATTGCAACAAAAATCCACCTCGATCATAATTGCAAATAACTCCTCTGTTCATTGAGCCTAAGATCAGGTACAAATATTGAAGTATCTCATCATCCTGCAGCCAATTAGTAGGATATAGAAATACTGACTTTTGTAACCTTAGCCAAGTCTCACTAATTGATTTCCCTTCTACTCGCTTGAAGTTTTGGATTTCATCATTCATTTTCACCATGTTTGAGGGTTGAAAGAACCCCAACTAGAATCCCTTGGTGATTTCCTCCCATAATAGTATAGGGTCTCTCAGTAGATCAGGTAGTCACTTTATTTCTTATCCCATCATTGAAATTGATTTTTTGCGAAATGTTCTTGACTGAGAACTAATTGAATATCCCACAAAGTTACGAATATGATCAAGGAGGTTCTAATGATCTAACTTTCCAAAAATGAGTTACGCTTGTAGAGTTGCATCATTGTATTAGTAACATGGAATGTCGCATGGTCCTCAAGGGAAGGTAGGCGAATACCACCTACCTCTCCCAATAGAGCTTCATTGGTATTGAAGAATACGACACTATCATTTTAGTGAAAACATTGGTTCACATTGTTTTTTTGTAACACTTATCATATCACATGATCAACATACCTAATAAAATAAAGGAAGGTTGGCTCAACTAGAACTTAAGTTGATCACAATAGAAACATTAATAAAATAACTCTAACCACCACTCCCCGGAAGAGGCACCATTATTATTAACACTAAAAAACACCTTATCAAATACTAGGTGTAGGAGATCATAATCTAGTATAAACCCACCCTCTGAGTTAGGGTCTATCCAACATGGAAAGGTACAATATTGAATTCAATTACGGATTTATAAATGCGATTTAAGTACTTGTAGAAATAAGAATTATTAAAAACATTAATTCAAAACAGAAGGTTGACTATAATGTTAGGTGGGGAATTTTTATATCTGATAGTAGTCACAATCGTACAATTAACAAGAATAATCAAATGAGTAGGAAGTACTTGGAGGAATGACAGACTAATTGCCAATTCTCTCTCAATGGGTTCTAGGTAATTACTAAAAGTTACTAAATCGTCATGGGAAGGATGGGCCATAGATGAGATAATTTTCTTTCTAACAACTGCCTAATTTCAATTGATTTTTGTCGAACCTCAATAAAATAAATAATAAAACTAGCCAAGAACCTCACTACATCTACTCTCACGAGCTAGATAGGTAGAATAGGTTTAGAGCTTAACTCTCTCGAGTTGAACTATGACCCAATCTCTAAAAATGCTAATTTATGACCTTGGTTGTACACCTCTTTCTCAAGAAAGAAGAAAACACTAAATCAATTGAAATAAACATTCAACAAAGCAACTTAGTTGCAATGATAAATCAGACCCACTTTGAATTAGCACTACAATCAATAATTTCCAACACCCAGTCAGTTATATTAAGCAATTAGTCATATGGTAAAATCCCCAAGAATGGAGTTCTAGGTATTCATATTAAAAGGAGAAAATTCAATTCCGATTACATGTCCATAGTTTGGTACTGATGTTCAAAATCTTAAAAGGAACAAATCTTGCTTTAATTACTACACATGACTAGAAATATCAAGAAAAACCCAACAAAAATGATTCTTTGTTCTCAATATCTCTTTCACAATGTCTTGAATGCCCTTTGTCTTCAAAAAAATTAATTTAAACTGATCCAAAATTTAATCTTTTTCGGGTGGATCGGCGAGGAAAGTAAGGCTTCACTAGCCAATCAGCAAATCACCTGTCACTCTCAATCATTTCCCTATTAACTATATTTCATCCCCTTCATATTATAACTTTCAGAGGTCTGTGTCGGGGTTTTCCAAGTTGTTCGGCAAATGTGCCCTTTGTTCCTTCATATCGCCACTCTTCTGCAGCTTCACCTAAGGTCTTGTGCACTTAAGTGGACACAACCCCTCATAATTCATCCATTCAACAAGTTGCCAATCATAAATATCCTTCGCCTAAATTTCTCTAGTCTAAGAGGTAATTTTCTCCGAAATTTTGAGGGCTAGGAGCCACTCAGCGAAATGTCGAGTGGACTTGGCGATCACACGGAACGCTTTTCTCCCCATCCTGAACTAGTTGTTTTTTTGCTGGTTGTGTCCTAGTCTTGGTCTTTGGCTTGTAATGTTGCATATCATCTTTCTAATAGCTTAAAGCATAAATTTACATTTGAGGACTCTTATATAATAACAACATAGCTCTAAATCAGTAGTAATCTCAAACTCATCACTTATTTATCAAAATTTTCTTAGTTACAAACTTTCAACTGAAAAATACAAGAAAATAAAATGATTGGTAGTTATTTGAATTTTCAATGAATTTGACTTTGAATTTTCATTTTTTCATTAATATTGAAACTAAAAACTAAAATATAATTATTTAATTAATTTTAATTGTCTAATTTATCAAATATTTTGCAACGTTGGTAGAAATGAACATAAATGACATCATTTCATTATGCTTCCATTTTTCCTATACTGTTCTTATTGTACCAACAATAGCTGATTCTTTCTTTCTATCTATGTCTCTTTCTCCTAACTTTGTTCATTTACCTCATACTAAATTAAAACCAAACATTAATGTTAAATATTATGTAGTTTAATTTTAAGAAAATTGGTACATGTATCTATAAAAAACCTATTAGTATTACATGTTTTGATATTATGATTTTGAATGGACCCATTTTTCAAAAAAACTTCATATATAATGTTTAAACACCACTCATGTACTTTTGGTCTTTTTCGCACCCTGAGGCTATCCCCCTCGACGTAAATACGAGTTCTAGAATCACGAGTAACCACCTAGCTTGAGTTTTAATATCATTAGGATGCTTAAACAATTGAACACAAGATACTATGTGAAAGCTTAAAACATGGGATAAACTAAATAATGAAGAATACCTAATACCGATCTAAATATATAAATACTGAAAAAGAGTTAATGATGTTGAACTATAACTCTTAACCAAAACCTATTCAACCTATGTCTCAATAGAGCCTCTAACTTAACTTATTATTGATCCTAGGACATCCCCAGCTAACTCGAGTAAAATTAAAACATAAATGAAAGACTAAAATACAAATATATATTTTCTCCTTGAAGTATGAGGGCTCACCACTAAAGCTGCTCAAGGTTGGTCGAGCACAAATCTTAGGGTGAACTAAATGATAGGACATAAACCTACATCACAAAAAGATTTCTATAAGAGTATTTGTTAGTACTTCGAAGGTACTGAGGATGCCTAATAGGATAAAGCTGAACTAATATATTGTTGAACAAAGCATATTGAGCATTGATATAAACTAAACATGATGAATATACGAAAGTAGTAATATAACAGAAAACCTAGTAAAATATCAATGCTCAGTATATACCAAGTAGTAATATATCAGAAAACCTAGTAATATTCACTAGAGATTTCACTATGTGAGCTATTATAAATCGACATAAAACCCCGTGAGCTAAACGTGGATTCTTATGTATACGTCCCACTGAGAAGAAAAAAAACTTTATGATGGGTATAACATCAAGACTAACATGATCCCTAAAAAAGATGCACTCTTACAAGATTTAAAAACGTATGAGGGCACATAGTTTAGGGTCTATGAGGGTATGTTGAACACTATTCCATCTTGGTCTAAGCCTACACCATACTGGATGTATGTAACAACATAATTGAAATGCTAGATAGGTCAGTATCTAAAATGAAAATTTAAGAATGTAATATCTAAATACATCAAATACAACAGTCTTAACTGAAACATATTATATATATATATATATATATATATATATATATATATATATATATATATGTCTGAATTGACCTAGCAAGTTTATTTAATTGATAAACAAATCTACGCAACTAAGGTCTGGATTTGATGCAATAATTATGTAACAATGTTACAAACTATGATTATATGATTGAGGATACTATAAAGACTAAATCTCAAGAATTATCTAATGTTCTAGAAATCCTATGTTTAAAGATGATATAGGGAATCAATAATCTGACTAAATTCTAGGGACCTCGTAGAGGAAAGGAACCAAAGATTTTAATTCCAGTGGGGACAACTATGATCATTGTAGCTGCAGTGAAGTAGGCACGAGAATCAACGTCTAAGCCCACAATAAACATTTGATGAGCCCAAACAAGAAATCTTCCTTGGTTAGCGGACCGTTGGAGCATGGGGGCCGATAACTTGTTTTTTACTGATAGAAAGCATCTCTTTTATGTCCCTCGTGACCGAACTCACTAAAAAAATCACAATTGAAAGAGTTTTTTTTGCCGGGAAGAGGCTTCATCGTCCGTCTCCTCATAAATGATGTTAGGATAACCTTAGCTTCGCTGACTTTATGAGGTCTAACCTGTGCCACGACATTAGTGGCTTAGCTCTTCGCGCTTCCCGCAGGCTTTTTTTATAGAGAGAGAGTAAGGGGGGGCACAAAAGATTGGTACGCTCCGAAAAGCTTAGTTTTTTGGTTCGCCCCCTATGTGGTTGGCCTTCTTACCAGTCTGCCACCTTTTCTCTTGATAGAATATATAAATGCCCGAGCTCCATCCTTGCTTGTGTTCTTCACCGACACTCGCCAGATGTATCACTCATCCCGCTCCCGATGGATCGGTAAGGAGTCTTCTTGTGTGTTATAATCTTTACGGGAATGAATCGCATATGTTGGTTGAGAATTTCTCAGGAATTCATTGATAATGACTTTGCCAGCTTCTAGGGAGGCTACTCTTCTTTTTTGTCGATCGAGCTGCTTTCCCTCATTCCACTCGTCCTGCCCTCTTCACGAACTTGTACAATCGATGCCACAAAGATAGCCAACTCTATTATCTAAGAAATAAGGAAAGGGGCGACAATTTGGAACCCACAAGTGAAATCCCACATACATGGTGATGAATTCACGGAGAAATTATTTTTACGTGACTGAAATGGAATAAAACTTGTTCTGTTCTTATAGAGAGTTTGGTTACCTTTTTATTATCTTTTTTTTCTCGTTTAATCAATTTTGTTGAAAGAATCTCTTATGGTAAGTTCCTAGGATTAAATTGCATAGTTTAGATATCCAACGGTTAAAGGGAAAAACCAAAACGACCCTAACTTAAAATCTGATGAGGCCATCAATGGGCATGACTAATGGACCGTCAACTAACCGATGGTTAGTCCTATAAATCCATCATTTGGCATATCCATGAACCGGGGCCACGAACCGTTATCCCACTCATAGTTTGTATGTCCGGTCATTGGTCTATGGATTTCTTGTGATTTTTAAGTGGATAGCCTTTGCCCCTTCCTACAGTGTTTGGTTCTTATCATGACTCGTGTGTGGATCTTGCCTGTTGCACCTTTATGTTGTGAATTTCTTAATTTTCAGTAATTTTTTAATATGGGGTGTTATATTATCTCCCACTTTAGAACATTCATCCTCGAACGAAGTCTAAGCTCATTGAATATGGAGAGAAGGAGCCACTAAGTACTAAAACTAATGTCTAAATTAACAAAATTCAAAGCACATGCAAATACATTGAAAATGAAAGTATTAGTAAGGGATCATTATAAAAAGAATGAATTTATGCAAGAGTAAGCTAAGATACTAGAGAGGAACATTATTACAAAAAGCTGAAATGGAATCGGAAGGAAACAAATAAGGATCCTTGGACTTCATGGTTGCCTCTTCTTCTCAAGTAGATCCCTCTCAGGATGACTCCTGCACAAAAGCTTAACTAAAGCGACTTCTTTGTTTCTCAACCTATGAACCTGAGAGTCAAGAATTTCAACACGAACATTCTCATATGTGAGACTCTCTTTGAAATCATTATTTCAAATGGTACTATGGATGCCGGGTGACCCACACACTTTTTCAAAAATGAAATGTGAAAGACCAAATCTATGTCATAAGCCACTTTACAAATTGTGTTGAAGATTCTGTTAGACCCTAAATATCTAGAACTATTTTTCCTTTTCTTTCCTAATATCATCACCTGCTTCATAGATTACTATAAAAATCCATCATCAATATGAAATTCTAAGTTCCTTTTATGCACATCAAATGACTGTTTATGTCTTTAGTCTATCTTTGATGAGTTGAACTTTTTGAACAGCCTGATAAAATGAGTCTTGCCGAATAAAGGCTACGTTACCTACTTCAAACAAACAAACTAGAGATTTGCATCTATGCCCATATAATGCCTATAATGGGCCATATGAATACAAGATAATAATTGTTATTTTTGGCAAACTATATAAGAGGTAGTAATAATCCCAACATCACTTAAACTAAATCATTCAAGCTCTCAATAGTCTTCTATTGTCTGAATTGTACGTTTTTCCTAATAATCCTTCTATGGATGGAATGTTTATTGAAATTAACCTGAGAGCCAAGACTTTTCTCATATATTTTCCAAAATGAGAGGTAAATTGAGGACCTCTATCAGAGATGACATAAAAAGGGACCCATGTGAATTGACTATTTCATAAATGTAGGGTTTGGCGTAGTCCTCCACCGTGTCTGTAGAATTGACAACCATAAAGTAAGTGTACTTAGTAACTCTATGTACCTTCACCAAAATAGAATCATGTTGTCTACGAGTGTAAGGTAAATCCATGATGAATTCCATGTTTATCAATTCCCACATCCGTGTAGGAATGTGAACTTTCTGTGTCATACCTCATAGTTTCTTATGTTCTACCTTTACCTATTTACGATCATTGAACTTACACACAAAATTTTTTATATCCCTCTTCATGTCATTCCACGAATAGCCTTCCCACGGATAACGGTACATCTTGGTAGCTCATGGATGAATAAAGTACCTTGAGTTATGAGCTTATTTAAGGATCTACTACCTTAACTCACCTACCTTACGAAGACATAACTGACCCTGGTACTGAAGCACAACTTCACCTTTCAATTGACGCAATATATGATCGCTGTCATGTTTTTTTTAAGCCTACAATACCTATGAAGATTATTATATATTCTAAACTATCACACCACCATTTAACATGACAATAAGACCGACTCCTAAGTGATCAAGCCGGTGAGTATATTTTTCTAATTCCTTCCTTTCTTCCTCAACATGTGCTACACTACCCATAGATAGTCTACTAACAACATCAATTAGTACATTGTTCTTACTGATATGGTAAAGAACATTCTTGTCATAGTCCTTGATGAATTAAACTCATATCCTCTACAGAATATTCAACAATTTCTCTGTGAATACATAATGGAGGATCTAATGATCTATGAACAAATCTACGTTAACACTATTCACATAACGCGTGAAAATCTTTAGGGAAAATACTATTGTTACGAGCTCGAGGTCATGAGTTGGGTTCATGAACCTTATGATGTCTATAATCATATGATATAGACTTACATCGCTGCATCAACATAATACCTAAGCCTACTCTAGTTAAATCACAATAGATCATATAACTGTCTAAACCCTCTCGTAGAGTCAACACATGATATGTAGTTAACTAGTTTTCAGTTCTAAGAAGATCCCATAACACTCAGTAGACCACTAAAAAATAACCTTTTTCTGAGTTAACTTTGTCAATATGGAAGCTATGTATGACAAACCTTCAACGAATCTCTTTTAATAAACATCCAAACCCAAAAATCATTTCATATATGTTTGAGAGGTGCTTTTAGGACATTTCTTCACTGCCTCTATTTGTGAGAATGCACTCAGATCAATTTGCTAGATATGATATAACCAAGGAATTGAGTTGATTGGAACTAGAACTCATATCTTTTAAACTTACTGAATAATGTATGACTGGGGAATTGTGTGACTCTACACAATAATTCTCAGATGAGTCTCATGTTCGTCGTCATTCCTAGATTAAATGAGTATATTTTTAATAAATACTATTGCGAACAAGGCCAAATATTCCTCAGAAACCCCATTAATTATATCTATTATGTTGTTGGAACATTGGTTAGTCCATATGACATAACTACATATTCATATTGACCATACCGAGTCCTATATTATGTTTTCAAGATTTCACTATCTCTAACTCAAAGTTTGTAAATAATAAGATTTGAGGTCTATGTTTGAAAAATGACTTGCACCCTGAAGTTGGTCCGACACCTCATCAATCATTGGGATAGCGTACTTGTCATAATTTGTCACTTTGTTTAGCTTCTTATAGTCTATTCACAACCTAAGAGAATCATTTTTCTTTTTTTAATGAATAGCACTAGATAACCCCATGGAAAGATATTAGGTCTGATGAAACCCTTATCTAGAAGTTCTTTCAACTTTTCCTTAATCTCCTTAAGCACAACTAGATCCATTATGTAAGGGGGAATAGAAATAGGTTGGTGCTTGGAAGTATATCTATTCCGATGATGATCTCCCTTTAAGTAGGAACTCCCTGAATATCACCTGGAAACATTTCTGGAAACTGATTTACTACTTGAACTGACTCAACAGTACGGGTAGTGGAACTTTAATCCTTAACCCAAAAAATATGATAGGTATACCCTTCATAGATCATTCTTTTCTCCTAAAGGTAAGAGATAAATTGACTAATAAACACTGTTCTACTACCATTTCATTGTATGAGTGGCTCGCTTAAAAACTAAAATAGAATGATCCTAGTTCTACAATAAACTAATGCATAATAGAAATTTAACTTATCCATTCCTAAAGTAATATCTATCACGACCCAATAAGATTCATAAGTAGCGCCACAATTAACCTGCTAGATGGGGGAAACAACCAATTTATCACCTCCGAGAAGTAACCGGTCTCCTCTTCCTTAGAGAGGACTAAGACTAACCTTTTAGCATTTATCATTACCTTTCATAGGTTAAATTTCTTAAAATTTAAAACATTTCATCTTTATTTATATTGAGTTTTACATACACCTCTCGTTTACACAGATTATATACATAGGGAGTTTACATAGACTCCTCGCATAGGAAGTACTACGTAAGCTCTACTTTAATTTCACATACATACCTATAACAATTTAATATTACAGGAAGTCTAGGATATGTTTCACATTTAAAGCATTAAAATTGAATACAACATTCAGGCATGACACTCACATGATTAGAATAAAATCCACATATAGGCATATACAACAACAGTCTCAAATTAAAAAGGGAAAGAATTAAATGTCTTTAAACTAGAACAATATCAATAACTAGATAGTGACATCATCCTAGGAAGGTGAGAGACTACAAAACATGGAGAATGAGAATCCAAGTTATCTTCAAATTCCCTTTCTAGAAGATCAACGGTCGGAACATATATAGTTGTAGAAACTTAGAAATATGGGTTACTACATTCTTGGACTAAGTACACAAAATATTTGAAATCATGATAAAGGTGTCATTTGTTCAAAATCATGCTGTGTTACTTTGAAAAAGCTTATGCACAACTCAAGAAACTTATGAGCCAATATTCACATATTTTTCAAGACAAAGCCATATGCAACACAAGACCAACATCATCAAGTATAACAAAGTCAACATATACCATAGCATAATTAAGTACATAACCAAACCAAGTTCAACTTCATGATATAACTACAAAGTTTATAGTAGGTGTTAATATTATTACAATATATACAAGACCCTTACTCATAAGCCAACATCAAGTCCACAAATTCAATTATCAAGCAATGCCCCATAACCTTCCGCAACCAAGTAAACCCAACAAGAGATCATAATCAATGCGTAACTTCGCATAACATAGCATTAAGAGTACTCATTCTCATATTTAGCAATATACACTAATAGTATGTTCATATATGAAACTAACATAATGTAGGATCATCAACATATAAAGTCAACATATGCATATCATTTAATTTATAAAATATTAGAACAACCTTCTAAGACTTCCCTCTCGGCCAACTAGTTAAATGCATAATTAGAGTACCAGACCCCCACCTAGACTAAGTCAAACTTTTAAGGCCACCCTACTTAGTGTTCACTTTATTACTTCATTTACTGTAGGGGACACTTGCCTTAAACGAAATAGACCACATGAGATAAATGTGGAATCTGGTGTCATGAAACCCTACACCAAAACAAGGTGGACTACTTCCCATGGTAGTACCACAATATGTACTTAACATTCTAGATGGATCAACTAGATAGTATTCCTATGGGGGCAACATAGTTTAAGAAATACAAAATATACGTCACACACTTTGTATGCACGTCGCATTGTAGTCTCTAGTATCATTAGTAAATTAGTGAACTAACTTACCACATTGGGAAGCGACACATCTCACATTCTAGTTCACTTGGTGCTAAGCTAAAGTCCCTTTATGAAATGTCCTTAAGCCATATCTTAACAATCATAACTTAGTTTAGGCCCTAGGAGACTAACTCCTTGTATATTCATAGACATTAGCTCATCAGTAATTGCATGAGAATTCTCTTTCAATACAACTCTTATATATGAGATCAACACATTATAATCATCATGTCATAATAAGAAATATGGGCAATCCATAACAAACCTTATATATCATTTCATCTTAACATATTATCACCTATTCACATAATGAAGACATTCGAATTGCATCATCAAACAAACACCCTCTTTATATAATAATAAGACAATGATTCAATTGAACATCATTAACAAGTACAATTCAGCACAATTGAAGTCAAGGTTGAGGATCACAAAGTCTTACAAATTCTCCTTCAACAAGCCATCAACATTGGTCATACCCTAAACCAATCAAATTTCATCCATGAATAGGTTTAATAACATCATTAAATAGTAATTAATACAATAACTAAAGCAATTGCATCAATACTAATAAATTTGACATGAGTTCATAACATAGGGTTAGGGAATTCGGGTCAATTTATGATCTATTTTACTTACTAGGTTAATTAATCAAGAAATATCATAATTGAACAATAATACATAATAATATAATCATAATTATCAAAAGAAACAATAAACAATACAATTTAAAAAAATAATTTCGGATTACGAATAAACCCATATGAAATCATCTTTTGGAAATCAATTTTGTGAAGAACCTTTTGGGGAAAGGAATACTAAAGGCAAAAGGTTCTTATATCTTGATATTATTTGAATAATGATGGATAATAGTGATCTTATTTCTTTCCTAGAACCCTTATACCTTGGTTTTCTATGGAGTGTTCTTTGAAAGAGAAAGTAGAGAAAAGGAAGAGAAATTTGTGTTTGGGATATTCTGAAGGGTTTAGTTTGGTTTAGGCTTAGGGTAGTTTATATTTTCATTTAACTATGTTAATTAACAAAACCTTAACCCCTAATTAATTCCTAAATAATGAATAAACGAAGTAATTTAACTTTACAGAACTCAGGCATGACCCATGAGACCACGATCGACGGTCTGTAGGTTAACCTATGCCCCTGCCCCCAACCATCCATCATATCTGTAGTTTAGTTAAGAGTGTTTTCTGATTGGACATTTTTGTAAAAAATTCTAAGTGTTGGTCGACGGGCGCATTGACGCCTAGTCGCCTGCAACTGTTGCTGAACATTGTCTTGTTACAACTTGTGTGCTAGAATGGAAGGGTGCACCTCAATGAGCCTTATAGTGGTCTTTGGGGATCGTACCTAGATGTTTCAACCATAAACATGTTCTAATACTAGTTTGACACCTTTCCACAAAATATGATGAATTATTGACTCTTAAAACCCCGTGAATTAGGCTAAGTCATAGTAGCACCTCTTCACTAGTCTTCGGACATCATGGACATTTTCTTGACATCTTGACTCTAAAACTTCCTACCTAACTTCTAAACAGTAATTTTGACCCTTAAAAGTGTTAAAAACCTCAGAAACTCACGTGAGGCTCTATATTAGTTCTTGGACTTTCGAAGTGTTACATTATTCCCCCTTAGGAAACATTCGTCCCCGAATGACTCTAAAATCTTTGAAGGGAATGGATAGACCCAATACTAGCATCCCAACAACAACAACATAATCAAAACATGAGTTACAACTCAAAATAAACATAAAAACGTTGAATTTACACATAACAACTCAAAACATCAATTACTTTATTGTAAGAGCTCAACATCAAAGCATGAGGAATTTCCTTCTCAACAACATGAGCTCAACAACATATAAAGAGTCACTCATGCCGAAACTCATTTCAAGAAACATCAACATGATAAATATTATTTCATTAAGCCAAAAACATACCAAATATAAAAATAAATGCATATCAACAAAAGAGTAACTTTTCATGAAAATCTCGTGTTAGCCAAACTTTCAACATTTTATGCAAGTCTTTGCAAATCAAGCCAAAATCAGTTTTACTAATTATTTTATTTATTAATCGGAACAACTAACCTTCATTATAAAAGAGATAGTGATAATGGAACTTCATGTTGGCCTCGACCTCCCATGTTCCTCCCTAAACGAGGTGGATCTTCCATAACACCTTTACGAAAGTCACCTCCTTGTTCCTCAACTTCTTCACTTGTGGATGAAGGATTTTTACCGAAACCAGTTTATAGGAGAGATTCTAATCCACATCTAGACCTTCAATATGAAGAATGGACTCGGGGTCACCAATTCACTTTTTAATCATGGATACATGAAATATCAGATTAACCAAATATAGATCAGTAGGTAATCTCAACTCATATGCAACCTTACCATCACTTTGCGAAATTTTTTAGGGACCCACATAAAGAGGACTTAACATTCCTTTCTTGCCAAATCTAACAACCTCTTTTAGAGGTGAATTATTCAAATGCACCTTATTACATTATTTATACTCTAAATCTCTTCCCCTATTGTCGGCATAGGACTTTTGTCGGTTGTAGGCTGTTTATAAATCGATTCATTATTATATGAACTTTCTCTAGAGTCTTATTAATAAACTCTGGACCAAAGAGTGGGGACTCACCAGCTTCAAAAAATCTAATTGGAGACGTACGTCTCTTACCATAAAATTCATTAAAAAGATACATGGATATAGTCGAATGTTAACTATTATTATAAGAGAACTCAACCAACGACAAGTAACATCCTAACTTCCCTTGAAATCATTTACACAATCCCTAACCATATTCTCAAAGGTTTGAATAGTAAGCTCCGCCTGAACATCCATTTTTGGATGAAAAATAGTGCTTAACTTCACTTTGTACCTAACCCTTTTTGAAACGATCTCCCAAATCGAGATGTAAATTGAGAACCTCTATCCAAAATAATGGATAAAGGGATACCATGAGCACTCACAATGTCATTGATATAGATTTTTGCATACTTTTCCGCCAAATTAGTAGACTTAAATAGATAAATTGAGAGGATTCCGTCCACAACCACCCATATAGAGACATTTTGCCTTCGCGTCTTAGTAACCCCAAACAAAGTCCATATTAATGTATTCCCACTTCCAAGCGGCAACTTGTATATCTTGGAGTAACCCACCCGACTTTTAGTGCTCGACATTCACTTTTTGGCAATTGGGTCAATTTTCAACATATTCTGTTATGTCCCTTTTCAAGAGATCACACGAAAGTACATAATTAAGGTCATGATATATATTCTTAGAACATGGATGAATCGAATAACGGGAACCATGAGCCTCCTCTATAATTTGATTCCACAAATCATCCACATTAGGCACACACAACTCTCTTCGTACCTAAAAACACCATCCCCTTATTGAAAATGACTCATTAAGCTTTTCATGAACCGATTCCTTTAAATACATCAATGATGGATAAAGTTATTTCTTAGACTTCACCTCGACTACCACATACAATTCAGAGTTATGATGGACCATAAATCCATTAGGAGAATCTTTGAATCTAACACCAAAATGAGCCAACCTATGGACATCTTTTGCTAGGTATTTCTTATCTTATTCCACATAAGACACACTACCCATGTTCATACGACTTAGAGCATCCGCAACCACGTTCGCCTTGCCGAGGTAATATAAAGACTCGTGTCGTAATATTTCAACAATTCCAACCACCTTTGGTCTAATATTCAACTCCTTTTGTGTGAAAACATATTGAAGACTCTTGTGGTCGGTATACACATCAACATGAACACCATATAGGTAATGCCTCTATATTTTCAAGACAAACAGACGCTAACTCAAGATCTTGAGTTTTGTAGTTTTTTTCATGAACATTATGTTGCCTAGAGGCATATGATATAAACTTCCCATGTTTCTTAAGGAAGTAACCCAATCCCACTTGTATGCATCACAATAAACCATAATTCTCTTAGTACCCTGCGGTAAAAGTCAACACCGGAGTGGTTGCTAGCTTATCTTTTATGATTTTAAAGCTTCTTTCACATGCCTCCGATGACTCTAATTTCACATTTTTTTGGGTCAAGGTAGTCAAAGGAGATGAAATGGATGCAAAAACATCCACAAACCTCATATTCTACCTTGATAGACCCATAAACTTCATATGTCGGTTGGATCCTAAAGTCTAGGCCAATTTCTAACCGCCTCAGTTTTCTTGGAATTAACCTTTACACCATCACTAGTGATTATATGGTCCAGAAATGCCACTAACATTAACCAAAACTCATGCTTGTTTTACTTGGCAAATAGTTCGAGTTCCTTCAAGACATGTACACCACTCTCAAGTGCCCCATATGATAACCCTCATTCGTCGAATACACAAATATATCGCCAATAACAACAATGACAAATAAATCATGGTAATTTTGAAACAACGTATTCATTAAGTCCATAAATGATACCGGGGCATTAATCAACCAAAACAACATCACCCTAAACTAATATTGACTGTATCTTATTTGAATGGCCATTTAGGGAATATCTTCATCTCTCACCCTATGTTGGTGATATCTCGACCGCAAGTCAATTTTGGAAAAGTAGCTTGCCTCTTGGAGTTGATAAAACAAGTAATACATTTGATGGAGAGGATAATTATTCTTAATGGTCACTTTATTTAGTTTTTGATAGACAATACACATCCTAAACGACCCATACTTCTTTTTCACAACTAGAAGTGGAGCACCACATGAGGAATACTAGGTTGAAGGAATCCTTTGTCTAGTAAATCCTTGAGTTGAGCCTTCTACTCTTTCAATTTGGTTAGAGCAATCTGATAAGGAGTAATTAAAATGGGATTTGTATCCGGTAGAAAGTAAATACAAAAGTTAATTTCCCATTATGGAGGATTTTAGGAAAGATCATTAGGAAAAACCTCTGGAAATTCCCTCACTACGGAGACAAACTCAATGGGAGGAACTTTGGAGTCTAAATCTTTGACTCTCATAATGTGGTATAAACACTCTTTAGAGATCTTCTTAAAAGCCTTTAGAAAAGAACTTATACAACCTCTACAAATAAAACTGTCACGACCGGAGTCTAGACCCTAGCCAAAACCGTCGTCGTTGACCTCTCAGAAGTCGTAGAAAATCCTACGTACGTCATCGTTATATCATCTAGATAAATTTTAGCGGAGATTTAAAGATTTTGTTTAGTTGAAGTATTGTCACGACCCAAATCGAGGACGCGACTGGCACCCACATTTACCCTCCGATGTGAGCGAACCAACCCATCTAAACCTTAACATTTTAATATAATATCAACAGAAAATAATGCGGAAGACTTAAACTCATAAATAAAACAACTCAACTATTATTAACATCCCCAAAATCTGGAAGTCATCATCACAAGAACATCTATCTCAAATTACTAAACTAAGAAGTCTAAAAAGCTAAAAAAAAACAAGTAAAAGCTAGTCTATGCCGAAGTGTCAAGGCATCAAGACTTGAAGAAGGAGACCCAGTCCAAGCTAGACGCATTAGCTCACCCTGAATTCCCGATGAAGTGAAACTGGCTTGATCTAGTGCTGAGTCGAAGTTGACGGAACGTTTTGCTGCATAACACAATAACAAAGGACACATAAAAGTAGGGGGTCAGTACACCACACGTACTGAGTAGATATCATCGGTCAACTCAAAATAGGGAACAATATATATCAATAATAATGTAAATCAAACTACAATACTCAACATGTAGCACAGCAATTACTTTATCATTAACATTTTCCGTCAAGTTCACACATGAGGTCTCAAGCCTCAATCCATACTCATTTGGGAAATAAGTTCATTAGATTGAGTATTTCATTATCTTCAAGATTCATTATCTTTCTTCCTCTTGTGTCGGTACGTGACACTCCGCTCCTCTAATTCTATCCTGGTGTCGGAACGTGACACTCCGATCCTCATATTCATTCTTCCTGGTACCGGAACGTGGCACCCGATCCTCATATTCTATCCTGGTGTCGGAACGTGACACTCCGATCCTCATATTCATTCTATCCTGGTACCGAACGTGGCACCCGATCCTCATATTCTATCCTGGTGTCGGAACGTGACACTCCGATCCTCATATTCATTCTATCCTGGTACCGGAACGTGGCACCCGATCCTCAATTTCTATCCTGGTACCGGAACGTGGCACCCGATCCCCTAATTCATCAAGCCTTCTTTTATACTAAGGCAATCCTCATTATCATTATATAATTTATCAAGCCTTCTTTCATACTATGGCATCATCATCTTATTATATAAATATATCAAGTGAATTAGGGTTCTTTCAAGATTTGGGATTCAATAGCTTCATCATGCTTTGTTAATTCATAACAATTTCATAATCATAATCATGCAAGCATACAATCAAGCATATAGACAGGTTTACAACATCATCAATACATAGCATACACTATCAAGAGTTCACTACGATTATCGTAACAAAAACCATAACCTACCTCCACCGAAGAATTGGAATCAATCAAGAAATTTCCCAAGCTTGCTATTCTTCTCTCTCTCGATCGATCTCTCTCTCTCTCATCTTCTTTTCTGTTCTTTCGCTTTTGTTTTATTCAAACCCCTTTCCTTTACCCTAATTAATCATGTAATTAAGTGTGAAAAGGACAATAAAACCCCACTAATTTACTTAAGGTTACCCTTTTTTAACCCCTAAGAAATTAGACTTGTTAATGTTACCCCTCAATCCTTATAATTGAGGAAAGAATAATCAAACGACCCTTAAAACGAGGAAGGAAATCCTAAACTGCTGGGACTGCGCACAAACCGGTGACGGGCCGTCGTGGGTGCGACGGTCCGTCACAACAGGCCGTCGTGCCTCCCAGTTTTCAGTGGGCTGTGACGGCCCGTCACCCCTGTGACGGTCCGTCCTGCACCTCCGTCCTGACGGTCAGAAACTCGTTTTCTTGCACCAAATTCCCAAAATTGAAGTGTTTTGCTACGGGGGGCTCACGACGGTCCGTCGTGGATGTGACGACTCGTCCTGCAGGTCCGTCACAATTTACAGAGAGTCGATTTATTTTCATACCCGATTTTCAAACTTCTAAGTGTCATGGAACGGACCTCTGTGACGGACCGTCGGGCCTATGACGGTCCGTCGGGGTGTCCGTAGTTTTGGTTGGCCAGTTTTTCAGAATTTCGTTCTGCTGCTCAAAAGACTAAACAGTCGTTACAATAGATACCAATTTACCCATCGTTCGTCCCCGACGATCAAAAGAAGAAAAACAATGGCGAAAAGGAGTACCTGAATCTGTAAACAGATGGGGTATTTTTCTTGCATATCTGCCTCCTTCTCCCACGTAGCCTCTTCAACCGGTCGATTCTTCCATTGCACTTTGATGGATGCAATCTCCCTCGACCTCAGTTTTGCGAACTTCTCTATCTAATATAGCAACCGGTTCCTCTTCATAAGTCAAGTTCTCATCCAACAAAACTGAATCCCAACGGATAATGTAGTTTCCATCTCCGTGGTATCTCTTCAACATAGATACATGAAACACGGATGTACTCCGACAGCCCTGGGGGTAAGGCTAATTCATAAGCCACCTCCCCTATTCTCTTAAGCACTTCAAATGGTCCAATATACCTTGGACTTAACTTACCTCTTTTTCCAAACCGCATCACCCCTTTCATGGGCGAAACCTTCAACAAGACTTGTTCACCTTCCATGAACTCCAAGTCTCTAACCTTTCGGTCTGCATACCCTTTTGTCTACTTTGAGCCGCCAAAGCTTTTCTTGAATAGCTTTCACCTTCTCCATAGAATCTCTCAACAGGTCAGTCCCCCAAGGTCTAACCTCGAGGCATCAACCAACCAATGGGAGATCTACACCTCCTCCCATATAATGCTTCAAATGGAGCCATGTCGATACTAGAGTGATAACTATTATTGTACGAAAACTCTGCCAAAGGTAAGAAGCTATCCCAATGGCCACCAAACTCTATCAACACAGCGCGTAGCATATCCCCACAACTTGAATCGTTCGCTCAGACTGACCATCGGTCTGAGGATGAAATGAGTACTAAGGTCCACCTAGTACCTAATTCAGCATGTAGTGTCCTCCAAAACTTAGAAGTAAACTGCGTACCTCTATCTGATATAATGGAGAGTGGAACTCCATGCAACCGAACGATCTCTGAGATGTAGATCTTGGCTAACTTCTCTGCATTGTAGGTCACCTTGACAGGAATGAAGTGAGCAGACTTAGTTAACCTATCAACAATCACCCAATAGAGTCATACTTACCCAATTCTTTGGAAGACCAACCACGAAGTCCATCGCGATTCTCTCCCACTTCCATTCAGGAATGGGCATTCTCTGAAGTGTTCCTCCGGGCCTTTGGTGTTCATAACTTTACTTGTTGACAATTGGGACACTTGGCAACAAACTCAACAATATCTCGCTTCATTCTACTCCACCAGAAGTGTTGCTTTAGGTCGCGATACATCTTGGTTGCACCAGGATGTATAGAATATCCGGAACTATGAGCTTCTGTAAGAATAGTGGTGATCAAATCATCGATGCGGGGTACACATACTCTTCCCTTGATCCTCAAAACACCTTCCCCATCGATTATTGCTTCCTTAGCCTCTCCTTGCAACACTTTATCTCGAATTCGCCTTAGTTTCTCATCGTCAAACTGTTTCCCCTTAATCTGATCAAGAAAAGAGGATTTTCCTCTACACAAGCTAACAGTCCCCCTTCTCGTTTATTTCTAACCTCATAAGGTCATTAGCCAAAATCTGCACTTCTCTACGCCAACGGGCGTCTAGAAGCTTGCAAATGAGCTAGACTTCCCATGCTTCCGGCCTTCCTACTCAAAGCATCCGCTACAACATTAGCCTTCCCTGGATGATACAAGATAGTTGATGTCGTAGTCCTTCAGTAGTTCCATCCATCTTCTCTGTCTCAAGTTCAAGTCTTTCTGAGTGAAGACATACTGTAAACTACGATGGTCCGTGTAGACTTCACACTTAACCCCATACAAGTAGTGTCTCCATTGCTTTAGTGCAAATACTACCGCGGCCAACTCAAATCATGGGTCGGATAGTTACGTTCATGCACTTTAATTGTCTTGAAGCATAAGCAATCACATTTTCTCTTGCATTAGCACTGCACCCAACACAGAATAGGATGCATCACAATAGACAATGAAGTTTTTGCCCTCTACCGGCAAGGTGAGGATGGGCGCGGTAGTCAACAAAGTATTAAGCTTCTGAAAGCTTTCCTCACATTCATCTGACCATACAAATGGAACATTCTGCTAAGTCAAGTTCGTCAATTGGGAAGCAATGGAAGAGAATCCCTTGACGAATCGGCGGTAATAGCTAGCTAACCCCACAAAACTCCTTATTTCTGACACGTTTGTAGGTCTTACCCAATTCTTTACCGTCTCAATCTTAGATGGATCTACCATCACTCCATCCTTAGAAACCACGTGCCCCAAGAAGGACACTGAATCTAGCCAAAACTCACACTTGGAGAATTTCGCATAAAGCTTTTTCTTTCTCAACAACTCTAACACCAATTTCAAATGCTCCTCATGTTCTTTCTTACTTTTGGAGTATATCAGTATATCATCAATAAACACAATCACAAAGAGATCCAAATATGGCTTGAAAATCCCGTTCATCAAGCTCATGAAGGCAGCAGGGGCATTAGTAAGACCAAACGACATTACCACAAACTCATAATGCCCATACCTAGTTCGAAAAGCAGTCTTTGGCACATCCGTTGCGCGTATTTTCAATTGGTGATAACCGGATCTCAAGTCGATCTTCGAGAAGACACAAGCACCTTGTACTGATCGAACAAGTCATCAATGCGAGGAATGGGGTACTTGTTCTAATAGTTACCTTGTTCAACTGTCGGTAATCTATGCACATTCGGAAACTCCCATCTTTCTTCTTCACAAACAAAACCGGAGCACCCCAAGGAGATGCACTTGGTCTAATGAAGCCTTTGCTCAACAACTCTTGAAGTTGAGCCTTTAATTCTCTTAACTCCGCGGGAGCCATTCTATACGGGGGTATAGAAATGGGGCGAGTACCGGGTTCCAAATCAATGCAGAAGTCTATATCCCTATCTGGTGGCATACCGGGAAGATCTGCAGGGAACACATCCAAAAACTCACAGACTACCGAGACTGACTCAATCGATGGTACTTGAGTAGTGTCATCCTTAAGATGTGCCAAGAAAGCTAGACAACCCTTACTAACCATCTTCTGAGCACGAATAAAGGAGATGATACGCACCGGATTGGGAGTGTAGTCACCCTCCCATACTAACTGATCTGCCCCAGGCTTGGCTAACGTCACTGTTTTAGCATTACAATCCAAAATCGCAAAGTTTGGAGAAAGCCAAGTCATACCCAGAATTACATCAAAGTCACCCATTTCTAAAATAACCAAATCACATAAGTGTTGCTCCCCACAAAATTCACCAAACAAGACCTATACACTTTTTCGACTATCACAGACTCACCCACCGGAGTAGAAACACGAATAGGTATGTCAAGTAATTCACAATGTAAATTTAGACCGTTAGCAAATGATGAAGATACATAAGAAAACGTGGAGCCAGGGTCAAATAACACAGATGCCATGCAATCACAAACCAAAAGATTACCTGTGATAACAGCATCAGACGCCTCCGCTTCAGATCTCCCAGGGAAAGCATAACAATGGGCCCCATTATTCGTCTGTCCGTTGCCCCTACCATGTTGTGTAGTAGTGGCTCCATTTTGCTCTTCACCTCTGCCGTTTGGTGACCACCATTACCTCGGCCACCACGCCCTCCAGAATAACGACCTCTACCATTACCACCTCTTCCTCTAGCCATTGGGGGTCTGTAACTCTGGTTTGGACAGTACCTTAATGTGCCAATCTCTCCACACCCATAACATTCTTTGGGTTCACGCGTCGGCCTTTCAGAGAAATGTTGACCGTTCTGAGGTGGACCCCCAACTACAGTCTGTAGTGAAGACTGTATCGGTCGGTTGAGTGACCTCCGGAGTTCTGTCCTCTAGAATAAGAACCATTATACTCACCTCCCCTTCGAAACCTCTTTGATGTAGACGTTGGGGTGAAGTCATCCGGTTTCACTCCTTCCACCTCTATCACAAAGTCTACCACCTCTTGGAAGGATGTTGCTGTTGCCGCTATCTGTAAGGCTGAAATCCGCAACTCTGACCTCAACCCCTTCACAAAACGGCGGATCCGTTCTTGTGGACTGAAACAGAGTTGGGTGGCATATCTGGATAGTGCGCGAAATTTGGCCTCGTATGCATTAACCGTCATTCTACCTTGCTCCAAACTCAAGAACTCATCCCTCTTTCTATCTCTCAAAGTCCTTGGGATATACTTCTCCATAAATAGGGTAGAGAATGATTCCCAAGTCATAGGTGGTGCCTCTGTTGGTTGACACTCAACATGTGAACGCCACCACATTTTGGCGTTCCCTTGGAACTGATAGCTCACGAACTCGACACCAAACCTCTCTACTATCCCCATTTTGTGTAGTAGCTCATGACAATCAACCAGAAAATCATAAGCATCCTCAGATTCTGCACCTTGAAGATTGGAGGTTTCAATTTCAAGAACTTACTAAAAAGTTCGTGTTGATCGTTTGTCATAATAGGCCCAGTAGTCAGACGTGGAAATGTGCCTATTCCCAATGGTGCATCCATGCGGGGAGCCATAGTAGCCGCATGTCGTATCTCTGAAACCGGAGGTGTTGGTGCGCAGAAACCATTGGAGGTGCTTGACCCTGATCAGACAACCCGCTAAGATAAGCAAGTACTTGGTTGATCATCTCTGGGGTAGGTTGGGGTGGCATTTCCTCATTCTGCCCTGTTCAGTTTCCCCTTCCTCACCCTCTCTTACTACATCCTCAGTCGGTGGAGGAGTCACCGCCCTAGTATCAGATGGGCTAGGGGCTCGTCCTCTCCCTCTAGAGGACGTCCTCCCACGACCTCTTCCACGGCCTCTTGCCGCTGTTCCTCCTCGAGCCACAGCCCCAGTGGCTGGCTCATTAGTTTCATGTCTTTCCGTTGTCGCTGCTGGTGCGGTCGTTGCTCTAGTTCTAACCATCTGCGAGATAGAATGAAGATGGTCAGATACCAATTTGTATCACCTAGATACCAATTGGACTCAAATAATAGCACGAAAGAAAGAATGAAAGAATGGAATTTTCCTAAAGTCTTATAGCCTCTCAAAGAAAAGTAAAGGCGTCCCCCTACCGTTCTTTAAGACTCTACTAGACCTGTTCTTGTGTGATGAGACCAATGAACCTAATGCTCTGATACCAAGTCTGTCACGACCCAAATCGAGGACGCGACTGGCACCCACATTTACCCTCCGATGTGAGCGAACCAACCCATCTAAACCTTAACATTTTAATATAATATCAACAGAAAATAATGCGGAAGACTTAAACTCATAAATAAAACAACTCAACTATTATTAACATCCCCAAAATCTGGAAGTCATCATCACAAGAACATCTATCTCAAATTACTAAACTAAGAATGTCTAAAAAGCTAAAAAAAACAAGTAAAAGCTAGTCTATGCCGGAAGTTCAAGGCATCAAGACTTGAAGAAGGAGACCCAGTCCAAGCTAGACGCATTAGCTCACCCTGAATTCCCGATGAAGTGAAGACTGGCTTGATCTACTGCTGAGTCGAAGTTGACGGAACGTTTGCTGCATAACACAAATAACAAAGGGACACATAAAAGTAGGGGGTCAGTTCAACCACACGTACTGAGTAGATATCATCGGTCAACTCAAAATAGGGAACAATATATATCAATAATAATGTAAATCAACTACAATACTCAACATGTAGCACAGGAATTACTTTATCATTAACAATTTCCGTCAAGTTCACACATGAGGTCTCAAGCCTCAATACCATACTCATTTGGGAAATTCAGTTCATTAGATTGAGTATATTCATTATCTTTCAAGATTCATTATCTTTCTTCCTCTTGTGTCGGTACGTGACACTCCGCTCCTCTAATTCTATCCTGGTGTCGGAACGTGACACTCCGATCCTCATATTCATTCTATCCTGGTACCGGAACGTGGCACCCGATCCTCATATTCTATCCTGGTGTCGGAACGTGACACTCCGATCCTCATATTCATTCTATCCTGGTACCGGAACGTGGCACCCGATCCTCATATTCTATCCTGGTGTCGGAACGTGACACTCCGATCCTCATATTCATTCTATCCTGGTACCGGAACGTGGCACCCGATCCTCATATTCTATCCTGGTACCGGAACGTGGCACCCGATCCCCTAATTCATCAAGCCTTCTTTTATACTAAGGCATCCTCATTATCATTATATATTTATCAAGCCTTCTTTCATACTAAGGCATCATCAATCTTATTATATAATATATCAAGTGAATTAGGGTTCTTTCAAGATTTGGGATTCAATAGCTTCATCATGCTTTGTTAATTCATAACAATTTCATAATCATAATCATGCAAGCATACAATCAAGCATATAGACAGGTTTACAACATCATCAATACATATCATACACTATCAAGAGTTCACTACGATTATCGTAACATAAAACCATAACCTACCTCCACCGAAGAATTGGAATCAATCAAGAAATTTCCCAAGCTTGCTATTCCTCTCTCTCTCGATCGATCTGCTCTCTCTCCCTTTCTGTTCTTTCTCTTTTGTTTTATTCAAACCCTCTTTCCTTTACCCTAATTAATCATGTAATTAAGTGTGAAAAAGGACAATAAAACCCCACTAATTTACTTAAGGTTACCCTTTTTAACCCCTAAGAAATTAGACTTGTTAATGTTACCCCTCAATCCTTATAATTGAGGAAAGAATAATCAAAAACGACCCTTAAAACGAGGAAGGAAATCCTAAACTGCCTGGGACTGCACAACCGGTGACGGGCCGTCGTGGGTGCGACGGTCCGTCACACAGCCGTCGTGCCTCCCAGTTTTCAGGTGGGCTGTGACGGCCCGTCACCCCTGTGACGGTCCGTCCTGCACCTCCGTCCTGACGGTCAGAAACTCGTTTTCTTGCACCAAATTCCCAAAAGTTGAAGTGTTTTGCTACGGGGGCTCACGACGGTCCGTCGTGGATGTGACGACTCATCCTGCAGGTCCGTCACAATTTACAGAGAGTCGATTTTCAGTACCCGATTTTCAAACTTCTAAGTGTCATGGAACGGACCTCTGTGACGGACCGTCGGGCCTATGACGGTCCGTCGGGGTGTCCGTAGTTTGGCCAGTTTTTCCAGAATTTCGTTCTGCTGCTCAAAACGACTAAACAGGTCGTTACAAGTATAGACTTCTTAATGGGAAACATGGTATTCGAATAAGATCATCTATATAGTTTCATAATCATTCACAACAACAATGTAATACCAAGATACCCAAATGAATGAATTAGTTTATAACTGCATTAATTGTATACTTGCCAAAATGTCACCAATATAATTTCTGAATCAAGTGAGAATGAAATGCTAACGGAACATACTCCACTAGGTCATGCATATATCTAGGATAGAATATAAAAGATAGGCATCCTTGAAAGCAAGAGGGCCTACCAAGATCCGGATGAATGATCCACATCCGGATAACTTTAGCATAGTCACATAATGCTCTAGCATTCACCTGCACCTGCACTTAAAAGTAGAGGGTTGTATGGGGTTAGTATACACTTGTACTAAGTATGGGTATATTCAAGCAAAAACCAAGGACATGCATGATAAAGATGAGCTCTTTCCTAACGATATAAATTATGGTTCGTCTAGTCAGTGGACTTGCAAAGATAAAATTAGGAAAGTCATGCTATGAGAGTAACATGCATCATCATACGTAACATATTGCACACAACACATAACATATTGCTTATTATCACATAGCAAATCTCAAATTATTCATCCATATGCAGACCTTGTAATCATGGACATGAAATTTGGCTTCTCAAAATGAGGGTTCAACATATTGGACCTCAACTAGCGAGCCTTATTTGGCCAAGTCGGAGTCTGGCTCATTCATTCATACGTATTTCATTTTAATTATTTCGTAAGCTAGTGTAAACACCAGCCATACCTAGGATGTAATTTATGACTTTCATCGGTTTCGATGTGCAATGAACAAGAATGACCTAGTGTCATTACCTAAATCTAGCTCACCTCTTGACTATCCTATCTTAATACCTTTGATATCGTTCATTTCATTATGAGCATTACTTGAGGCTGGCTTCATTCTTTCTTTGGGAAGTTTAACATTAACCGACATAGATCATATGAGCATCATGAAATCCAGTATTTCACCCTACACCAAAAAGAGGTTGAATCATTGCCCAAAGTAAACCAAAACTTGATAGCGTATATAGAGAGTCGAACCTTGCTAGAACCCTATATTTGCAGTATAGGTCCAATGGCTAGAAAATATAACGAGAAACATGCCCGTCTGGACAGACAATCTCATCTCATGAGAATTACGCAAACCTCTGTCTTCCCAAAAGAAGGACTCACGACTAATATCTAGCCTATTGGTGCGCAGTATAAAGCTCTATTACATTCATCCCATACATCAAATAAGCTGGCTTCTAGCATGAGGCGTCATACCTCATTACATGATTTTTCATCTCAGCATTACGCATTATGTGTGAATTGTCCATACACTTACATATAGAGTGTGATTAAGACTTGTCTCTTAATATTCAACACTCAATGAGGTGAGTACTTTTGGTGACCTTATATAGGCATAGGTACAACTTCTCTCACTTGCACTAGCCTCATATTATGGTGCTACCATTTCTCTCTTAACATATTTTCATTTCATCTTTACTCAGATTTCATTATTTGTTTATCGTATATCATACATATGCTCTCTTGGAGTGTACATAGAGGGAAATTGATTCTTGGTGTAGATACAACTTTTATCACTTTTACTAACCTATCCACATGTAGCCACTCTTTTTTTGCTTATTCATCGGTTACTATATATATACTCTCTTAGAAATTTTATTTAGTGACACTAATTTTTAGGCGTAGATGCAACTTATCTCACTTGCACTAGCCTATAGTCATGTAGTCATTCTTTTCATTACATATTAACTATGAATTCATTATTAACACTTTCTTTTGGAGTATGCTAGAAATTTGACTTTACATCATTCTACTCTCCCCTAACGTGAATTTTCGTTTGGTAATACGTCAATGCACTTGGCCTTTTATTATTTTTCACACTCTTACATAAACCATTAGGTTGAAATCATTTCATTACATCCATCTTAAGTTCTCTTACTTTTAAACATACGATGTACTTATGGATTCATATGTACAAGCAATGAGGCTTCATTCATAATTCGTCTAAGTGACTCATAGCTACCCTAGATTATGTGGTACAAGACTTATTCATCTTGTTGGTATGCCAAGATCTTGATTTCGACTCTTTGAGGTAGCATTTATTAAATATTTGTTCACGTACGACTTATGTGTCAATACGAATTGGGCAAGGAAACCCAATTTCAAATCCCTTGAGCAACACTTAATATTATATTAAACTTGGTACTTCTATTTTTCAGATTTTGGGGACCTTAGGTCGATCCCCATCACCCCATAATATTTTCTTTCTTTTCCCTCCTCTTTTTCTCGTTTAAGGCAAAGAGATTGTGGGATCAATCCCCGACAAACTCATTCTTTTTCTGTTAATTTTTTCTCAAATTTATCCAAGAGGTTTTCAGTTCAATCCCAACTCACCTCATTCTATTTTTCTCTTTTATATTTCTCCTAACTCTCTCATATATTAAAGAGGTTGTGGGTTCAATACTAACCTCATTTATTTTCTTCCATTTTTTTCCTAATGTTCTTCTCTATTCAAGAGGTTGTGGGTTCAATTCCCACTAACAACATTTTATTTTTCTCCTAATCTTTCATCTATTAAAGAGTTTGCGGGTTCAATTCCCACTCACCACATTTAATATTCTTTTCAATTTTCTCAAGAGATTTTTATGTAATTTGAATTTCGTGAGGTCTTTGGTTCAATTCCCAATGATCTTACAATTTTTAAAAATTCTAAAACATAGATCTCTTGTTATATTTTGGCCGAGACCAACATTTCCATCAAGCTGAAAATTTGGTGTCTTTCAATCCATCTTTCTCTCAAATTTTAATATTGATTCTTGGAGTAATTTGGGTAACATTTTTCCATCAACATTACCCTTCTATGAAAATCACACTTTTAACTTTTACATATACGAAAACACAACAGTTATAACACACAAATTTAAGGCAGCAACATAGTTAATTTACAGCACGCCTCAAACAATCAACGTAAAACACTTTTCCGGAATACATCTTTCATTCCTTACATAATTTCCAAATACAAATTCCATAAATAATACACATGCTTTGACTCTTTCAAAAGGATCTAATGAAAGGGGAATGCAACGGGGATAACCTTAGTTTTTTCAGTTGCAATTAAACTGAACCTTAAGGGTATCTTGGGAAAGGGGCCAATAGTGTAGAAAATCCATACTTTAATGGTGTTCAACACTTGTGTCAATGCTGCCTATTCCCACGACACCACTGCCTAACCACCAAAATCCAAAACGCAATCCGTCGAGAAGAATGTTGTTGATTTTCGTTTTTAGCTTAGATTTTTGTTTGAGTTTTTGTTAGTAAAATCTTCGAGAGTGAAGAACTGTTATTATCAGTTCTTTTAATAATGAAAAACGTGAGAATTGGAGTGAGAGACGTGAGAATAAAAGGATTAGGACTAGGAGAGTTAGGTGGAGAATTAGTCAAACTAGGACTCCCCATTATACATATATATATATATATATATATATATATATATATTATATATATATATATATTTTATTATTATTATTATTATTATTTTATGAAACATCTGATTTTCCTTCAATTAGATCATCAAATTATATATTAATTAATTTAACTAATTTTCTAAATACAATAAATCAATTAAATAATTGCTTCTACGAGGGCTCGATCCAGGGTGGGGCAAGATGTTGCTTAAAGGGTCAATTTTGGCCACCTCTACCCACATTAAGCCTTAACCATATTATTAATTAGGGTAATTACAATACCACCCTTAGCCTGGAAAACACATTTTACCCCTAGACCCTCAAAACATAAGCTTACCCCTTTTTATGTCCGATTAAGACTCATCCGATTAAATCTTCATAGTCGGGTGCCTTACATGGTTGTACCCAATCTTTACCAGCTCAACTAACTCACCAAGTTAGTTAGTTTGCCTTTTGCAGAGGTTCAGAAGTATGGTTCTACGCGCATCAATCCGTGTGAACCAGGTCTAATCTAGGCATTCTAGATATGTTAGACATTACTTAACATGGTCATTTTTAGGATTGTTACATTATCCCCTCCCCCTCCTTAGAAAATTTGTCCCTGGATGACACTACACATCATTTTAAAAAGAAAGAGGGTGATTTTTGAAAATATGTTAACATACTTGAGACTTTTCTCTTTGTGAATTTCTGTTTCACACTTATCTTGATAGTGCATATTACTCAAGTTTATTTGAAGCTTCATATTTGAGATTGAGGAACGTCCTTATCAATCGCACTTAACATAATGCACCTCATCACTCCTTAAATACAAAAAAAATCATCTCCACGGTATACAAAAACAGCAACATGACATGCAAAAATGAATTCATTTTAAAACTCACATAGTGAAATTATAACACATACGATTTTGGACTTACAACACCAAGTCGACTATTGCACTAAAACGTAGAACTTCTTAAACAAAACAAGCTTTAGGAGGATTATATCTAACCTCTTAGATAACATCTTTTTAGTCTTAAGATTTTAAATTATATGGCTTTCTTGGATTGCTCCACGCCCTGCCCATTTATGCCCTATCCATTTTGAAACTTAAACCTTACTACCCTGGTTTTATATTCTATGGTAGCATAACACTTATGGAGAAAATCCATACCTAAGATATTCAATGATTTTTATTGGTGAATATTTAATTTAAATATTAGTAGGTTGGTGCACATCCTTGAAACCTACTAGCAGCTTCGCATTAATAGACGAATGAACTCCTTCCTAAACTAGTCTCATCAAAGCATACAACATGAATAAACACATAAGTCTCATAAGTTAGCAACGAACATGATGACTCCAACATATTAACTTCATACTAATGCATAAAACCATACCCCTGAAAAACTACTTTAGGCTACGCACCCGAGATATCACTAGAAGTGTCTTCCCCTACACCCAATGACTTGAGTGCGAAGAATCTTTGCCTCCTTGGAACCTCTTTAATTGAACGATTCGGCTGAACTTTCTACTTCCCTTTTTCTCGACCTCTCATATACAGACAATCCTTCAGCATGTGACCCGGTTTACGAGGACTGTAATAAGCGTTAGAGACCCTCCTACACTCTCCTCCATGAAATTTTCCAGACTTCCTATAAGGTGGCCTGTACAAAGGTGAATCTACGTCACTATTTCTCTTAAATCTGGGCTCGGAATCCCTATCATAGAGACCCTTTGATAAACTTGACTCCCCTTTATGGGAGAGTCCCTTCTTAAACCTGGGCTTATCATTGATTTCAGTACTACTCTTCTTTTAAAATTCTTCACAGCTTTCCTTAACATGTTCCCTGCCCTAGTATGCTACCTCTTCCTTCTTTCCTCCACTTGTTTGACATGGACCATAAGCCTTGAAAGGTCAATGCTATCATTAAACATAGATGCAATAAACTCCTTATCGATATCCTCATCAATCTTAGATCCAGTGTAAACGAGAGGATTCACCCTCATGAAGTCCCTTAACCTACTAGCCATGGTACTGGAAAGAGGGTTCTCCCTGGGAACACCTTGTTGCTCCGCCTGGGATGTCATAGTCTGAGCTTGTAAAGTGATATCTAGGGACATCTGTACCAAGGTTGTCCCCACTTCTCCATCAATCAACCTAGTTTGGTTAAAAGGCATCTCCATTGCAGTAGCTGGAGCCTGGGGAGGAGCTTGATTTACTCCAGCACCTGCTCCTCCAATCTTTTCGCCTGCATTTTTCCCCCTATTCATCTTTCTGAATCTCAAGAATTGATGTTACATATACTATTAACACCAATAAATCAGAAATTAGAGAAGGCACAATAAGATCATAAGAAGGGAATTTTTCCTATGTATCATGCAATCTCTAATTGAGGATAGTGGTGCACTTCATTACCATTACTTAGAAACTACTAGATGTGGTTTATGTGAAATTATTACCCTTGGAATTTAACCGAAAACTCTGATACTAAATTTTTCATGACCAAAGTTTAGACCCTAGTCGAAATCGGCGTCGTTGACCTCTCAGAGGTGGCAGATAACCCTACATACATCATCATTACATCATCTAGATAAATTTAAGCGGAAATTTGAACATTTTGTTTAGTTGAAGTATACATAAACATCACAATAGGAAACATTGTATTCGAATAAGATCATCTACATAGTTTCATAATTGTTCACACCAACCATCTAATAGAAAGATACTCGAATAAATGAAATAGTACATAAGTGCATTAAATGTATACTTGCCAAAATGGAACCAATACAATGTCTGAAACAAGTGTCAAAGAAATGCTTGTGGAAGATCCTCCACTAGATCATGCCTACATCTAAGCTAGAATATAAAAGATTGGCATCCTCGAAAGAAAGAGGCCCTACAAAGTCGAGATGAATGCTCCAAGTTCGGATAAATTTAGCGTAGTCTCGTAATGCTCTAGTGTTCACCTGCACCTGAACCTAAAAGTAGAGAGTTGTATTGGATTATATACACTTGTACTAAGTATGGGTATATTCAAGCACACATAAAGGAAATGCATTATTAGGAAGAGCTCTTTCCTAACAATATGAATTATGGAAAGTCAAGTCCATAGACTTGCGAAGATCAGAAAATGGAAGTCATGCTATAAGAGTAACATGCGTCATCATAACATATTGCACACAACATATAACATATGGATTATTAGAACATAACATATTTAATATCATTCGTCTATATGCCATGAGACCTTGGAATCATGAATTTGACATTTGGACTTCCCAAAATGAGAGCTCAACATATGGTATCTCAACTAGGGAGCCTTCTTTAGCAAACTCAAAGTCTGCTTGATTTATTCATATGTACTTCATTTTCATTCATTCGTATGCTAGTGTAAACACCAACCATAGCTATGATGTAGTTTAAGAGTTTCATCGGGTTCGATGTATCATAACCATGAATGACCTAGTGTAATTACCTAAGTCTAGTTCACCTCTTGATTTTTCTATGCTAACACCTTCGGTGTCGTTCATTTCATTATGTGCATTACATTATGTTGTCGTCATACTTTCTTTGAGAACTTTATATTTAACCGACATACATCATGTGAGAATCATAAAATCCATTGTTTAACCCCACACTGAAAAAAGGTGGAATCAACAGCCAAAGTGAACCAAAACATGCTAGCGTACATAGGGAGTTGAACCCCGCTAGAACACTATATTGGTAGAATAGGTTCAAAGACTAGGAGATATAAGGAGACCCATACCTTTCTGGACAGACTGTCTCATCTCATGAGAAATACACGAACCTCTTCTTTCTTGAAAGAAGGAATTGCGACTCATAGCTAGCCTATCATTGCTCAGTATAAAGTTCCATTACATTCATCTCAAACATCATATAATTTTGATTCCAGCTTGAGGCATCATATCTCATTAAATTATTTCTTATCTCATCATTACGCATTAAGTGTGAATTGTCCTTAAACTTACATATAGAGAGTAATTGAGACTTGTCTCCTAATATTCAACACTCACTGGGGTGAGTACTTTTCGTGACCTTATATAGGCGTAGGTACAACTTTTCTCACTTTCACTAGCCTCATATTATGGTGGCACCCTGTTCCTTTTTAGTATCTTTTCATTTCATCTTTACTCACCTTTCATTATTTGCTCATTGTATAATATATATATGGTCTCTTGGAGTTTATATTGATTGTAGGCGTAGATACATCTTGTCTCACTTGTACTAGCATATCCTCATGTATCCACTCTTCTTTTTGCTTATTCATTGTTTAGTATATATATACTCTCTTATAAATACAATTTAGTGACACTGATTTTAAGGCGTAGATGCAACTTATCTCACTTGCACTACCCTAGAGTCATGTAGTCACTCTTTTCTTTGCATATTAACTATGAATTGATTCTTCACACTTTCTTTTGGATTATTCTCAAGATTTGACTTTACATCATACTACACTACCCTTACGTGAATGTTCATTTTGTTATATGCCAATGCACTTGGCCTTTTAGTATGCTTCACACCTTTACAAAAGCCTCCAAGGTTCTCATCATTTCATTACATCAATCTTATGTTCGCTTACTTTTAAATGTACACTGGACTTATGGTTCCATAGGTACAAGCCATGAGAATTCATTCATAGTTCGTTTAAGTGACTCATACTTAGCCAAGATTATGTGGTAAAAGACTTATGCATCTAGTTGGTGTGCCAAGATCTTTAATGTGAAGGATTTTTGATCCCTGCAAGTCCAATCGACGCCGATGGTCAATGCGCCATTTGTTTACCAACAGACCGTCCCTTGGGTCGTCGTTTGGTCACTGTTTCGGCAACTTCTTGCAAAGAAGTGGGGTCCTTTTCTAGGGCCCCTTGTGGGTCCTAGGTGTGGTCGTATCTTGAATTTAAACCCACACACATAGTTGTCCTGGTTAAAATGAACACGTAAAACTCATTCAAACACATGAAGAGACACAAGCGCTTTCTAAGGCACACCTTCTGAACGTCATTGACATTCTTGGACGTTTGATCTCAAACTTCACACACTGCCTAAGAATATTAAATTAAGTCATTATAAATTCAAATTAACTCAATATACACTCATGAGGATCTAGTTCACCTTAGTTTGTTTTAGGGCATTACATTCTCCCTTACTTAGAAAAACATTCATCCTTGAATGACAGTAAAACTTCAAGACAACAAGAACTCATTTAGCATCCCATAAAACATTAAAACCATGATAAAAACACTGATTATCAAAGCATCAACTATCAAGGAGCATTATTTCACACTTTCAAACACGTAGCAACACATGCAACTCTTGCTGAACATCACAAATTTCAAAATTTGATCTTATCCTTCTTTTATAGAGGAACTACCTTCTCTAACATTAAACATGATCATATATATCTCTTTAACACACATTGAAACTTCAATCAAGGCAAGGAATATTTTTTTTAAACTGCAAAATTTTTTACAGTGAAGTGCTCACTGTATCACTATCAAACATGCAGAATTTTCAAAAATCCATTCTTTGTATAATCCATCAAGATGACATGATCATATGAACTATAAAACCATATTAACTCATTTAATAACATAAAAATATCAACCATAAAGGGTTAAGACTTACCAAGACCATCAAATCCGGATTAGTTATCGTTCCACCTCCCACCTCAAAGGAAGGGTTCTTCTTTGGAGCATTATAATCTAGGGAAGCTTTATTGACTTCTTTCCGTCTTACTTTGATGATAGGTAAGTCCCTCATCTTGTGGACCTTATTACCACATGCAAAAAAACAATCCGTTCCGGCAACACACCTACCCAAATATTGTCTCCCACATGTAGGGCACCTAGTCCTCTCAAAAGTATGGCCACCACCTTGGGAATTTTTGTTTGGGGTCTTGTATTTTTTTTTTATGGAAGAATATGTGTGATAGAACCTCTTATTAGGTTTTTGGTGACTATAATCATCAAACCTAGGCCTCTTACCCTCTTTCCTTATCTCCATGATATTGGACTCCTCAATTTGTTGTGCATAGATCATGAGCCTAGAGATATCCATGTCATTAGGAAGCATTGTTGTATGACACTCTTTCTCCACCAAGCTAGACACTCCCTTAAAAAATTCGATCATCCTAGCCCTAGGCTTGGCTACCATTTTTGGGGCATACTTCGATAGTTAGGTTAATTTGAGTGGGTATTTTTGCACACTCACTCCCCCTTGATAAAGGTTGATGAATTCAACCATCTTCTTCTGTCTCAACTTTAGGGGAAAGAACATTTCTAGGAAATCCTTTTAGAATTCCTGTTTATCAACCAGACCTCTCTCTAACAGTCTCTCAACCCTCTATTGCTCAAACTACACTTAAGCCACATCTTTGAGTTGGTAAATTGGTTACTCCTTTTTCTACCTAGGGGTCACACCCATATCATCTACCATTTTGAAAACATCATCTATGAAACCTATTGGATCTTCATCCACCTTAGTTATATGTCAAGTAGGAGGGTTCATCCTCATCAAATCCCGAATTCTAGAAGAGGGGGTACTAGAATTAGGTTGGGCCTATTTTTTTTATTAGCTTGACCAACAAAGTGATTATTGATGATAGGATCTTGATCCATCACGAGTTGGGTCATATTTTTTAGGGTAGTCATAAACATCCCCTTGGTCATATTTCCCTCGACAAAAGGTCGTTGAGGCATCAAAGGAACCTCCTCATTCTCATCGTCTAGGATAGCAACAGGAACTTGGTCAACACGAAGATGAATCCTCTCATTAGCTACACCTCCCTGCTATTTTTTACGGGTTGATATCCTCGTATTCATATCCTATGAACACAAAAAGAAGAGGTTGAGCAAAGCACACCTTATATGACTTAACTCTAAGGCACGACATTAGAATAGAGAAGAAAGTGAAACTTCTATCATCCTATAGTCTCTTGTCCATGGATGTGTCTCTACTCACACCAATGACCAAGATACTACTAGATGTGTCTTGTGAGACTAATAGTACCTAAACTATTTGTGGTAAGGCATACTTGAGCCTTTGGGGTCTTGTACAAGCCCTTCAACTATTGTTCATTACATAAGGCATGAAAAGTAGTTCGGAATTAAAACTATTCAAGAATAAATTAATAAAAGGAAATCATTCATAAATACATAAAGAATCTCATCATCAAAAGTCAACTTAAACACATGACATAATATCTTATGGACACGACCCTTTACATTAAAAAGAAATACATAATAAGTCTTTAAATAAGAAACTAGGAAAAGGACTATGCCCTCAAATATATGAGGATATACTTGCCTTGAGAGAAACTTTCTCAAGCTTATCCTTCTAGCCTTCAACCTTGCAGCCAACCTATAATTATAGAATATACAAAAGTATGGGGTTCGAACAAATAATGTATTAAGTATGGCATAAGGAAAAACATGCAAAAGGGACATTTTCATGACAATTAAGTAAAACTTTCATCAATATAGAAATAAAAAACATAAGAATCATCATTTCAAACTTATAGATAAATTTCTATGATTTTAGCCTAAGAAAACATTTTATAGTTAAGTAATCCCAATTTTTACAGTGAGTCATTTCAACCATTACAGTGAACTATATTGACTCCAAAGTGGTGAACTTCCAAAGTATTGTCAATGAGGAAATAAGCATCATTACCGTCGGAGTTTCCCTATCTTATGTCATGCTAAGACTAACAAAGGTTTGACATGAAGGAAGTACACATATGCCTCCTTCAATACTAACCAAAAAGACCCTGAAGACTACCTCCCTCTTTGGCTTAGTTAACTCGGGAGAACAAGCACCCTCTCGATGGAAATACAATTGAAGAACACCCAACAAAACACCAAAAATTCCATTTTAGAATGCCTACTCATTGCAATGAGTAGATGGCATCCCATACCATTACCTACCCTAAGTAGTACACTCTTTTATAAGAATTGGCACAAAGTCTCCCGTTTTGGAAGGTCCTACCTAGTGCAATGGATAGACAGTGTCCCATATCACCACCTACCCTAAATAGTATGTTCTTATAGGAGACTTAGTTTAATCAATTAAAATAAGACTCAGCAAGAATCCTCTTTCGAATTTTCCACCTAGTGCAATGGATAAATAGTGTCCCATTGCAGTACCTACCATAAGTAGAACACTACCTTAGAAGACTTAGCACATTCATTTCTTTTGTGGGATTTAGTTTAACCGACATAGGCCATGAGAGATAGACATGGAATCTAAATATTAAACCCTATCTTATGAGGGATCCTTGCTTGCCTAGAGTAAGGTCATTCTTTTTAGTTTTAAAATGGCTCTTCCAAAAGCTATATCTATACAGGCGCATAGTTAAGGGATAAGGAGATTTCTACTAAGTAACTCATTCTCTACTAATGAGTAGTAATAATATATATATATACATTGGAATACAACATATAAACAATGAAGTGTAACTACCTCTTCTTCATATCGTCTTGGTGCTAGACATAACCCGCACGAATTCTAAACTTATAAAACATATAGTTAAGAATAACTAGTGAACAAAACATATCAACTCAGGAAGGGCATTCATCCTCTAACCTATCATAGAAATCACTTCGGATGTAGTGAGATTGCTATAAAACACTTCCTCTCAAATTATGAAGAGTGTTCACCCCAAAACTCCTCTAATTACTCAACTTAGCTTCATACATTCATTGAAGTGTGAGTATGTGTACATGTGACCACACCTTTAACATAAGAACCATTTCATTCATATTGAATTATATACATGCTTTAGGCCTATATTCGTTAAATCACACACTTCTCATGTTTCACATAATCATATTCTATATTCAGGCACACTCACTGTAACGACCTGTTTAGTCGTTTTGAGCAACAGAGTGCATTTCTGGAAAAACTGCCAGAGACGACGTGTGTCCCGACGGACCGTCGTGGTCACGACGGCCCGTCGAGGGAGTGTCGTCCCATGGCACTTAGAATTTTGAAATTGGGTACTGAAAATCGACTCTCTGTAAATTGTGACGGACCTGCAGGACGTGCCGTCACATATACGATGAACCGTCGTGAGTCCCGTTGCAAAACACTTCAACTTTTGAGAATTTGGTGCAAGAAAACGAGTTTCTGACCGTCATGACGGAGGAACAGGACGGACCGTCACGGCTGTGACGGGCCGTCACAGGCCACTTGAGCTCGAGGGAGCTGCGACGACCACTGTGACGGACCGTCGCAGGCACGACGGCCCGTCACAGGTCACGCAATCCCAGGCAGTTTAGGATTTCTCCACACGTTTTAAGGGTCGTTTTTGACTATTCTTTCCTTAATTATAAAGATTGAGGGGTAACATTAATAAGTCTAATTACTTAGGGGTTAAAAGGGGTAACCTTAAGTTTATTAGAGGGGCTTATTGTCCTTTTTCACACTTAATTATATGATTAATTAGGGTAAAAGAAAGAGGGTTTGAACATAAGAAAACAAAAGAGAAAGAACAGAAAGAGGGATAGAGAGATCGATCGAGAGGCTGAGGAGAATAACAAAGCTTGGGAGATTTCTTGTCGATTTCAATTCTTCGGTGGAGGTAGGTTATGGTTTATATTACGATATTCGTAGTGAACTCTTGATAGTGAATAATATGTGTTGATGATATTGTAAACCTGTCTATATGCTTATTGTATGCTTGTATGAATATGATTATGTGATGTTGATAAAACAAGCATGATGAAAACCATTGAATCCCAAATCTTGAAAGAAACTTTAATCTATGATATTAATGATAATGCCTTGGTATAAAAGAAGGCTTGATGAATTAAAGTGATTGGGATTGATGATGCCTTGGTTTAGAGAAGGCTTGATGAACGGAAATAATGAGATTAGTGGATCGGAGTGTCACGTTCCGACACATAGAATTAGTGGATCGGAGTGTCACGTTCCGACACATAGTATTAGTGGGACGGGTGTCACGAACCGACACGTAGATATAGGGGATCGGAGTGTCACGTACCGACACATATAGGGGATCGGAGTGTCACGTTTCGACACATATAGGGGATCGTAGTGTCACGTTCCGACACATATAGGGGATCGAGTGTCACGTTCCGACACATATAGGGGATCGGAGTGTCACGTACCGACACATAGTAGTAGGGGATCGGAGTGTCACGTACCGACACAAGAGGAAGAAAGATAATGAATCTCGAAAGATGTTAATATACTCAACATAATGAACTTAATCCCCAAATGAGTATGGTATTGAGGCTTCAGTCCTCATGGATGAACTTGATGGTATTTATTGACGATTATACTACTTGTTGCTACATGTTGAGTTTATAGTTGATTTATAATATTAAAGATAATGAATCTCGAAAGATGTTAATATACTCAACATAATGAACTTAATCCCCAAATGAGTATGGTATTGAGGCTTGAGTCCTCATGGATGAACTTGATGGTATTTATTGACGATTATACTACTTGTTGCTACATGTTGAGTTTATAGTTGATTTATAATATTACTTGATATGTATTATCGCCTATTTTGGGTTAACCGATGATATCTACTCAGTACGTGTGGTTGTACTGACCCCCTACTTTTATGTTTTCCTCTTGTTATTTGTGTTATGCAGCAAACGTTCCGTCAACTTCGACTCAGCAGTAGATCAAGCCCGTCTTCACTCCATCGGAAATTCAGGGTGAGCTAATGCGTCTAGCTTGGACTGGGTCTCCTTCTTCAAGTCTTGATGCCTTGAACTTCCGGCATGGACTAGCTTTTAGTATTTTGTTCTTAGACAAGTTTTAGTTTAGAAATTTGAGATAGATGTTCTTGTGATGATGACTTCCAGATTTTGGGGATGATAATAATAGTTTTTGATTTGTTTTTATTAATGAGTTAAGTCTTCCGCATTTCTTTCGTTGATATTGTATTAAAATGTTAAGGGTTAAATTGGTTGGTTCGCTCACATAGGAGGGTAAATGTGGGTGCCAGTCGCGTCCCCGAATTGGGTCGTGACAAACTTGGTATCAGAGCATTAGGTTCATTGGTCTCATCACACAAGAACAGGTCTAGTAGAGTCTTAAGGAACGGTAGGGGGACGCCTTTACTTTTCCTTGAGAGGCTATAAGACTTTAGGAAAATTCCATTCTTTCATTCTTTCTTTCGTGCTACTACTTGAGTCCAATTGGTATCTAGGTGATACAAATTGGTATCTGACCATCTTCATTCTATTTCGCAGATGGTTAGAACTAGAGCAACGACCGCACCAGCAGCGACAACGGAAAGACAGGAAACTACTGAGCCAGCCACTGGGGCTGTGGCTCGAGGAAGGTAACGGCAAGAGGCCGTGGAAGAGGTCGTGGGAGGACGTCCTCTAGAGGAAGAGGACGAGCCCCTAGCCCATCTGATACTAGGGCGGTGACTCCTCCACCGACTGAGGATGCAGTAAGAGAGGGTGAGGAAGGGGAAACCGAACAAGGGCAGAATGAGGAAATGCCACCCCAACCTACCCCAGAGATGATCAACCAAGTACTTGCTTATCTTAGCGGGTTGTCTAATCAGGGTCAAGCACCTCCAGTGGTTTCTGCACCAACACCTCCGGTTTCAGAGATACGACATGCGGCTACTATGGCTCCCCGCATGGATGCAACATTGGGAATAGGCACATTTCCACATCTGACTACTGGGCCTATTATGACAAACGATCAACACGAACTTTTCAGTAAGTTCTTGAAATTGAAACCCCCAGTCTTCAAGGGTGCAGAATCTGAGGATGCTTATGATTTTCTGGTTGATTGTCATGAGCTACTACACAAGATGGGGATAGTAGAGAGGTTTGGTGTCGAGTTCGTGAGCTATCAGTTCCAAGGGAACGCCAAAATGTGGTGGCGTTCACATGTTGAGTGTCAACCAACGGAGGCACCACCTATGACTTGGGAATCATTCTCTAGTTTGTTCATGGAAAAGTATATCCCCCGCACTTTGAGGGATAGGAAGAGGGATGAGTTCTTGAGTCTTGAATAGGGAAGGATGACAGTAAACGCGTATGAGGCTAAATTTCGCGCACTATCCAGATATGCCACCCAACTTTGTTTCAGTCCACAAGAACGGATCCGCCGTTTTGTGAAGGGGTTGAGATCAGAGTTGCGGATTTCAGCCTTACAGATAGCGGCAACGGCAACATCCTTCCAAGAGGTGGTAGATTTTGTAATAGAGGTGGAAGGAGTGAAACCAGATGACTTCACCACGACATCGACATCAAAAAGGTTTCGAAGGGGAGGTGAGTATAATGGTTCTTATTCTAGAGGACAGAACTCCGGAGGTCACTCAAATCGACCAATACAGTCTTCACTACAGACTGTAGTTGGGGGTCCACCTCAGAACGGTCAACACTACTCCGAGAGACCCATGCCTGACTCCAGAGAGTGATATGGATGTGGGGAGATTGGACATATTAGGAGGAATTGTCCAAAACAGAGTTACAGAGCCCCAATGGCTAGAGGAAGAGGTGGTAATGGTAGAGGTCGTTATTCTGGAGGGCGTGGTGGCCGAGGTAATGGTGGTCACCAAAACGGCAGAGGTGAAGGGAAAAACGGAGCCACTACTACGCAACATGGTAGGGGCAACGGACAGACGAATGATAGGGCCCATTGTTATGCTTTCCCTGGGATGTCTGAAGCGGAGGCGTCTGATGCTGTTATCACAGGTAATCTCATGGTTTGTGATTGCATGGCATCTGTATTATTTGACCCTGGCTCCACGTTTTCATATGTATCTTCCTCATTTGCTAATGGTCTAAATTTACATTGTGAATTACTTGACATGCCTATTCGTGTTTCTACTCCGGTGGGTGAGTCTGTGATAGTCGAAAAAGTGTATAGGTCTTGTTTGGTGAATTTTGTGGGGAGCAACACTTATGTAGATTTGGTTATTTTAGAAATGGGTGACTTCGATGTAATTCTGGGTATGACTTGGCTTTCTCCAAACTTTGCGATTTTGGATTGTAATGCTAAAACGGTGACGCTAGCCAAGCCTGGGGCAGATCCGTTAGTGTGGGAGGGTGACTACACTTCAAATCCGGTGCGTATCATTTCATTTATTCGTGCTCAGAAGATGGTTAGTAAGGGTTGTCTAGCTTTCTTGGCACATCTCAAGGATGACACTACCCAAGTACCTTCGATCGAGTCGGTTTCAGTGGTCTGTGAGTTTTTGGATGTGTTCCCTGCAGATCTTCCCCCGTATGCCACCAGATAGGGATATAGACTTCTGCATTGATTTGGAACCTGGTACTCGCCCCATTTCTATACCCCCGTATAGAATGGCTCCCGCCGAATTAAGAGAGTTAAAGGCACAACTTCAAGAGTTGTTGAGCAAAGGCTTCATTAGACCAAGTGCATCTCTCTTGGGGTGCTCCGGTGCTATTTGTGAAGAAGAAGGATGGGAGTTTCCGAATGTGCATAGATTACCGACAGTTGAACAAGGTAACTATTAAGAACAAGTACCCCATTCCTCCTCGCATTGATGACTTGTTCGATCAGTTACAAGGTGCTTGTGTCTTCTCAAAGATTGACTTGAGGTCCGGTTATCACCAATTGAAAATACGAGCAACGGATGTTCCAAAGACTGCTTTTCGAACTAGATATGGGCATTATGAATTTTGTGGTAATGTCATTTGGTCTTACGAATGCCCCTGCTGCCTTCATGAGCTTGATGAACGGGATTTTCAAGCCATACTTGGACCTCTTTGTGATTGTGTTTATTGATGATATACTGATATACTCCAAAGTAAGAAAGAACATGAGGAGCATTTGAGAATGGTGTTAGAGTTGTTGAGAAAGAAAAAGCTTTATGCAAAATTTTCTAAGTGTGAGTTTTGCTAGATTCAGTGTCCTTCTTGGGCACGTGGTTTCTAAGGATGGAGTGATGGTGGATCCATCTAAGATAGAGACGGTGAAAAACTGGGTAAGGCCTACTAATGTGTCAGAAATAAGGAGTTTTGTGGGGTTAGCTAGCTACTACCGCCGATTCGTCAAGGGATTCTCTTCTATTGCTTCCCAATTGACGAACTTGACTAAGCAGAATGTTCCATTTGTATGGTCAGATGAGTGTGAGGAAAGTTTTCAGAAACTCAAGACTTTGTTGACTACCGCACCTATCCTTCCCCTGCCAGTAGAGGGTAAGAACTTCATTGTTTATTGTGATGCATCCTATTCGGGTTTGGGTGCAGTGTTAATGCAAGAGAAGAATGTGATTGCATATGCTTCGAGGCAATTAAAAGTGCATGAACGTAACTATCCGACCATGATTTGGAGTTGGCCGCGGTAGTATTTGCACTAAAGCAATGGAGACACTATTGTATGGGGTTAAGTGTGAGGTCTATACGGACCATCGTAGCCTACAGTATGTCTTCACTCAGAAAGACTTGAATTGAGACAGAGGAGATGGATGGAACTACTAAAGGACTACGACATCACTATCTTGTATCATCCGGGGAAGGCGAATGTTGTGGCAGATGCCTTGAGTAGAAAGGCCGGAAGCATGGGAAGTCTAGCTCATTTGCAAGCTTCTAGACGCCCATTGGCTAGAGAAGTGCAGATTTTGGCTAATGACCTTATGAGGTTAGAAATAAACGAGAAGGGAGGACTGTTAGCTTGTGTAGAGGCAAAATCCTCTTTTTCTTGATCAGATTAAGGGGAAACAGTTTGATGATGAGAACTAAGGCGAATTCGAGATAAAGTGTTGCAAGGAGAGGCCAAGGAAGCAATAATTGATGAAGAAGGTGTTTTGAGATTAAGGGAAGGGTATGTGTACCCTGCATCGATGATTTGATCACCACTATTCTTACCGAGGCTCATAGTTCCGGATATTCCATACATCCTGGTGCAACCAAGATGTATCGCGACCTAAAGCACACTTCTGGTGGAGTAGAATGAAGCGGGATATTGTTGATTTTGTTGCCAAATGTCCAAATTGTCAACAAGTAAATATGAACACCAGAGGCCCGGAGGAACACTTCAGAGAATGCCCATTCCTGAATGGAAATGGGAGAGAATCGCGATGGACTTCGTGGATGGTCTTCCCAAGACCTTGGGTAAGTATGACTCTATTTGGGTGATTGTTGATAGGTTAACTAAGTCTGCTCACTTCATTTCTGTCAAGGTGACTTACAATGCAGAGAAATTAGCAAAAATCTACATCTCAGAAATCGTTCGATTGCATGGGGTTCCACTCTCAATCATATCTGATAGAGGTACGCAGTTTACTTCTAAGTTTTGGAGAACCTTACATGCTGAATTAGGTACTAGATTGGACCTTAGTACTACATTTCATCCTCAGACCGATGGTCAGTCTGAGCGAACGATTCAAGTGTTGGAGGATATGCTTCGCGCGTGTGTGATAGAGTTTGGTGGCCATTGGGATAGCTTCTTACCCTTGGCAGAGTTTTCGTACAATAATAGCTATCACTCCAGTATTGATATGGCTCCATTTGAAGCATTGTATGGGAGGAGGTGTAGATCTCCCATTGGTTGGTTTGACGCCTTTGAAGTTAGACCTTGGGGGACTGATCTGTTAAGAGATTCTATGGAGAAGGTGAAAGCTATTCAAGAAAAGCTTTTGGCGGCCCAAAGTAGACAAAAGGAGTATGCAGACCGAAAGGTTAGAGACTTGGAGTTCATGGAAGGTGAACAAGTCTTGTTGAAGGTTTCGCCCATGAAAGGGGTGATGCGGTTTGGAAAAAGAGGTAAGTTAAGTCCAAGGTACATTGGGCCATTTGAGGTACTAAAGCGAATAGGGGAGGTGGCTTATGAATTAGCCTTACCCCCAGGGCTGTCCGGAGTGCATCCGTGTTTCATGTATCCATGTTGAAGAGATACCACGGAGATGGAAACTACATTATCCGTTGGGATTCAGTTTTGTTGGATGAGAACTTGACTTATGAAGAGGAACCGGTTGCTATATTAGATAGAGAAGTTTGCAAGTTGAGGTCGAGAGAGATTGCATCCATCAAAGTGCAATGGAAGAATCGACCGGTTGAAGAGGCTACTTGGGAGAAGGAGGCAGATATGCAAGAAAAATACCCACATCTGTTTACAGATTCAGGTACTCCTTTTCGCCATTGTTTTCCTTCTTTTGATCGTTCGGGGACGAACGATGGGTAAATTGGTATCTATTGTAACGACCTGTTTAGTCGTTTTGAGCAACAGAGTGCATTTCTGGAAAAACTGCCAGAGACGACGTGTGTCCCGACGGACCGTCGTGGTCACGACGGCCCGTCGAGGGAGTGTCGTCCCATGGCACTTAGAATTTTGAAATTGGGTACTGAAAATCGACTCTCTGTAAATTGTGACGTACCTGTAGGACGTGCCGTCACATCCACGACGAACCGTCGTGAGTCCCGTTGCAAAACACTTCAACTTTTGAGAATTTGGTGCAAGAAAACGAGTTTCTGACCGTCATGACGGAGGAACAGGACGGACCGTCACGGCTGTGACGGGCCGTCACAGGCCACTTGAGCTCGAGGGAGCTGCGACGACCACTGTGACGGACCGTCGCAGGCACGACGGCCCGTCACAGGTCACGCAATCCCAGGCAGTTTAGGATTTCTCCACACGTTTTAAGGGTCGTTTTTGACTATTCTTTCCTTAATTATAAAGATTGAGGGGTAACATTAATAAGTCTAATTACTTAGGGGTTAAAAGGGGTAACCTTAAGTTAATTAGAGGGGTTTATTGTCCTTTTTCACACTTAATTATATGATTAATTAGGGTAAAAGAAAGAGGGTTTGAACATAAGAAAACAAAAGAGAAAGAACAGAAAGCGGGATAGAGAGATCGATCGAGAGGCTGAGGAGAATAACAAAGCTTGGGAGATTTCTTGTCGATTTCAATTCTTCGGTGGAGGTAGGTTATGGTTTATATTACGATATTCGTAGTGAACTCTTGATAGTGAATAATATGTGTTGATGATATTGTAAACCTGTCTATATGCTTATTGTATGCTTGTATGAATATGATTATGCGATGTTGATAAAACAAGCATGATGAAAACCATTGAATCCCAAATCTTGAAAGAAACTTTAATCTATGATATTAATGATAATGCCTTGGTATAAAAGAAGGCTTGATGAATTAAGTGATTGGGATTGATGATGCCTTGGTTTAGAGAAGGCTTGATGAACGGATATAATGAGATTAGTGGATCGGAGTGTCACGTTCCGACACATAGAATTAGTGGATCGGAGTGTCACGTTCCGACACATAGTATTAGTGGGACGGGTGTCACGAACCGACACGTAGATATAGGGGATCGGAGTGTCACGTACCGACACATATAGGGGATCGGAGTGTCACGTTCCGACACATATAGGGGATCGGAGTGTCACGTTCCGACACATATAGGGGATCGGAGTGTCACGTTCCGACACATATAGGGGATCGGAGTGTCACGTACCGACACATAGTAGTAGGGGATCGGAGTGTCACGTACCGACACAAGAGGAAGAAAGATAATGAATCTCGAAAGATGTTAATATACTCAACATAATGAACTTAATCCCCAAATGAGTATGGTATTGAGGCTTGAGTCCTCATGGATGAACTTGATGGTATTTATTGACGATTATACTACTTGTTGCTACATGTTGAGTTTATAGTTGATTTATAATATTAAAGATAATGAATCTCGAAAGATGTTAATATACTCAACATAATGAACTTAATCCCCAAATGAGTATGGTATTGAGGCTTGAGTCCTCATGGATGAACTTGATGGTATTTATTGACGATTATACTACTTGTTGCTACATGTTGAGTTTATAGTTGATTTATAATATTACTTGATATGTATTATCGCCTATTTTGGGTTAACCGATGATATCTACTCAGTACGTGTGGTTGTACTGACCCCCTACTTTTATGTTTTCCTCTTGTTATTTGTGTTATGCAGCAAACGTTCCGTCAACTTCGACTCAGCAGTAGATCAAGCCCGTCTTCACTCCATCGGAAATTCAGGGTGAGCTAATGCGTCTAGCTTGGACTGGGTCTCCTTCTTCAAGTCTTGATGCCTTGAACTTCCGGCATGGACTAGCTTTTAGTATTTTGTTCTTAGACAAGTTTTAGTTTAGAAATTTGAGATAGATGTTCTTGTGATGATGACTTCCAGATTTTGGGGATAATAATAATAGTTTTTGATTTGTTTTTATTAATGAGTTAAGTCTTCCGCATTTCTTTCGTTGATATTGTATTAAAATGTTAAGGGTTAAATTGGTTGGTTCGCTCACATAGGAGGGTAAATGTGGGTGCCAGTCGCGTCCCCGAATTGGGTCGTGACACTCACAATAGAAGACCTATCATCAATATCACTTCATTTAACATATTATTCCATCAAACCCACACTCACAATACATACTAAGTGATATCAAGCTCATCAAATAAACAATGCCACCAAGAAGGTAGACCATTCCACTCAAGAACAATTTATAATAAGAATTATACAATGCAAGCAACTCACCAATTTACCAAACCATCACCACCAATAACAAATTTATCAATATTTAATCATAATAAGGAATTGAGTCCAGTAGCTAAATTACATTAATAACACAAGAGGAACCAAATCTCAAAGACTACAAAACTAAGCTCATTTAACTCATTTTTTAAGCCAACATTTGATGAAAAGCTTTAACATGATTTCAGTGATATTTTAACATTAAAATCATCAAATAACTTTAGAAACATCATTATTAAGTCATTTGAAATGATTTCATGCAAGACTCATATTTAGAGTCGAAGATAGAGAAAAGTAGGGTTGAAAACCCTTTTTTAAAATCCATTAGATGGGACTCCTTGAATAGAATACTGTTCAAGGATTGATACCATACCTTATATAAGAAAAATCCCAAAGATTATGATGAAGAATTTCTCCACCTACAGCTCTCCTAGCTCTTCTTGACATTTAGCTTCCAAATAGACTCGAGAGAGAATTCTAAGGGAGAGGGGATTTGGGTTTTGAGGAAATACAGTCTAAAATTAAAACTTAGGGTCTGAAATACATTAATATACATAATAAACCCTAAAAATTATTTCCTACGGTCATTAAATACTAGGGGTGAATTTACCAAACACCCGAAGACAAAGGAGTAAATTACTTCTTTCATAGTGACCATCTACGCCATCACCACCAACGGACGCATGCAAATCTATGCTCCGTTGATGGGGTTGATTGGGACTGCTGCTCCTCGATGTGCAGGCTTTGGTAGCCCTGCAGGGAAAATGTATGCCTATTGTCGACAGGTCGTTAGTTGACTAACAGAACGTCCCTTGGGTCGTCATTTGGTCACTACTTTTGTAGCTTCTAGCCTAGAAGTGGGGTCCTCTTCTAGGGCCACTCGTGGGTCCTACGTTCGGTCTTACCATAATGATAAAACCCTAAACATAGTCAACTAGGTCTTAGAAATATCCCACATCAATTTTGATTAAAATGAACACATAAAACTCACTCAAACAAATGAAGAAAAACAAGCGCTTTCTAAAGCACACCTTCCAAACATCATGGACGTTCTTGGAAGTTTGACTTCCAAAATTAACCAAACTTCACACAATTCATAATAACATTAATGTTACTCATTTCAAATTTAAATTAACACAATAAACACTCATGAGGCTCTAGTTCACCTTTAGTTTATTTTAGGGTGTTACACCTAAAATGATTTCTGTAATAGTATAAGGTCCTGAATTGGTCTATAATGTTTAATTGAGGCATTTCCTAATATCTTAGGTGCATCAGAAGTGAAGAGTCAATGGACGTCTAAGACGTTTGACGACTAAGTCATCTATGTGTCTCATATGTGGTTTTATGTTATTACTGATGTTATAAGGTCATTATATGAGTTACTCTTGTGTATATAGTTAGTGTGTCAAGTTTCCAAAATTTAACAGGTCAAATATCCAAGAACTTCCATGACGTTCGAAAGTTTTGCCTTCAAAACGACCTTGTTTTGTCGATATTTATAAGGTCGTTTTTGGTTAAATTCATGTGAGAGTTCCCAGACTCGTATACAAATAGGTTTGGTTTGGAAAATCCAATAAAATATCCCCAAGGAGTATGAAGGGTCCTTGAGGAAGGAATCAAGTTGGTGCAAAGATGTCAAAGACAGCCCAACCAACGAATGGCAATCATCGCCCAATGGGTCAGTCGAAGCCCCATTGTTTGTTTATATTTGATTGAAACGTATTATTGGGAGAGTAAGGACCAAAGAGATGCCTCTTTTTGATAGCACGGACCAGTAGGACGTCCGTTGGTCAAAGGACGGGCCGTCGATAATCCTCCATCGATGGGAATGTCCCTGCTTGCAGCTTCAGTGTTACGTTTACGGGTGAAGTTGTATATTCCCCAAACGTATAAATAAGAATATTTGATTTTACTTAAGGGTGTTTTGGGTATTTTAAATATGTTTATAAGACTAAAACACTAAGAAGATTTCATTCTTCAAAATCAAAACCCAAAATCCCTTTGAAATACTGTACAACTTCATTGAAGCAAAAACTCAAGAAAGGGTTTGGATTGGTGCATTGAGTGGAGATTCTTCAAAAAATTGGAGGATTATATTCATTGAGGTATTGTTTTATATCCTTGAAACTCTATTCGTCAAGGTGCCCAACTTTTAAACATGGTATCTAAAGTTTTCAAAGATGAATTGTCCAATTTAATGATCTATTTATGGGTTCTTGCATTAAAGGTTTTTAAGCATTGAATAACGATTGATTTTTTATTTATTTGATGATTTTAACTCAATTAACATATGAACCCATGCAATTTATGAACCCTAGTTTTTACTAAGTTATGGGTTAAGTAATATTGATCTAATGTTTATGAATCCTTTTGTACTTTATATGTGCTATTGAATAATGTGATAATTATATTAAATTGATATATAGGTTGAATTAGATTGATTAATATGTAGTGAATTGATCTAGTTTCATTGAGTATTGTTATAATTGTGTTGAATTGATGTTCATGTCCATGGGTAAGGGCCTTATCGTATTGAATTGGATGGTTTACCATTGGATTGATACTACAAGGCTTATGGTATTGAATTGGATGGTTTACCATTGGATTGATACTACAAGAAAAAGCTCCATCTAAGACCAACATTTTGGGACTAGTTAATTATCACGTCTTTAAATGTATATCTATTGATACCAGATTTTATTTGAGTCCTTAATTATTTATTTTTTTATGATGGTAATAAATATATTCTCTAATGAAACTAAAATCAGGTCGCAAATGATAATTTAAGAGTAGATAAGTGAGGCCAATTGAATCTTAGTAAAATTCAATTTTTGGTAACACTTAGAGCCAAAACATAAGTGAACTAAATTCTAAAATAACAAAGACAAAGTACGCTTTGTTTCTCAAAAAAATGTCGCCAATTAGAAAACCCTAGCAGCAGCACCTTAGCAGCGACCTCAGCATAGGTCATAGCTCTCAGTTTTTCATTTGTGTTTTGTCAAAACAAGGAAAGCATAGGTCTTCCTAGCCAATATCTCAACTCAATCTCAATTTTCTATCTTATTAGAATCTCAGCTATTCACACCCGGTCGAGTTGATTTTTTCGTCTCTAAATATTATTTGTTGTTTGTTTTTTTCGATTCATAACAGTTCTTGTTTGATATATACTTTTTTAGATTAGCCGGTCTTTTTCTAAAATATAATAAATTTTTTTGTGTGATATGATCCAAGGTGGGGATTAGTCTTAAGAGAATACAGTGTTCCTAGTCGTTGTTGTATCAGAGGAACTCACAGCTAAATGAACTAAAATAGAGTTTGAGAGGCGACATAGAGAGTTGAATTAAATATTAGAAATCCAATATTAATTACAAGGGAAGTATTGTTCCAATTTTTTGATAATCAGCGAAAGAAAGTAGTAGCAATTGTTCAACTGATCCACGTGCATAGTCACATGCCACTAGTTCCCAACAACTCTCATTCTAACAAGAAGAATTTTGAACTGCAATTGCACTTCAATGAAGTTATCTAATATAAATGATATTATCATAGATTATTTGCCTGTATAAAGCACAATTATATTTACAATATAATTAAATCAAGCTAATTCAAATTACCTCCTATGGTCTTGCACATAAAGGGTAGAATAAAAGAAAGTTCAATTTGGTTGAAACTTGAAAAACTCGAGATCTTTCAAGAACATAAGTTCTAATAGTAGCACCATATATTCTTCCATTCTTGTCTAACTGAATATATGTTTACTGTCTATTACCATCATAGGTATGTGTCCTCTTTTACGAGTTGATTTAAATTTTCTTCTCTGATTCGGTGTCTTGTTTGTTTACTACGAGTTACTATTCTTGTGAGGTAACTCTTCTTCTATTAGATCACTGATTGTGAATGTAAAAATTTATTTCAGTTAGTAGTGTGATAAAATCCCAAAAGTCAAGGGGATCAATCGCATGGGAACTTAGTATTCCTAACTAGTAAGAGAACAATAAACCTTTCTTGAACATAGGCACTCGCATCTCAATATGCTAAAATATTGTTCTCATAGAATATAGAGCTAGTTGTATTAAACTTGAGAAATACATATTGAATAACAACGGAACTATTGTTCAACTTTTAAGGCTAACATAGGAGGCTGGAAAAGTTGTTGAAGTTACGAAAGCTATTCCATATGCGTGGTTACGTGCCACTAGCTCCTACAAAATTTCTATATACAAAAATAAATAAAGAAATTCAATCATGAAATTAATTTTTTGCTTGATGGCATGAAGTTCCATTTATAGCCCCTCCTCTAACGAATTTTCAATTATGAAATTCATTTGATTTTCCTTTGTTTTTATTTTCGGCATGTATTGTTTTTTAATAAGTACTATGTTCAACTCATCCTAGTACTTAGTAGGAGTGGCGATGTATAAGGTCAAATTTTTTTTTAAATTGTTAGTGGCTTACATTTCAATGACTTTTACCAGCATTATCATTTTAGGACCTTATTGTATAGTTCATTGTCAATTAAAACTCCCTAGAGTGTGGTATCTCATTGAAACATATCTAAATGAAGCTTTATGTAACGACCTGATTAGTCGTTTTGAGCAGCAGATTTTATTTCTGGAAAACTGGCTGAAACGACGGACCCCACGACGGACCGTCACAGGCACGACGGATCGTCGCAGGGTCTCGTTTCAAAACACTTAGAAATTCTGAAATTGGGTACTGAAAATCGACTCTCTGAAATTCGTAACGGAATGGCAGGACGGACCGTCACAGGTGTGACGGACCGTCACAGACCCTTGGTGGAAATTTGGGTCTCTGAACTTTGCGACGACCTGCAGGACGGACCGTCGCAGGCACGACGGCCCGTCACAGGTTGCGTAATCCCAGTCTGGGTCGGATTTCTTTACACGTTTTAAAGGACATTTTGGACTATTCCTACTTTAAATATAAAGTTAGAGGGTTAAGGATTATAATTCTAATTACTTGGGGGTTAAAAGAGGTAACCTTAAGTTAATTAGGGGGTCATTATTATCATCTTTCATTCTTAATTATATGTTAATTAGGGTAAAAGAAAGAGGTTTGAATAAAGAAAATAGAAAGAACAAGAGGGAGAGAGAGGATCGAACGAGGGAGAAGAGGAAAACACAAGCTTTGGAGAAATTCTTGCTTAATCACTAGTCTTCGGTGGAGGTAGTTATGGTTTCTCTTACGATATTCGCAGTAGACTCTTAATAGCGAATAATATGTACTGGTAGTATTGTAAAAACCTTCTATATGCTTAATTGTATGCTTGCATGAATATGATTATGTGATTTTGATAAAACAAGCACGATGAAAACTATTGAATCCCAAATCTTCAAAGAAACTTTAATATACCTTATCAATGATGATGCCTTGGTATGAGAGAAGGCTTGATGAATTAAAATAATGGGATTGATGGTGCCTTGGTATGAGAGAAGGCTTGATGAATTGACAGAATTAGATTAGTGGATCGGACTGTCACGTTCCGACACATAGTATTAGTGGATCGGAGTGTCACGTTCCGACACATAGTATTAGTGGGACGGGTGTCACGAACCGACACGTAGATTAAGGGGATCGGAGTGTCACGTACTGACACATATTAGGGGATCGGGTGTCACGAACCGACACGTACATTTAGGGGATCGGAGTGTCACGTACCGACACATATTAGGGGATCGGGTGTCACGAACCGACACGTAGATTTAGGGTATCGGAGTGTCACGTACCGACATATATTAGGGGATGAGATGTCACGAACCGACACGTAGATTTAGGGGATCGGAGTGTCACGTACCGACACATATTAGGGGATCGGGTGTCACGAACCGACACGTAGATTTAGGGGATCGGAGTGTCACGTACCGACACAAGAGGAAGAAAGATAATGAATCTTGAAAGATGATAATATACTCAACATAATGAACTTAATTCCCAAATGGGTATGGTATTGAGGCTTGAGCCCTCATGGATGAACTTGATAGTACTTATTGATGATTATAGTACTTGTTGTTGTTACATGTTGAGTTTATAGTTGATTTATGATATTAACTGATATATATTGTTTTCTATTTGGAGTTGGCCGATGATATCTACTCAGTACCCGTATTTGTACTGACCCCTACTTTTATGTTTTCTTCTTGTTTATTTGTGGAGTGCAGCAAACGTTCCGTCGTCTTCAACTCAACAGTGATTCTAACCACTCTTCGTCATACCGGATATTCAGGGTGAGCTAATGCTTCTAGCTTGGACTGGGTCTTCTTCTTCAAGTCTTGATGTCTTGAACTTCCGGCATGGACTAGTTTTTACTTGTTTTTGCTTTCTTAGATACTCTTAGTTTAGTAGTTTGAAGGTAGATGTTCTTGTGGTGATGACTTCCAGATTTTGGGGATGATAATAATAGTTTGAATTGGTTTTATTAATGAGTTTAAGTCTTCCGCATTACGTTCTGTTGATATATGTTGAAATGTTAAGGTTTAGATTGGTTGGTTCTCTCACATAGGAGGGTAAATGTGGGTGCCAGTCGCGGCTCGGTTTTGGGTCGTGACAAACTTGGTATCAGAGCATTAGGTTCGTTGCTCTCATCACACAAGAACGAGTCTAGTAGAGTCTTAAGGAACGGTAGGGGGACGCCTTTCCTTTTTTTTGAGAGGCTATAAGACTTTAGGAAAATTCCATTCTTTCTTTCTTTCTTTCGTGCTATTACTTGAATCCAATTGGTATCTAGGTGATACAAATTGGTATCAGACCATCTTCACTCTCTTTCGCAGATGGTTAGAACTAGAGCAACGACTACGCCAACACCAACACCGGCCAGACAAGAAACATCTGAGCCAGCCACTGGGGCTGTGGCTCGAGGAAGAACAGTGGTAAGAGGCCGTGGTAGAGGTCGTGGGAGGACGTCCTCTAGAGGAAGAGGACGAGCACCTAGCCCATCTGATGCTAGGGCAGTGACTCCTCCACCGACTGAGGAAGTAGTAAGAGAGGGGGAGGATGGGGAGAATGAACAAGTGCAGAATGAAGAAATGCCACCCCAACCTACCCCAGAGATGATCAATCAGGTTCTGGCTTATCTTAGCGGGTTATCTAATCAGGGCCAGACACCCCCAGTGTTTTCTGCACCAGCAACTCTGGTTCCGGAGGTACAACATGCGGCTACTATGGCTCCCCGCATGGATGCCTCATTGGAGATAGGCACGTTTCCACGTCTGACTACTGGGCCTATAATGACAAATGATCAGCATGAACTTTTCAGTAAGTTCTTGAAATTGAAACCTCCAGTCTTCAAGGGTGCCGAATCTGAGGATGCTTACGATTTTGTGGTTGACTGTCATGAGCTACTACACAAGATGGGTATAGTAGAACGGTTTGGTGTTGAGTTCGTGAGTTATCAGTTTCAAGGGAACGCCAAGATGTGGTGGCGATCACATGTTGAGTGTCAACCGACAGAGGCAACACCTATGACTTGGGCCTCATTTTCTAGCTTGTTTATGGAGAAGTACATCCCACGGACTTTGAGGGATAGGAAAAGAGATGAATTCTTGAGCCTAGAGCAAGGTAGGATGTCCGTTAATGCATATGAGGCTAAGTTTTGTGCTTTATCAAGGTATGCCACTCAACTCTGTTTCAGTCCACAAGAGCGGATTCGCCGGTTTGTGAAGGGGTTGAGGTCAGAGTTGCGGATTTCGGCCTTACAGGTAGCGGCTACGGCAAAATCCTTCCAAGAAGTGGTAGACTTCATGATAGAGGTGGAAGGAGTGAAGCCCGACGACTTCACCTCGACATCGACATCAAAAAGGTTTCGAAAGGGAGTTGAGTTTAATGGTTCCTACACTAGAGGACAGGGTTCCGGAGGCTACTTAGTTCGACCAATTCAGTCTTCACTACAGACTGTAGTTGGAGGTCCACCTCAGACCGGTCAACACTTCTCTGAGAGACCTCTACTTGACTCTAGAGAGTGTTATGGATGTGGGGAGACTGGACATATTAGGAGGAATTGTCCCAAACAGAGTTATAGACCCCCAATAGCTAGAGGTAGAGGTGGTCATGGTAGAGGCCGTTATTCTGGAGGACGTGGTGGTCGAGGTAATGGTGTTCACCAAAACGGCAGAGGTGATGGGCAAACTGGAGCCACTACATCACAACATGGTAGGGGCAATGGAAAAACAAATGAAAGGGCCCATTGTTATGCTTTCCCTGGGAGATCGGAGGCGGAGACATCTGATGCTGTCATCACAGGTAATCTTCTGGTTTGTGATTGCATGGCTTCTGTATTGTTTGATCCTGGATCCACATTTTCTTATGTATCTTCCTCATTTGCTAATGGTCTAAATTTACATTGTGAATTACTTGATATGCCTATTCGTGTTTCTACTCCGGTGGGTGAGTCTGTGGTAGTTGAAAAGGTATATAGGTCTTGTTTGGTGAACTTTGTGGGGAGCAACACTTATGTAGACTTGGTTATCTTAGAAATGGTTGATTTTGATGTAATTCTGGGTATGACTTGGCTTTCTCCGCAATTTGCGATCTTGGATTGTAATGCTAAAACAGTGACGTTAGCCAAGCCGGAGACAGATCCGTTAGTGTGGGAGGGTGACTACACTTCCTATCCGGTGCGTATCATCTCCTTTCTTCGTGCTAAGAAAATGGTTAGTAAAGGGTGTTTAGCTTTCTTGGGACATCTCAAGGATGACACTACCCAAGTACCCTTAATTGATTCAGTTTCGGTAGTCCGTGAGTTTTTGGATGTGTTCCCTGCAGATCTTCCTGGTATGCCACCGGATAGGGATATTGACTTCTGCATCGATCTTGAACCGGGCACTCGCCCCATTTCTATACCCCCTTATAGAATGGCTCCCGCTGAATTAAGAGAGTTAAAGGCTAAATTTCAAGAGTTGTTGAGCAAAGGCTTCATTAGACCAAGTGCATCCCCTTGGGGTGCTCTGGTTTTGTTTGTGAAGAAGAAGGATGGGAGTTTTCGGATGTGCATAGACTACCGGCAGTTGAACAAGGTAACGATTAAGAACAAGTATCCTCTTCCTCGCATTGATGACTTATTCGATCAACTAGAAGGTGCTTGTGTCTTCTCGAAGATCGACTTGAGATCCGGTTATCATCAATTGAAAATACGGGCAGCGGATGTGCCAAAGACTGCTTTCCGAACTAGGTATGGGCATTATGAATTCGTAGTGATGTCTTTTGGTCTTACAAATGCCCCCGCTGCTTTCATGAGCTTGATGAATGGGATTTTTAAGCCATATTTGGATCTCTTTGTGGTCGTGTTTATTGATGATATACTGATATACTCTAAAAGCATGAAGGAACATGAGAAGCATTTGAGAATTGTATTGGAAATGTTGAGGGAGAAAAAGCTTTATGCCAAATTCTCTAAGTGTGAGTTTTGGCTATATGCAGTGTCCTTCTTTGGGCACGTGGTTTCTAAGGATGGAGTGATGGTAGATCCATCTAAGATTGAGACAGTGAAGAATTGGGTAAGACCCACTAACGTGACAGAAATAAGGAGCTTTGTTGGGTAAGCTAGCTACTACCACCGATTTGTCAAGGGATTCTCTTCATTGCTTCCCAACTGACGAACTTGACTAAGCAAAATGTTCCATTTGTATGGTCGGATGAGTGTGAGGAAAGCTTTTAGAAACTCAAGACTTTGTTGACTACCTCACCTATCCTTACCTTGCCAGTAGAGGGTAAGAACTTCATTGTTTATTGCGATGCATCCTATTCTGGCTTGGGTGCAGTGCTAATGCAAGAGAAGAATGTGATTGCTTATGCTTCAAGACAATTAAAAGTGCATGAACGTAACTATCCAACTCATGACTTGGAATTGGCCGCGGAAGTGTTTGCATTAAAGCAATGGAGACACTATTTATATGGGGTTAAGTGTGAAGTATACACGGATCATCGTAGCCTACAGTATGTCTTTACTCAGAAAGATTTGAACTTAAGACAGAGAAGATGGATGGAACTACTGAAGGACTACGACATCACTAATTTGTATCATCCGGGGAAGGCGAATGTTGTGGCAGATGCTTTAAGTAGAAAGGCGGGAAGCATGGGAAGTCTAGCTCATTTGCAAGCTTCTAGACGCCCATTGGCTAGAGAAGTGCAGATTTTAGCTAATAACCTTATGAGGTTAGAAGTAAGTGAGAAGGGAGGATTGTTAGCTTGTGTGGAGGCAAGATCCTCCTTCCTTGACAAGATTAAGGGGAAGCAGTTTGATGATGAGAAATTGATCCGGATTCGAGATAAAGTGTTGCAAAAAGAGGCTAAAGAAGAAACAATCGATGAGGAAGGTGTTTTGAGGATTAAGGGAAGGGTATGTGTACCCCGTATCGATGATTTGATCAACACTATTCTGACAGAGGCTTATAATTCAAAGTATTCTGTACATCCGGGTGCAACCAAGATGTATCGTGACTTAAAGCAACACTTTTGGTGGAGTAGAATGAAGCGTGATATTGTTGACCTTATTTCCAAGTGTCCAAACTGTCAACAAGTAAAGTATGAACACCAAAGGCCCGGAGGCACACTTCAGAGAATGCCCATTCCGGAATGGAAATTGGAGAGAATCGCAATGGACTTCGTGGTTGGTCTTCCAAAGACAATGGGTAAGTATGACTCTATTTGGGTGATTGTCGATAGGTTAACTAAGTCTGCTCATTTCATTCCAGTCAAGGTGACTTACAATGCAGAGAAGTTAGCCAAAATCTATATCTCAGAAATTGTTCGGTTGCATGGGGTTCCACTCTCCATCATATCGGATAGAGGTACGCAGTTACTTCTAAGTTTTGGAAACATTGCATGCGGAATTGGGTACTAGGTTGGACCTTAGTACTGCGTTCCATCCCCAGACGATGGTCAGTCTGAGAGAACGATTCAAGTGTTGGAGGATATGCTTCGTGCATGTGTGATAGAATTTGGTGGTCATTGGGATAACTTCTTACCCTTAGCCGAATTTTCATACAATAATAGCTATCACTCAAGCATTGATATGACCCCATTTGAAGCATTGTATGGTAGGAGATGTAGATCTCCCATTGGTTGGTTTGATGCATTCGAGGTTAGACCTTGGGGTACTGATCTTTTGAGGGATTCATTAGAGAAAGTGAAGTCTATTCAAGAAAAGCTTCTAGCGGCGCAAAGTAGGCAAAAAGAATATGCAGATCGAAAGGTTAGAGACTTAGAGTTCATGGAGGGTGAACAAGTCTTGTTGAATGTTTCGCCAATGAAAGGGGTGATGCGGTTTGGTAAAAGAGGCAAGCTAAGTCCAAGGTACATTGGTCCCTTTGAAGTACTTAAGCGAGTAGGGGAGGTGGCTTATGAGTTAGCCTTTCCTCCAGGGCTGTCCGGAGTACATCCGGTATTCCATGTGTCGATGTTGAAAAGATACCATGGGGATGGAAACTACATTATTCATTGGGATTCGGTTCTGCTTGATGAGAAATTGTCTTATGAGGAGGAACCTGTTGCTATTTTAGATAGAGAAGTTCGCAAGTTGAGGTCAAGGGAGATTGCATCCATCAAGGTGCAATGGAAGAATCGACCGGTTGAAGAAGCCACTTGGGAGAAGGAGGCAGATATGCAAGAAAGATACCCACATCTGTTCAAAGATTCAGGTACTCCTTCTCGCCCTTGTTTTTCTTCTTGTGATCGTTCGAGGACGAACGATAAATAAATTGGTATCTATTGTAACGACCTGATTAGTCGTTTTGAGCAGCAGATTTTATTTCTGGAAAACTGGCTGAAACGACGGACCCCACGATGGACCGTCACAGGCACGACGGACCGTCGCAGGGTCTCGTTTCAAAACACTTAGAAATTCTGAAATTGGGTACTAAAAATCGACTCTCTGAATTTCGTAACGGAATGGCAGGACGGACCGTCACAGGTGTGACGGACCGTCACAGACCCTTGGTGGAAATTTGGGTCTCTGAACTTTGCGACGACCTGCAGGACGGACTGTAGCAGGCACGAAGGCCCGTCACAGGTTGCGTAATCCCAGTCTGGGTCGGATTTCTTTACACGTTTTAAGGGATGTTTTGGACTATTCCTACTTTAAATATAAAGTTAGAGGGTTAAGGATTATAATTCTAATTACTTGGGGGTTAAAAGAGGTAACCTTAAGTTAATTAGGGGGTCATTATTACCATCTTTCATTCTTAATTATATGTTAATTAGGGTAAAAGAAAGAGGTTTGAATAAAGAAAATAGAAAGAACAAGAGGGAGAGAGAGGATCGAACGAGGGAGAAGAGGAAAACACAAGCTTTGGAGAAATTCTTGCTTAATCACTAGTCTTCGGTGGAGGTAGGTTATGGTTTCTCTTACGATATTCGTAGTAGACTCTTAATAGCGAATAATATGTATTGGTAGTATTGTAAAACCCTTATATATGCTTAATTGTATGCTTGCATGAATATGATTATGTGATTTTGATAAAACAAGCACGATGAAAACTATTGAATCCCAAATCTTGAAAGAAACTTTAATATACCTTATCAATGATGATGCCTTGGTATGAGAGAAGGCTTGATAAATTAAAGTAATAGGATTGATAGTGCCTTGGTATGAGAGAAGGCTTGATGAATTGACAGAATGAGATTAGTAGATCGGAGTGTCACATTCCGACACATAGTATTAGTGGATCGGAGTGTCACGTTCCGACACATAGTATTAGTGGGACGGGTGTCACGAACCGACACGTAGATTTAGGGGATCGGAGTGTCACGTACCGACACATATTAGGGGATCAGGTGTAACGAACCGACACATAGATTTAGGGGATCGGAGTGTCACGTACCGACACATATTAGGGGATCGGGTGTCACGAACCGACACGTAGATTTAGGGGATCGGAGTGTCACGTACCGACACATATTAGGGGATCGGGTGTCACGAACCGACACGTAGATTTAGGGGATCGGAGTGTCACGTACCGACACATATTAGGGGATCGGGTGTCATGAACCGACACGTAGAATTAGGGGATCGGAGTGTCACGTACCGACACAAGAGGAAGAAAGATAATGAATCTTGAAAGATGATAATATACTCAACATAATGAACTTAATTCCCAAATGGGTATGGTATTGACGCTTGAGCCCTCATGGATGAACTTGATAGAACTTATTGATGATTATAGTACTTGTTGTTGTTACATGTTGAGTTTATAGTTGATTTATGGTATTAATTGATATATATTGTTTTCTATTTTGAATTGGCCAATGATATCTACTCAGTACCCGTGTTTGTACTGACCCCTACTTTTATGTTTTCTTCTTGTTTATTTGTGGAGTGCAGCAAACGTTCCGTCGTCTTCAACTCAACAGTGATTCTAGCCAGTCTTCGTCATACCGGATATTCAGGGTGAGCTAATGCTTCTAGCTTGGACTGGGTCTTCTTCTTCAAGTCTTGATGCCTTGAACTTCCGGCATGGACTAGTTTTTACTTGTTTTTGCTTTCTTAGATACTCTTAGTTTAGTAGTTTGAAGGTAGATGTTCTTGTGGTGATGACTTCCAGATTTTAGGGCTGATAATAATAGTTTGAATTGGTTTTATTAATGAGTTTAAGTCTTCCGCATTACGTTCTGTTGATATATGTTGAAATGTTAAGGTTTAGATTGGTTGGTTCGCTCACATAGGAGGGTAAATGTGGGTGTCAGTCGCGGCTCGGTTTTGGGTCGTGACACTTTACAATTTTCTAGTACATGGACGATAACAACTGTCACATCCAGGTTTACCCCCTAGACGTACCCGGCGTCATCGTCCTCTTTAAAGACTAAGACTAGCCTCTAATTCTCATATCATTACATTCATATGTTTAAATTGCGGAAAAATTTAAAACTTTTCATTACAACTACTTGTAGGTTTACATACACGTTTACATACACATAATATAGTCATATGAGTATACATAGACCCTTCTTATAGGAATGTTACATAGACTTTTATTGCACATTATTATATAGAAAATATCATCGTCATAAAGTCGTCTCAACTCATAACCATCTTTTTGGAGTATAAAAAATTTGGGCATAGCCCTTACATCAATCAAAAAAGACCAAATATAGGTCATACAAAAGAATAGAACTCAATTGAAAATAAAGAAATGAAAAAGTATTTAAACTAATAACAAGTCCGTAAGCTAGATAGTTGCATTGCCCTAGGAAGTTGAGGACCTACCCTATTTGGATGAATAAGCAAATCCAAGCCTTCTCCAATGTCGCCTTCAAAAATACTTAAAATAGAGGAACCTAAAAATGTTTGGGAAAATGGAATAAAATGGAGTTAGTACTCCACATGTACTAAGTATGAGACCATATGCACATATAATTTCAAAATTTGGTAAGGGAACTTTTAGTTAAAACATGCCATTTTACAAATTTAAAAGTCTTATGCATAACCAAGCAGGTCATACTAATCAACCAAACATGCTTACTAACTCAAACAAATAGTATGTATGCCAACATAATTGAACCCATGACTTATAACAACCCTATCATCAAGTATTAACATCATAAGCATGAGCAAGGGTAAATCATATCATTATAAGCAAGACAATTTCTCATTAATCCTCACCATAAAAACAAGTTCAATGACCAAATAAAACCCCATAATCTTACTTAATAAAGTAATTCCAACAAGAAACCATAAACAATACCCAACTTCACTTAACCAACCTCTAAGGGTTCATAATAACATACTTTAGTAATATATTCAAGTACATTCTCAAAAGAAATAGTAATCATCATATTACACTATTCATAGTATACATCAACATATTATCATCATTTACATCATTGTCATATTCATACATAATATTAACTTCCTAAAGCTCCCATCAAGGCTAACAAGTGCAAGGCATATGTAGAGTACCATACCCCTACGTAGGATAAGTTAAACATCTCAAGTAACCTTAGTGATATTATACTTGATTACTTCATTTTAGTTTAGGGAATACTTTCATTAACCATCATAAACTACAAGATCTAAGTGGAGAATCCGGTGTCATAAAACCTTACACTGATGGAAGGTGGTCTAGCGGCCAAGGTAAAACCTAATATAAACATAGCTTTCTAGATGGATCAACAAGCTAGTATCCGATGGTGGCAACATCGTTCAAGAACTAAGAGATAGGTATTCCCTCTTTATACCACTTGGTAATTAAGGCCTCATCTCATGGAATTAATTGAATTAGTATCCCTCAAAAGGGATCCAACATCACATTTATAACTATAGGGTAACACTTCCTCTATGGAAAGTCATCACCTCCCATTGTTAAGTTCACTCGATGCTAAGCTAAGTCCCTTTCCTGAAATGAGTTTAGTACTTCATTAACAATCATAACATATATTTAGGTCAGAGGGTCTAGCACTTGTATAATCATCATGTTCAAGCTCAATATGAATTGCATGAGTATAGTCGTCTAATCACAATTCATATAAGTAAGGTTAATACATTACATAACGTTTCATAATAAGGCACATTGGTATACATCATCGCCCTTATAACCTGTATGTATTAAAAACCTCACAACCATAATAAAAACGTTTCAATTCAACATAATACCACTCTATGAATCCTAATATAGGGCATACTCCAATATCATATCATGACTTAACACAATTAATTACAACTTGAACTAAAGATTGAGATTCGAAGACTTACAAACTCTTCATCATACTTCCTCATCAAGACCTTACCATAAACCCTCAATTCAATCAAACTTATATGTTAAACATCATAAATCAACATGATAACAAGACTAGAATAAACATTATAGCACAATTCAATGCTAGATCATAACACAAAATAAGATGCCTAGGTCAACTCACCTTTTAACCTAGATCATCTTATCAAGACTAGCATGAAAGACTACAATTAACTCCAATTTGTTAATTATTAATTTAACTAAATCATTTAATAGTGATATAACCCATAAGCAAGACATTTTAATCAGTCATAACCAAATTTACATCAAATTCAAACTTAGGGTTAAGGGTTAAAGATCACATTCTTCAATTTGAATCAAACCATGACAATAAATCATAATAAAGTTCAATTATATGTTTTTATATACATTATCTCCTAAATAAAATATAAAAAATTTACTTTACAACATCAATTTCGTAATGGATGAAACCCACAAGAAAACTCAACTTTTGAAATCCATTTTGAAGTAACCTATAGTGAAAATAATTCAAAGGTGAATTAGATCTCATACCTAACGTTTGATGCAGGATTAATGGAGAATTTGTCCTTTTACGTCCACCAAACCATTTTTCTTTCTAGTCATCAATGGTGAGTTCAAGTAGAGAGAGAAACAAGAGACCAGGAAGAGAGTTTGTATTTGATAGTTGCAATTAGGTTAATTGTGGTTGGGGCCTTTATATGGGATTTAAGTTATTTAATTAGGCTCCCATTAATCCCTAACTAACCCCTAGACCACATCATTAATTGCATTTACATTTTAAACGTGTTGCAAGTCAAGACCTTCACAAATGAAAACCTCCCAACGGGCCATATGTGAGTCGACAGACACCCCCCCCCACTCCATCCTGCATTTCGTAGGTGAGTTCAGAGAGTGTGAAGGAGAGGGGCTTCATCCAATTGGATAAGTGTGGGACAATGGTGGAATCAATGCCCCTTCAGTCCACACATGGAGCGTTTCCTGCCTCGTTGATGCACACTGCTCAGGAAGTGTTGCCTCAACCTGCAAGGGTACTACTCAAGGGCCCTTGGTTGGTCCTTGGGGAGTCGTACCTGGAAGTTTAGACCATGAAACAACTTAAATACATATTAGGTACCCATTAAAATTTTTCATGAATTTTTGACTCCTACCAGCTAGTCAAATAGGCTAAGGCACGCTAGGACCTCTTTGAACCAAATTTCAGACATCATGGACGTTCTTGGACATTTTTGTTGTTATGCTTTCTAAATGAAGTAAATTCATTAAAATGGACTTAAAAACAATATATTAGGCTTCACGACACGTATTAGATTTTCAAAGTGTTACAACAACTATGTGATATCACATTATTCATTATCATAAAATTTTAGAGATAGTCAACTACTTTATCATCAGTCATGGTTCAGCGAAAAATTCAATGAAAACTGGCTCTATTCCTAGTTTTAGAAAATGAATTTTTTTAACGTGGAAATTTTAGGGTATAAAAGTCATTGTGAATTCAATTATTAGTTCTATATGATTTAATGAAATCACTATGAATGCAGTCAAACTATAAGGTGCTATCTGTAGACAATTTAGACTTGTGATACACTATTTATTGTAGTATGTTTTTGCCTCCACCTACTAACGAAAACATATGAACTTGAAAACTATTGAAGATTAAGACTTGTGATACTCTACTAACTGGACATTTGAAGTTCAGATATGTAATTCCATGACTGCAATGAAACAACATTAATTTTAGTCACAATTAAATTTGGATCAAATTTGTAATTTTACACTTGAAGTTGTGATAGGATGTTTTAGATATCAAGTTCTAACAGAAAACACTTGAACTCTTTTTTACGTACTTTTATAATCTTAGAGCATCTAGTTAGCTGAATACCCTTCTGTTAAGATTATACGACATCAGACCTTTATCATGTTGCTACTAGTTCCTTTTGGAATTGCCTTTATTTTGTTCTCTTTATACAATGCATACTCTCCTCTACATATTTGGGTGGTAGTTGAATTCTACACGATTTACCCATTACTTGTTGACCTCATCTATCCATCTACGCTCTATATAGAGAGATGATGTTGATCGAGTATGTAAGGTATTAATAATTCACAGTCTTGATGAGCAATTTCTCTATTTTTACTATATATTATCCTAAATTTTTTGTTTTTTTATGTAGATATAAATTTTTGATTAATGCTTAACAAATCTTTCCATATTAATCTTTTTGTATTCTTGAAGCTTCTTGACATTTCTAGATAACCTCACTCAATTTTAGTGTTTTTTTCTGATAAAAAGTTTTAATAATTATTGTAAAATTTACATCCAACTCCTTACATATAAAGCAATAGTTACTTAGGGTCTTTTTCGAATGTTTGAGTTGCAGATTTTGATGATTCAAGTTACATGTCAAGATGCATGTATAGAAGTTGCAGAAGATCAATATTATTTTGCTATGGAGTTATGCAAAACTTGATATTATAGTGTATCTTCAAATGTTAAATAGCTATGCTTTTTTTTAAGAAAATATTGAAACTAACATCATGGGATAATAGCAAATTTTAATATTTATATCAGCCTTTTGTTTGAAGATTTTTTGTAGCAATCTTATATTTATTGATCAATTTATAATTTTGTAATACAAAGATAAGAAACATTATTAGTCAACTAGAGACCAAAAACATTGCGCTCTCCCTAAATGTTAATTTAAGATGAGACAATTTCTCATCCCTAAATGTTAATCTAGGATTAGTAGCTATTAGTCGCAAAAAGTTGGTCTACAATGATGTAGTTCCTCTTTCTTAAAAGGATTTAATGGCCAGAAAATTAGTATTTTTTAGAGAAGAAAATCAACTCGTTTGGATGAGATACATGGTTTCTAAAAGTATTTTTGCGACTAGCTCTAAATCCGTCTCTAAAAACATTTAAGGACCTAAAACAGGATCCTATCACATTTGACCTTTAGAGAACAGGTCTATTAAAATGGGTGGTGACTATCCTTTTGCCGTCGCAATAGATTATTTAGGACTACATTTAGACTTTTTGGTACCGTATTTCCTTTCATAGAGAGTATTTTTCTTTTGGTGCAAAGTGTTGAGGATGGAGTGGTGTTATGATTCCCTGATTCCCTTTATTTTATAATTATTAGACTTCAATTACGTTGTGATTGGCATGGTCCACTTATGGTGATGGTGTCATGTGCTTTACTTGTAATTGTTTTGGCCTTGCCGGCGTTACTTTATGTATTATGATGATTTATGGCCTTGTCGGCAACTACTTGAAGTAATGTGATTATTAGTGTAGTTGATTATGTGAAGTATAATAATAGCTACCTACATGATAAGTAATGTGAAAGTATATGTGTTCTTCAATTGATGTTATTTAGGTGATCATGTTAGACTATGACTATGACTTTGTGTGTATAGTCTTAAGGTTGATGTATGTTATTCATACTTTACTAAATGAGCCTATGATGTTCATATTGATGATAATATGGTAGTGAATTGGATGACTTGAATATGATAAGGGTTATTTATATGTGCTTCTAGAATGACATGATGTAAGAGTTAAAGTGAAGTATGTTGTGTCTTGTCTTTGTTTACTTATGTCCATTACTTCATTCATGTATAATTGTGAATATGAGATTTCTTGACATAGGATGTTAAAGCCTCTTAGTATTGTATTTATGAATTAAATGAGACATGAAATAAAGTTAAGATGGTCCTTTATCTGAAACCTTGAACCTAGTTGTAAGGTTATGAATGTTGAAGTTGAAATCCGTAATGGTATCCTCTAAGTAAAGGAATGAGAGACATAAGGTTGATTTGTCGGAAATGCATCATATCAATCCTTAGGAAAGTCATGATGAGAAACTTGTCGCCATTGTGAGGTAGCCCTAGTGTACCTTTCTTTTGTAAGGTAAATGTTATTGGGTTATGAAATTTATTTGGAACCCCTTTCATGAACCTATAATGTGAATTACTAGATAAGAACAAAGTCTAGAACCGAGTGTGTATGGTAAGGGAACTAGTTCTAGTTATAGAGTGAGACTAGATTACAAAGCATTCCCTTCATATTTCTTAACCATGTGCCTACATGCAATTTGTCTAAGTTCTACAATTGTCAAGTAGAACATCCTCATCTAAGTAGGTTAGAACTCCAGATTCCATGTCTTGCTATCATGGTCTATGTCGGTTATTACCTTTTCTCATGATATTGAATACCTACTAGCATTAGATAAGTTCTATGAAGTTTAGGTGGTGGTATGGGACGCTATCTAGACATTCCACAATAGGCTTTGAAGGTATTAGTTGGAGTTCTTAGGTGTTGTCCAAGGCCATTACTTGAATGTCCTTTATGATTTGAATGTCTCCTAAATGTACTAATGAATGCAATGACATATGTTAAGAAAGTATGTTAAATGAATAAGTATTTATGTAGAGTAGTTAAGGGTTGTCTAGTTAAGGTGTGAGGGGGGCATAAGAATGGTCACTTCGTAGCTTACCTAGATAAGTCTTGAGATGACTCTAGTGAGGGAAAATGGTTGAATATGTGGACATGATCTAAACTTAGGTAGTCTTAAAAATTATTTAGGTATTCTTGAAGAGGTCAATCATGGACGTTATCTTCTTGATTTACTTAAGAAAGTACTTTGATAGCCTTTGGTAAGAGAATGCAATATTATCTATATGTTGTTATATTAAGTGATAATAATTCTATCATAGGTAGTCTATAGGATATCTTAAGTATGTGTGTAAGGGATTGTATGAGTGGTCGCTTCACAACTCACTCAAGTGAGACTTAGAATAACCTTTGGTAGAAGAATCTCATGTTAATATGTATGGTCTCTCTTTGTGTTGCTTAAGTGAGTTTTTTTTATAGATTTTAGTGGGGGAATGATATGATAAAAAGGTTCTTAAGATGAAGTGAAGAGGTTTTACAGTAATAGTGAGTAACTTCAATATACAGTGAATTAAGCTCATTGGAAGTTTGGTCTTAAAAATTCTATAACATGATTATGTGTTTCTAAGTTGATAAATGTTGTTCTTATGATTATAATATTTTTTTAAATGAAAAGATGCATATTTCTCATAAATATCCGATTTCATGATTTTCATGCATTATGTCATACTTAGTACATGTGGTTATACTAATCAATACTTTTATCTATCAATATAGTTGTTTGTACGTGAGGAGTATTTCGGAAGAAAGACTTCGATCGTATCATCACTCAAGTGAAGTCGAAGTATGTCCTTATTTGAATCAAGGGCATAAATGTCTTCTATGTTTACTATTCAAAGCATTGTCACAAAATAAATATTTCTATAACTGTTTTGCATTCGGGTCGTGTCCCAAAAGTATTCTCGTGTAGTATGATTGATGAGATTGAGACTTACTATTTCCTAAGATTATATATGAATGATATTTAAAAGACTATGAAATATTTTGTGAAAGGTTTTAAATCCGCACTACTTCTCATTATGTATATGAGATGAACGATATGAAAAGGGATTTGTATAAGACCTCCGATAGATCAAGTACGCCGGTTGCAATCTATGATTTATCCTAAATTTCTAGCGTGTGGTTTTGTGATTTTACAATCTTTCTGATCCTGTCGAAACCCTAGGAATAGAGAACTAGCTGATGAAGGAACTCGGGATGAAGATCTCTACTAAAATTGTAAGTAATTTCCACCACCTAATTTCTTCTAAGAGTATTTATAATTCCATGTTCAAGCAACTTTTTTTCCTTAGACATTTCCCAAATTTTATCTTCCTCATCTTGTTGAGCATGAGTCATTAAGTTAGGGTTCATATCCCTTAACAACATAGCATTCGTGCTAGTTGTCTTCACCAAGTCGGATACCCCAAATAGAAACTGAGATGTTTTGGTCCTTGTATTAAGAACCATGTATAGAGCATAGCTTGGGATTTTCATGAAATTTAGCCCCTACTCTTGGACTTATATTGAACCTTGTATCAAATTCATAATTCTAGAGCCTTAGCCTCCCTCAAGCTCTTTGGGGAAGGCTTAGCAAGAAAACCTCTTGTAGAACACTCCCAAGATACAGGAGTTGCATTCTCTCCCCTATTTCCTTTATAGTGAGTGAACCATATCTAAGACACAACTTTATTCAAGTAGGACACAAAATCAACCCTATAATTTCAAGTCACTTGCATCACTCACAAGATTTTCTTGACCTCATAAATGAAGTTTTGGGGTCTTCACCAACTTATAATTCCAAAAACTCAAGTGGAGTTATCCTAAAAATAATCAGACACTAGCTGCCATTGATATACCATTAGTGTTTGTAGGATCTCTAACCCCCTGATTGTTCTAGTTCTCAACACTCTAAGCTAAAATTTAGATAGCATTCTAAAAGTATGCATTAGAAACATTATGGGCATTAGCTTTCCTTGTGTAACCTCAATATGAAGGCATGATATATAAAGGACCACGACAAATTAGAAATGACAAGTTAGATCATACCTCACGCACGATAAGATAAACAATAATAATAAAGCTTTCCAAAAGCACTTTGTAGCCTCCCTCTCATTAGTTGTTCTCTTTTCGAACCCGTTAAAAGTATTTTACTTAGATTCTCTTTTCAAACATTCTAGGACTCATAAATCTATTTCTCTTATTCAAAGATTATCACGCCTCGAGCCTACTCCCTTGACGTTAACACAGGACTGACGATTACTGGTGACCTCAATCTAACCCTAAGCTATCATATGTTAAAACAACTAAACACAAGATATTATACAGAAGCTTAAGATATGGAACAAGCTAATGATAGGTAATATACTATGCTGATATGAACATATTCGTGTATAAAATGAATTAATGATACTTGAATATAACTCAAAATTAAATTTTAATCTAACTATGTCTAAATAAATCCTTTAACTGACTCTAGATTTTGGGACATGCCCCAATAACTCTAGCAAAACTGAAATGATGACTAAAGTATTAAAACATGTCTATTTTCCTCGAAGTATGAGGACTAACCATTGAAATTGCTGAAGATTTGATGGGGAACCAATATAAGTGTAATGTGAATGTTGAGAACCTTCACATATATCACAAAAATATGTAGCATAAAGTATATATGAAAGCTTGGAAGGTACTTAGAATGTAGTATAGGTCTAAACAAAAATACATATCGCTAAACAAAGAGTACTGAGCAACGATATCTACTGAACATGATTAATATACTAAAATATATTTAAAATAACTAAAATAATGCAATGACAAAGTACATTATAGGTTGATACTGAATGCTATAATATAACTAAAAACCTTGTCAAATGCACTAGAATATGACTATGGGATCTATAATTAACTCACGTAAAACAATGTGCGCTAAACATGGAGTCTGATGTATAAGCCCCATCGAGAGGAACCATTATACCTTTCTAGGGGTATAAAGTATCTCTGACTTGATGGCTAACTCAGATGACCATACAGGGGAATTATAAACCTAGGTGGCACAAAGTTATGGGACTATAATGGTATGTTAGAAACATTTTAAGAACAACTTTTCCAATTCAAAGTGTAAACGGTCGCCACGCAGTGTAGTAACCCAACTAAATGGTTTGGGTTCAAATCTATAAATGAATGGTACATGTTTAAGATTCAACAATTAAGTATGAATATGTTCAACTCAATCTTAGGAATATACATTTACGAATAAAAACATGATTTAAATTGAGGGGTTGATACAAGAGTAAAATAACAAAGGGTTTTTGTTTTATCTATCGGCAACAACAATAATAACTAACACGAAATTAACAATATTGAGACTAGTTCTTCGGATGTGATTCGGTTATAGATTAATATAGAACAAAATTTTATTGCAACTATTAGTAAATAGTTGTAAATTAGTTACTAAGCTAGAAGTTAGTGGGAGATAATTTGTATCCCGAACAGTTTATCCCAAACTAAGTTTGTTGTCTTGAACACTAACACGGAAGAAAAAAAGAGCAACCTACTTATTTAGTCCATTCAGTCTCTCATGTTCAATGTGTAGAAAATAATTTATCATTCACTCTCTCCAGTTGTTCTTATGAAAACCCTATACCTAAAGACCATCAATTTAGTAATTTTAGTTTTAAATCTTCTCTCCCGAGAAAGCCAAAAAAACGAAGGTACAATTGCATTTTAAACTAAAATTTTTTAGATTGAACAATAATTAAAAATCGAAATCACATTTAAACTAATAATTAGCAATGCCTACAAGGTAAGCCAGTACATAATCACACTATAAAAATTGGGCTTTAATTAAACATCATAAAAGGATAGAAATTGTTACCATATCTTGTTTCCATCAACTAGATAGGATTAGTTTTATCTTTACAAAAGTCAAAATTGAAGAATCTCAAAGACCCACTTCCAATTTCTTAAAAATGGAATACATTAATTATTCAAAGCTAAGTAAAACATAGTCTCTATACTCAGAGTTCAAACACAAAAATTACTCTAATGAATGTTCAAAATAAAATTTGATACTAAATATAATATTTGAAAATGTAAATATGGTCATCAATATGTTGTGAATGGTCATTCGACAAAATATGTCAAACTCATCGATCTGCCTTTTGGTTAGTTTCATCGCCTTTTTCTCTAGCCTTCATATTCCTCAAGTTCTGTAACTTTAAAATTTGCACCACTATATCAAGGAACTATTTAAAAGTACGTCAAATGATCCTTTCTCTCACAAAATTGAATTTCTCCTTTAAGGCTTGGGACACTAGAACATTAAGAGGTAATGCGGCTATTAGGCTACTCGCCAAAGGGACTTGGAGATCACAAGGCCTTCAACTCTTTGCTCTTTAAGCTCATTTTGCTCAATTTAATTCAAGCTTTTTTCCTTAATCCAAATACCTAAAAATCAATTTTTTTACATTGTTATTGAGACAAAAGAAGAATTTGAGGACAGAAAAATCTATCAAAATAAATCCCTATATCAGTATGAATCTAGGACTCATTAATATGTTGAACCGTAGTCCGACATGTTTTGCGACTACTTCCAATTGGAATTTATATAAACAATATAACTAAAATACAAGATAACTCAATGTTCTGACATGCAAATCTAAGAGTGTAACATTTAAATTATAACAATAAAACATTCTTAAGTTGAATATGTATATTTATTTAAGATGACCTAGCAAGTGTAATTCATGAACTAAATGAATCTAAATAATTAGGGTTCTTGATTTCATGCAAGAATTAGGAGACAATGTTACAAAACTATGATAATCTAACTGAGGATACTATAATAGCTAAGTCGCAAAAATTATCTAATTTATAGAAACCCTAGATCTTAATTTGATATAAAGTCTCAATAATCTGAATGAGTTCTAGGGACATAGTTAATAAAAAGGAACCATGTCACGACCCAAATCGGGGCCGTGACTGGCACCCACATTTACCCTCCTATGTGAGCGAACCAACCAATCTAACCCTTATCATTTCAACATATATCAATATAAAATAATGCGGAAGACTTAAATTCATTAATAAAATCAATAATCAACTTCTATAACTCAAAAACTATTATTTTCCCCAAAATCTGGAAGTCATCATCACAAGAACATCTATGATCAAATTACTAACTAAAAATGTCTAAGAAGCTAAAAATACATAAGAAGCTAGTCCATGCCGGAAGTTCAAGGCATCAAGACTTGAAGAAGAAGATCCAGTCCAAGCTACAAGCATTAGCTCACCCTGAATTTTCGATGTAGTGAAGACTGGCTAGAATTACTGTTGAGTCGAAGACGACGGCACGTTTGCTGCACTCCACAAATAACAAAGAAGAAAACATAAAAGTAGGGGTCAGTACAAAACACGGGTACTGGGTAGATATCATCGGCCAACTCAAAATAGAAAACAGTATATACCAAGTAATATCATAAATCAACTATGATACTCAACATGTAGCAACAACAAGTACTATATCATTAACAATTACCGTCAAGTTCACACATGAGGACTCAAGCCTCAATATCATACTCATTTGGGAGTAAGATTCATTAGATTGAGTATATTAGCATCTTTCAAGATTCATTATCCATATTCCACTTGTGTCGGTACGTGACACTCCGCTCCCTCATATTCATTAAGCCCCTTGTGTCGGTACGTGACACTCCGATCCCCTACTACTATGTGTCGGAATGTGACACTCCGATCCCCTAAATCTACGTGTCGGTTCGTGACACCCGATCCCCTAAATCTACGTGTCGGTTTGTGACACCCGATCCCCTAAATCTACGTGTCGGTTCGTGACACCCGGTCCCCCTAATACTACGTGTCGGTTTGTGACACCCGATCCCTTAATTCTATGTGTCGGAACGTGACACTCCGATCCCCTAAATCTCCTTCTATCAATTCATCAAGCCTTCATTCTTACCAAGGCATCATCATTCTCATTACTTTAGTTTATCAAGCCTTCTCTCATACCAAGGCATCATCATTAACAAGAGATTAGGTTTTTATCAAGATTTGGGATTCAATAACTCCATCATGCTTAATTTTATCACAATTATATAATCATATTCATGCAAGCATACAATTAAGCACATAGCAGGGTTTACAATATTATCAATACATATCATTCGCTATTTAGAGTTTTACTACGAATATCGTAAGAGAAACCATAACCTACCTCCACCGAAGAATTGAATTCAAACAAGCAATTTCCCAAGCTTTATGTTCTTCCTCTTCGATTGATTCCTCTCACTCTATCTTTGTTCTTTCTCTTTTTCTTATTCAAACCCTCTTTCTTTTACCCTAATTAGCATATAATTAAGAATAAAAAATCGCAATAATAACCCACTAATTAACTTAAGGTTACCTCTTTTAACCCCCAAGTAATTAGACTTATTAACCTTAACCCTCTAACTTTATAATTAAAGTAGGAATAGTCCAAAACGTCCCTTAAAACGTGTAAAGAAATTCGACCCAGACTAGGATTACGCAGTCTGTGACGGGCCGTCGTGCCTGCGACGGTCCGTCCTGCTGCTCCGTCTCAGAGTTCAGAGACTCAATTTTATTAAAGGGTCTGTGACGGTTCGTCGTGCCCACGACGGTCCGTCCTGCCATGTCGTCACGAAGTTCAGAGAGTCGATTTTCAGTACCCAATTTCAGAATTTCTAAGTGTTTTGAAACGAGACCCTGCGACGGTCCGTCGTGCCCATGACGGTCCGTCGTGGGGTCCGTCGTTTCAGCCAGTTTTTCAGAAATAAAATCTGCTGCTCAAAACGACTAAACAGGTTGTTACAATAGATACCAATTTACTCATCGTTTGTCCTCGAACGATCACAAGAAGAAAAACAAGGGCGAGAAGGAGTACCTGAATCTTTAAACAGATGTGGGTATCTTTCTTGCATATCTGCCTCCTTCTCCCAAGTGGCTTCTTCAACGGGTCGATTCTTCCATTGCACCTTGATGGATGCAATCTCCCTCGACCTCAACTTGCGGACTTCCCTATCTAAGATAGCAACAGGCTTTTCCTCATAAGAGAGATTCTCATCAAGCAAAACTGAATCCCAACGGATAATGTAGTTTCCATCTCCATGGTATCTTTTCAACATCGACACATGGAATACCGGATGTACTCCGGACAGCCCTGGAGGCAAGGCTAACTCATAAGCCACCTCCCCTACTCGCTTAAGTACTTCAAAGGGACCAATGTACCTTGGTCTTAGCTTGCCTCTTTTACCAAACCGCATCACTCCTTTCATTGGCGAAACTTTCAACAAGACTTGTTCACCCTCCATGAACTCTAAGTCTCTAACTTTTCGATCTGCATATTCTTTTTGCCTACTTTGCGCCGCTAGAAGCTTTTCTTGAATAGACTTCACTTTCTCTAATGAATCCCTCAAAAGATCCGTACCCCAAGGTCTAACCTCGAATGCATCAAACCAACCAATGGGAGACCTACATCTACTACCATACAATGCTTTAAATGGGGCCATGTCTATGCTTGAGTGATATCTATTGTTGTACGAAAATTCGGCTAAGGGTAAGAAGTTATCCCAATGACCACCAAATTCTATCACACATGCACGAAGCATATCCTCCAATACTTGAATCGTTCTCTCAGACTGACCATCGGTCTGAGGATGGAACGCAGTACTAAGGTCCAACCTAGTACCCAATTCCGCATGCAATGTTTTGCAAAACTTAGAAGTAAACTGCGTACCTCTATCTGATATGATGGAGAGTGGAACCCCATGCAACCGCACAATTTCTGAGATATAGATTTTGGCTAACTTCTCTGCATTGTAAGTCACCTTGACCGGAATGAAATGAGCAGACTTAGTTAACCTATCGACAATCACCCAAATAGAGTCATACTTACCCATTATCTTTGGAAGGCCAACCACGAAGTCCATTGCGATTCTCTCCCATTTCCATTCCGGAATGGGCATTCTCTGAAGTGTTCCTCCGGGCCTTTGGTGGTCATACTTTACTTGTTGACAGTTTGGACATTTGGCAATAAAGTCAACAATATCAAGCTTCATTCTACTCCACCAAAAGTGTTGCTTTAGGTCACGATACATCTTGGTTGCACCCGGATGTATAGAATACCTTGAACTATGAGCCTCTGTCAAAATAGTGTTGATCAAATCATCGATGCGGGGTACATATACCCTTCCCTTAATACTCAAAACACCTTCCTCATCGATTGTTGCTTCTTTAGCCTCTCCTTGCAACACTTTATCTTGAATCCGGATCAATTTCTCATCATCAAACTGCTTCCCCTTAATCTTGTCAAGAAAGGAGGATCTTGCCTCCACACAAGCTAACAATCCTCTCTTCTCATTTACTTCTAACCTCATAAGGTCATTAGCCAGAATCTGCACTTCTCTAGCCAATGGGCGTCTAGAAGCTTGCAAATGAGCTAGACTTCCCATGCTTCCCGCCTTTCTACTCAAAGCATCTGCCACAATATTCGCCTTCCCCGGATGATACAAGATAGTGATGTCTTAGTCCTTCAGTAGTTCCATCCATCTCCTCTGTCTCAAGTTCAAATCTTTCTGAGTAAAGACATACTGTAGGCTACGATGATCCGTATAGACCTCACACTTAACCCCATATAAATAGTGTCTCCATTGCTTTAATGCAAACACTACCGCGGCCAATTCCAAGTCATGAGTTGGATAGTTACGTTCATGCACTTTTAATTGTCTTGAAGCATAAGCAATCACATTCTTTTCTTGCATTAGCACTGCATCCAAACCCGAGTAGGATGCATCACAATAGACAATGAAATTCTTGCCTTCCACTGGCAAGGTAAGGATAGGCGCGGTAGTCAACAAAGTCTTGAGTTTCTGAAAGCTTTCCTCACACTTATCCGACCATACAAATGGAACATTTTGCTTAGTCAAGTTCGTAAGTTGGGAAGCAATAGAAGAGAATCCCTTGACAAATCGGCGGTAGTAGCTAGCTAACCCAACAAAGCTTCTTATTTCTGACACATTAGTGGGTCTCACCCAATTCTTCACTGTCTCAATCTTAGATGGATCTACCATCACTCCTTCCTTAGAAACCACGTGCCCCAAGAAGGACACTGCATCTAGCCAGAACTCACACTTAGAGAACTTGGCATAAAGCTTTTTCTCCCTCAACATTTCCAATACCATTCTCAAATGCTCCTCATGTTCCTTCTTACTTTTAGAGTATATCAGTATATCATCAATAAATACGATCACAAAGAGATCCAAATATGGCTTACAAATCCCGTTCATCAAACTCATGAACGCAGCAGGGGCATTCGTAAGACCAAAGGACATCACTACAAATTCATAATGTCCATACCTAGTTCGAAAAGCAGTCTTTGGCACATCCGCTGCCCGTATTTTCAATTGATTATAATCGGATCTCAAGTCGATCTTAGAGAAGACACAAGCACCTTGTAATTGATCGAACAAGTCATGAATGCGAGGAAGAGGATACTTGTTCTTCATAGTTACCTTGTTCAACTGCCGGTAGTCTATGCACATCCGAAAACTCCCATCCTTCTTCTTCACAAACAAAACCGGAGCACCCCAAGGAGATGCACTTGGTCTAATGAAGCCTTTGCTCAACAACTCTTGAAGTTGAGCCTTTAACTCTCTTAATTCGGCGGGAGCCATTCTATAAGGGGGTATAGAAATGGGGCGAGTGCCGGTTCAAGATCGATACAGAAGTCAATATCCCTATCTGGTGGTGATCACATGTTGAGTGTCAACCGACAGAGGCAACACCTATGACTTGGGCCTCATTTTCTAGCTTGTTTATGGAGAAGTACATCCCACGGACTTTGATGAATTCTTGAGCCTAGATCAAGGTAGGATGTCGGTTAATGCATATGAGGCTAAGTTTCGTGCTTTATCAAGGTATGCCACACAACTCTGTTTCAGTCCACAAGAGCGGATTCGCCGGTTTGTGAAGGGGTTGAGGTCAGAGTTGCGGATTTCGGCCTTACAGGTAGCGGCTACGGCAAAATCCTTCCAAGAAGTGACACTCCGATCCCCTAATCTCCTTCTATCAATTCATCAAGCCTTCATTCTTACCAAGGCATCATCATTCTCATTACTTTAGTTTATCAAGCCTTCTCTCATACCAAGGCATCATCATTAACAAGAGATTAGGTTTTTATCAAGATTTGGGATTCAATAACTCCATCATGCTTAATTTAATCACAATTATATAATCATATTCATGAAAGCATACAATTAAGCACATAGCAGGGTTTACAATATTATCAATACATATCATTCGCTATTTAGAGTTTTACTACGAATATCGTAAGAGAAACCATAACCTACCTCCACCGAAGAATTGAATTCAAACAAGCAATTTCCCAAGCTTTGTGTTCTTCCTCTTCGATCGATTCCTCTCTCTCTATCTTTGTTCTTTCTCTTTTTCTTATTCAAACCCTCTTTCTTTTACCCTAATTAGCATATAATTAAGAATAAAAGATGGCAATAATAACCCACTAATTAACTTAAGGTTACCTTTTTTAACCCCCAAGAAATTAGACTTATTAACCTTAACCCTCTAACTTTATAATTAAAGTAGGAATATTCCAAAACGTCCCTTAAAACGTGTAAAGAAATCCGACCCAGACTGGGATTACGCAGTCTGTGACGGGCCGTCGTGCCTGCGACGGTCCGTCCTGCTGCTCGATCATAGAGTTCAGAGACTCAATTTTATTAAAGGGTCTGTGACGGTCCGTCGTGCCCACGACGGTCCGTCCTGCCATGTCGTCACGAAGTTCAGAGAGTCGATTTTCAGTACCCAATTTCAGAATTTCAAAGTGTTTTGAAACGAGACCCTGCGATGGTCCATCGTGCCCATGACGGTCCGTCGTGGGGTCCGTCGTTTCAGCCAGTTTTTCAGAAATAAAATATGCTGCTCAAAATGACTAAACAGGTCGTTACAAACCAACAAGTGAAAACCCACATACTTGATGATGAATTTAGTGTAGAAATTATTCTATTTCAAGGCTAAAACTGAAGATAAACTTGTTCTGTTCTACGAGAGGGTTAGGTCGATTGTGTTTTCTATTGTTGATCTAGTTTGATCAATTTTGGTGAATAAATCTCTTAGAGTAAGTTCTGATTTAGTTACTAGGCTTAAACTGACCATAACTACATAGCATAGGGGTTAAACTACGTAGTATAGATGTCCAACACTTAGGTAAATTACCAAAATGACCCCAACTTAGAATCTGGCGAGGCCATCGATGATCTTGACTATTGGACCGTGAACTAATAGATGGTCTATATTGTCAGTAAGTTGTTTGGCATAAAAACTTGGTAGCTGCGGGCCACAATCTACAAACCTGGACAACGGACTATTGTTCAACCTATGATCTTTATGTTCGATCATTGGTCTAGGATTTTCTATATATTTCAAAGAGGCAAGCCACACGCACCTTTATACAGTCCATGGTTCAAACCACGGCCATGGGTTCCTCGGGTCGGTGGCACCTCATGTTCTGAAGTTTTGTATTTTGTATCATTTTTTAATACGTTGTTTTACAGGTTGTGTCAAAAAATCGTGAAATATATAAAGGAAGAAAAAACAAAGATAAATCTCAAAGACTTATGAGTTATGATAATTTTAGTTTTTTAATGTTAAGAAGGATAGATCAACAAAAAATTAATTTAAAATGAAGGCCTTAATTGCAAGGGTTGATCATTCTTTTCATTATGTTTAAATGACCCTCTATTGTCTTTGAAAATTGATAAAATTTACTACATGACATGAACAAATAGGAAGAAGACATTATTTACTGATAAAAGTGACTGCATTATTATTATAGTAATCAACTCTAGGCTAAGTAGATCTAATATAAAAAAATATCCTCAAGTAGAAGGATTGAATCATCCTTAGGTTAAGTTATTTCATAACTATCTAATGTTTTGGGGGTTTGACATATTTTTGAAAGGGCCAGTTACTAGATTTAGTAATAAAATAGTGTTCGAATAATTGTGTTATACGTGTATTTTGTTCTAATTAGTAAAATACTTCTACGAAATTTAATGAATTTTCTCTCCTTAAAAATTAATATATGGGATATTGATTTGTTTATATATCCATTTTCCTATACATAAGATCTATTAAACTTAGAATTTACATGGCCTAGATTTTTTTTCTGGTCGGCTGTCAAATATTTCACCTTTTCAAAATCCTAAAAATACGTTACATTAATGAAAATTTATCTAATTAAAGAATCAACATCTAAGGGCAGAGTTATAGTATGTCATCAAATAAATTACATGGATAGTTAGAAATCTATTTCTTACAAATCTAAGGAAACAAAAATGGATATTTAGTAGCCCATTCAATTTTGAATTAATCTGAATTTGACTTTTCATTTCTTTTCATTAAAATTGAAAATAATATTTTAAGGTAATTATTTAACTTAAAGTTAATAAGATGATTCTAATGATTTTATAATGATGCTAAATTTGAACAGAAAAAGACCTAGTTTGAGTACCCTTCAATTTTTACGATCTCTCTTTTTATTGTTGTCAGCAAAGGTCGATAAAATCTTTAAACATAAAATTTATTTTCGTCTAAGATTAATTTTTTTCTTAATATCTCTCTCTCTCTCTCTCTCTCCCTCCCTCCCTCTCTCTCTCTTTACTTTGTTGGTTTATTTCATAATATATTTTTTAAAAATAATTGGTGTACGGGAAGAGGGATTATAAGTTGGGAATCGAACCCTTACCAACAAGGTGAGAGTTCAAGAATTAATCACAAACATTAAAGTTAAACATTATGTAGTTCGATGTTAAAATTTTTGGTACATTTACTCATAAATAATGTTATTAATATCATGTAGTTCTATTTAAAAAAAGTCAATGCATCCATTTGTCAAAAACAAATAGTATATAATTCTTGAATATTGTTTGTACATTTTTTGTTCCGCCACAACATCAAGAAATATTTGAGAAAAAAAGCAACAAGAAAAATCTCAAACATTTTGACAATGTTTAATGAGACTTAGCAATTTTTGTTTTATAGAGTGGAGATTGGAGAAGAATATATCAACAAAGAAAAGCTCAAATGAAACCTACAAGGATTGATCAATCTTTTGATTTTCTTTTAATGACCCCCTATTGAATTTTCAAGTAGACAAAATATACTATTTGACACTAATCAATACATGAAATTGCATTTAGGAGAAATAGGAAGATGCTATTATTTGCTCATAGAGGTTGCTCCCATTGATATTATAGTAATGGACTCTAGGCTATATATGTATAACTCAAGAAATTTCCTCAATTAAAAATATTAAATAATCCTTTGCTTTACAAATCTGTAATTATCCAACTTTTGGATTTGTTTATGCATGTGTTAAAAGGGTTACTTATGATATGATGTAATACGTTAGTTTTCGAACACGTGTGTCGCACATGTATTCGGTAGTAAATAATGTACTACGTTTATTATAATACTAGTATAATCGTTCACGCATTGCGTAGATGATTTACATTTATTAATTTTATAATACAAAATAACTAATAATATATATTATGCACTTCACAATATATTATATTATAATAATTATAATAACAATAATAATATAATAATAGAAATAGTTAAGTTATTTATTTTAGCACATTAAACAAATATTATTAGTACACATGTCATGCCCCGAGATACTCCGGAGACGTGGACACGGAACCTAGGACAACAAGTGATTCCAAGCTAAACCTGCTCCCTTGATCATGAGCATACTAAAGATAATACACTAATGCAGAATCTAAATCATAATCTATAATGAAAAGATGGGGAATACCCATATGGTAAAACTGATATAATATGAAGACTGACGAGTTTAATATAGCATAGTTACTAACTCAACACTAAGCTGAAACTAACTATGTCTGACAATAGCCTCTAAACAGGACTACAAATATTGGGAAAGCAACCCAGCTAAATCTTGCAAAAATTGAAACTAAATGACTAAAGATTTAAGTGACACTCATGATTGTTTTCCTGGGAGAATGAGGACTCAGCACTGAATCTACAGAACTGGAGATCAAAAATCGATATATGCGTGATCTGGATGCTGAGAACCTAAACCTACATCATTAGAATATGTAGCGCATGTATGGATCAATACTTGAAAGGCACTGAGTATGTAGGATAGAGTAAAGTTGAAATGAAACATAACCGAACAAGCACAAAAGCAAGTATAATAATCTGAACATGATATGATGATTTCTGAGCTAACTATATGCCATGACCACTTTGTAACATGCTGAAACTAAATACTGAAAATACTGATAAATGGTCAATGTTGAGATTTTGACTGAACTATGGGAGTTACTTAAACCGAAAATAAAACTACATGAGCTAAATGCAGAGTCCGATGTATACACCCATCGAGAGGACCCAATATACCCTGCCTAAGGTATAAAGCCATGCTGGCGTGATCACTAAACTGATTTCCCAAAGAGGGGACTTACAACCTACTGGTGTAGTAGTTCTAGGACTATTGAGTATGCTAAACCATAGTCCAACTCGGTATTATTCTACTGCCAATAAATTATGTAAACTAAGTAATTATGTCTGAGTTTCTCTAAATACTAGATAGCTCGAAACTGAACATGCAAACTAAGAATGCCATAATTAATGTGGTAATTATGCATTTATAACCGAGGCATGTATATCTAAGTGTCTGAAATATCTTACCTAAAATGTGTAATTCAAGAATTAAAGAGAATACAAAGCTAGGATTTTGAAATTTATGCAATAAAATGACTAATAACTTGATACTTTTATTTGTAACATAAAACTAAAAATTTCATGAAGTTCCAGAAACCTTACGTCTAAGCATAATATGGTGATAAGGAATCTGACTGAAAACTAGGAACCCAATGGGTGAAAGGAGACCATTAGTGAAATCCCAAATACCTGGTGATGAAATTCACGTAGAAACATTTAGATTTTGTGGCTCGAAATGCTTAAAACTTGCTTCGTTTTTGAACTAGGGTTTTTGAGCTTTTTTTCCTCTCTTTCTTCTAATTTTCTATGTTTTGATTTAATAATACTACTTAGATACGTTTTAAATATATTTCAAGGCTAAAAAATACTAAAATCTGATGATTTACAGCCAAAACGACGCATATTAGGGTTTAAATAAAATGAGAAAATTCCAAAGGACCCCTGGGAATGTTGCTGTCGGATCAAACGACGGCTAGGACAAATGGTTCGTCTTTTGACAGGCACCCCGTCGATTGACTCGTCGGTTGGGCCTGGTGGACAGGCTTATACTAAAACGGGCATAACTCTTTACTCGAAGGTCCGATTTTAGCAAGGTTAGTGGCTATAGAATTATAATTCAATTATCTATATGTGGGTAGGTCATGAGACACCTAATTAGTTTTTTTGCTAGGAGTTATGACCATTTGAATTTTACCCAACTATATTTCCCCTTAATTGTTTTCTAATTTCCCACCTACGGTCAGACTTGCGAACCGTGCTGTTCATCCGTATCTCTTGTCAGAGAGTGGGTGAATGGGGTATCGATTGACGCTCACGTACTACAGAATATCGTCTGACCTACGGACCATAGGCCCGTCTGTCAATCAATACCCAACAAATTTTTGCTGGCTGAGGTTTTGGGAGTCTCTAATCCCATCGACGGTTGTGCAGGATGGACTGTGGGTCAGACTATTGTCCGTTGATGGTCACGTCAGCTGCACATGTAGATTTTTTTGAAAAACTAATTTTTGGTCTTCTATGGCTATGGTGTGTAACATTATCTCCCCTTGGGAACATTCATCCTCAAATGAAAACTAAACTTACAGAAATCGAGGGAAAGAGCTGCAAACCCTACTATTAAACATTGAGAACTTAGTTTCTGACTGAATTAATTTCTGAGATCATGCAAATATGCTTAAAATACAAGTACAAACTGAGGTAACATGATTCTAAGACTTAACTTATGCATGAATTAAAAAATTAAGAGGAAATATTACCTCAAGCTAGAGTGGAATCGGAAGGAAAGAGGTGAGGATTTTTGACTTTGATGGTTGCTTCTGCTTCCCAAGTAGCTCGCTCTACAGACTGACTCCTCCACAAAATCTTCACTAAAGCGACTTCTTTATTTCTCAACCTCCTAACATGATGGTCAAGAATCTTAAATGGTACATCTACACACTCTCTAATGGCACTATAGAGGCTGGATCACCCACACACTTCAAGAGTGAGATGTGGAAGATCGGATGCACTGCTGCTCATTCTGCTGGCAACTCTAACACATATGCCACCTTGCCAACCCTTTTCAATATCTTGTAAAGGTTTATATATCTAGGACTAAGCATTCTTTTATTTCCAAATATCATCACCCATTTCATAAGTGAGATTTTAAGAAAAACCCAATCATCAACTTGGAACTCTAGTTCGTTACTCCTTAAATCTGCGTAAGATTTCTAATGACTTTGGGATGTCTTAAGTCTAACACTAATGAGTTTCACTTTATCCATAGAAAAAATGATTGAATCTGACCCTATCAAAGATGTTTCACCTCTTCAAAAGAACCAACAGGAGATCTACATTGACGCCCATATAAAGCCTCATAAGGGGCAATCTGAATGATGGATTGGTAGCTATTGTTTAGGAAAACTCAATAAGAGGAAGGTTATCATCCCAACTACCATTTGAATCAATCACACAAGCTCTCAACATATCCTCTAAGGTTTGAATGGTACGCTCTACCTACCCATCTATTTGTGGATGAAATGTTGTACTAAGCTTAAGTTGAATACCAAGACCTTTCTGAAGTGACTTCTAGAAATGAGAGGTAAACTGAGGACCTCTTTCTGAGATGATAGAAAAAGGAACCCCATGCAACCTAACAATTTCATTGATGTAATGAATCGAATAGTCCTCCGCTGAATCTGTAGTCTTGACTGCTAAAAAGCGAGAAGACTTAGTCATCCCATCAACTATCACCCGAATTGAGTCATCATGTCTGCGAGTACGAGGTAACCCTGTGATGAAATCCATATTGATCACATCCCACTTCCAAGTTGAAATATCGATCTCTTGAGTCATACCTCCTAGTTTTTCATATTATACCTTGACTTGCTGGCAATTGGGGCACTTACTCATAAAACCTGCTATGTCCCTCTTCATGCCATTCCACCAATAGACTACCCGCAGATCGTGGTACATCATAGTGGAACCTGGGTGAATAGAATACCTGGATTTATGATCTTCCGAAAGAATATTCTATATTAACTTGCTGATATCAGGAAGACACAATCTACCCTGGTAGGGAAGTACACCATCTCCCCCTTGGGAGAAAACCTCAACTCTCTAATTGTGTACATCATTCTTAGGTTCAGAGAAAATAGGGTCACTGTCATTATTTTCATTAGCCTCTACTACCACAGACGATACTGCCCCATTCTAAACTGTTACATCGCTGTCTGCTATGCTTATAAGGCAAACTCCAAACCAATCAAGCATGTGAACATCGTTCACTTGATCCTTCCTTTCTTCCTCAACATGGTCTACACTACCCATAGATAATCTACAAAGAGCATCTGATACTACATTCACCTAACACTGATGATAATTCACACTCATATCATAATCCTTAAGGAAGTCTAGCCATCTCCCATGGCGAAGATTAGACTCTTTCTGGGTGAGAACATATGGAAGGATCTTATGATCGGTGAACACAACTACATGAACACCATTCAAGTAGTGTCTCCAAATCTTGAGTGCAATCACCATTGTTTCAAGCTTGAGGTCATGAGTTGGATAGTTCTTCTCCTGCACCTTAAGTTGTCTAGAAGCATAATACATAACCTTATCTCGTTGAATCAATACACATCCAAGGGCAACTCTGGATGCATCCAAATAGATCACATAACAATCTGAATCCTCTAGTAGATTCAAGACAGGAGAAGTTGTCAATCTAGTTTTCAATTTTGCAAAGTTTTTCTCACATTCATCTTACCATTGGAACTTGACCATCTTTTGAGTCAACCTAGTCAATGGTGAGGCTATGGATGAAAATCTTTCCACAAAACATCTATAATAACATGTTAGACCTAAGAAAATTCTAATATTTGTAGAAAAGGTAGGTCTGGGTCGTTGTTTCACTGCTTCTATCTACTGTGAATCTACTCGGATCCCTTCACTAGATACAATGTGACCAAGAAAGCAAAGGATTGAAAACAAAACTCACATTTACTAAACATATCGAATAACTGGTGATCCTTAATAGTTTGCAAAACGAATCTTAAATTACTTGCATGTTCTTCCTCGCTCCTACAGTAAATGAGGATATCATCAATAAAGACAATAACGAACAAGTCCAAGTATTCTTTGGACACTCTGTTCATCAAATCCATGAAAATTGCAACAACATTAGTTAGTTTAAATGACATAACAACAAATTCATAATGCCTATACCGAGTTCTGAAGGCTATTTTTGGAATGTCACTATCTTTGACTGTATGATCATGACAACCCGATCGGAGGTCTATCTTTGAAAAGTGACTAGAACTTTGAAGTTGTTTAAAAAAGTCATCAATCCTGGGGATGTCATACTTATTCCTTATTGTTACCTTTTTTGACTATCTATAGTCAGTGCACATTCTAAGATAATCATCCTTCTTCCTTAAAGACAACACTGGTGCACCCCATGGTGAAATACAATATCCGATGAAGCCAGTATATAGAAGATCTTTCAACTGCTATTTCAATTCCATAAGCTTTGTTGGAGCCATTCTTTAAAGAAGAACAGAAATAGGCTGGGTATTTGGAAGGAGATCAATTCCAAAGTCAATTTCCCTTTCGAGAGGGATTCCAGAAAGATGTTCTAGAAAATATTCTTGTAATTCATAGACTACTGGAACTAACTCAAGCATTGTGGTTTAAAGGCTAGAGTCCTAACCCAAGCTATATGATAGAGATAACCGTTAGATATAGTCTTTACGTCCATAAGGTAAGAAATAAATTGATCCATAGGCGCTAAGATTCTATCCTTCCATTCTAAGATTGGTTCGTCTGAAATCTGAAAATGAAAAATCCTAGTTCTACAATCGACTGAGGTATAAGATGAGTGTAATCAATCCATGCCTAGAATGACATCGAATTCTACCATTTCTAACTCTACTAGATCTACTTAGGTGACTTTCTGTAAGACTGTAATAAGGAAATTTCTGAGTACTCGTCTAGTTATAACTGGGTCATTGACAAAGGTAGAGACAGAGAAAGGTTCTGAGTGAGTTTCTAGGCTTACATTGAATTGGACTTCTATGTAATGAGTTTCAAAAGAAAGAGTATCCCCTTGATCTAACAATGCATAAACATCAAGGTCAAAGACACGTAACATACTAGTGACTACATCACGAGAACCTTTCTGATCTTGGCGAGCCTTAAGAGCATACAACTTGTTGTAGCACTGACCGACACCTGTACCTGATGAGTTACCATCCTCAGTTGGGCGACTTGTTGGTGCTTCTGAAGTTGTGGACTGAGCTCTACCAATACCACTTCTTTGACCCTATCTAGAAAGACAGTCCCTCAACCTGTGACCACACTGACCATATACAAAACACCCTTCCTTTCCTGCAAGGCACTCGCCTTAATGGTTCTTACCACACTCAGGGCAAGTGTGGTATGTCTTGGTGCCTTAAGCACTTCCTTGAGACATAGAATCTGGTGCTCTACACTTTCGGTCAAACCTGTTCTTAGAGGATGGAACACTAGCTGATGAAGGTACTGGGGCTGAGAAGTTATCTTTACTCTGCGAGCAATTTCTACCACCCGATTTTTTACTGGGAATAGTCATATTTCCCTGTCCTATCCTTCTTATACGCCTTAGCATGTTCCTTAAGCTTATCATCTTCAACTTGCAGAGCATGAGTCATAAGCCTAGAGATTTTCATATCTCCAAGTAACATAGCATTTCTGCACTCAGTTTTCACCAAATCCAACACTCTATATTGGAACTTGTTCATCTGAGCCCTGGAGTCAGCAACCATGTGAGGAGAATACCTGGAGGGTTTGTTTAACTTCAGCCCATACACTTGGATTGTCATGTTACCCTACCTCTAGTTCATGAATTCCTAAATCTTTGCCTATCTCAACTCCATTGGAAAAAATCTGTCGAGAAAAGTCTCACAAAAGCAATCCCAAGTTATAGGAGCTGCATTTCAACCCATATTCTCGTTTACCTGACATGAACCACATCTTTCAACTGGTATGATTCTAACTTAACCTTATCATTCCCACTGACTAGCAATACCTTAAAGACTTCCTTCATCTCATCCAAGAAATTTTGAGGATCCTTATTAGTCTATGATCCTAAGAATTCAGGCAGGTTCATCCAAACAAAGTCACAGACCCTTGCTGCTGCTGATCCACAAATTTCATTTATATGAGCATGAACCCGATTTTTTTGGTTATTCATACTCTGAGCCAACATCATTATCGCATTCCTGAACTTAGCATTGGATAATTCTTGATCTGGGACTGGAGGATCTGTGTTTGCATTCCTTGCATTCCCATTCATAGCGTTAGCTCTATGAGGAGGCATGATCTGACATGTAGAACGTCAATTTAAAATTAAATTATATCATACCTTACGCATGATAAGAGTAACAATAAAGTGATGTTTTCCTAAAACACTTCAGAGGATCCCTCTCATCAGATGTGTTGCACTTCACACCCATGAAAACGACTCCACTTAGCGCGTATTTTCAGACATCCTAGGACACTTAAACCTAATGATCTGATACCAAATTTTGTCACGCCCCGAGTTATCCCTGAGACGCAGACATAGAACCTAGGACCACAAATTATTCGTAGCTAACCTTGCTGGCATGATCATGATCATACTGAATATAATAAACTGATGCGGAAGCTAAATAATAATTCATAATGCAATGATGGGGAATATCAATATGCTAAAACTAATATAATATGAAAACTGATGAGATTAATATAATGGAGCTACTAACTCAACACAAAGATGAAACTAACTATGTCTAAAAATATCCTCTAAACTAGACTAGAAATACTCGTACAAGCCCCCAGCTAAATCTAACGAAAATTTAAACTAAATGACTAAAGACCGAAATGACACTCAAGACCGTTGTCCTCGGAGATTGAGGACCCATTACTGAATATGCTGAACTGGAGATCGGAAATTGATCTATCCATGATCTGGATGATGAGAACCTCAACCTACTTCATGAGATGATGTAGCGCACATATGCGTCAGTACATAAAAGGTACTAAGTATGCAGGATTAAGTAAAGCTGAAATGAATCATAACTAAACAAGAACAAAAGCAAGTATAATAATCTGAACATGATATGCTGATTTATGAACTAAATGGATGCAATGACCACTATATAACAAGCTAAAACTAGATGCTGAAAATAGTGATTCATAGTCAATTGAAAGAGTCTGTCTGAACTATCGGAGCTGCTAATAACCGACAAAAAACCACATGATCTAAATGTGGAGTACGATGTATACGCCCCATCGAGAGGACCCAATATACACTGCAAAAGGTATAAAGGCATGCTAGCGTGATCATAAATTTATTGCCCACAGATGGGACTTACAACTTACTAGGCTAGTAGTTCTTGGACTATTGAGTACGCTAAACCCTAGTCCAACTCGGTATTATGCTACTCCCAATGAATTCTGTAAATTAACTTATATGTTTGAGTTTTTTTAAATACTGGATTGCTCGAAACTAAACATGCAAACTGAGAATACAATAATTAATCTGGTAATTATGAATTTATAACTGAGACACATATCCAAAGGGTCTGAAATATCATATCTAATATTTGTATTTCAGGAATTAAAGAAATACAAAGCTAGGGTTCAGAAATTTATGCAATAAACTAAATAATAACATGATAATCTTATTAAGAACATAAAAATAATAAGTTCATACAGTTCTGTTTATGTTATAGAAACCCTAGGTCTCAGCATTATATGGGAATAAAGAATGTGATTGAAAACTAGGGACCAAATGGGTGAAAGGAACCCACTAGTTAAATCTCACATGCCTTGTGATGAAATTAACGGAGAAACACTTAGATTTTCTGGCTATAAATGTTGGAAACATGCTTCGTTCTTGAACTGGAATCTTGAGTTTTTTTTCTATCTTGCTTGTAAATTTCTAAGTTTTGATTTAATATTTTGACTTAGATATGTTTTAATTATGTTTCTAGGTTTAAACTGACTAAAATATGATGATTTAGGATCAAAATGACGTATATTACGGTGTAAACAAAATGGGAAAGGTCCAAAAAAACCTTGGGAATGTTGATGTCAGACCAAACGAAGGCCAGGAATAACGGTCCGTCGTTTGACCAATGCCCCGTCGGTAGAGCCTGTTCGGCAAGCCTTTACTAATATTGGCATAACTCTTTACTCAGAGGTCTGATTTAAGCAAGGTTGGTGGATATGTAAATATTATCATTATCTATATGTGGGTAGGTCATGGGACACCTAATTAATTTTGTGCTAAGAGTTATGACCAGTTGAAGTTGACCCAACTGCACATCCCCTTAACTGTCTACTAATTTCCCGCCGACGGTCAGACTTATGGTCCGTAGGTCCACCGTGTTGGTCATCCATAGATCTTGTCAGAGAATGGGGTAATGGGGTCTCGAGCGATGGTCACGGACTACAGACCGTCGTCTAACCTACAGACCGTAGGTTCGTTCGTCAATCAAGACTTAGCAAATTTTCCCTGGCTGAGTTTTTGGGAGTCTCTGATCCCATCGACGGTTGTGCAGGATGGACCGTGGGTAAAGCTACAGTACGTCAATGTTCATGTCATCTGCACCTGCAGATTTTTCTTAAAAAACTAATTTTTGGTCCGTTTTGTCTACAAGGTATAAGAAAACAGTGTATTTTATCTTATAATACAGTGTTAATACTTTATTCTTTTCATATAGTTTGATAAAAAATCTATGTTAATAATTTACTAACCTTAAGCATCCATAAGAAATATTTGATAGAATATATTGTTTATATATATTTCATTCAAAATCATAGAGTTTACAAAAAAGTTTTTCCATATTAAATTTGTTCAACAATATGATTGAAAAACTTATATTAGGTAAAAAATGATCATAATTAATGCAACTATTTATTTACAATGGGAGTCAATTTTGTGTTATGTTGGATCTTCATTCATTAATACTTAATGATTTCTCTAACTTTAAATTTACTATATGCGGATGTGGATTTGTTTAATTTGTACATTCATTTTCTTATCATTCACATCAATTCAACTTAGATTTCACATGGCCTAAATTTGAACCCGATCGATCTTCAAATATTTTACTCGTTCAAAAATTCAAAAAAGAACTTACAGGAATTACAAATTCAAGTAATTAAAAAAATGAAAGATATCAACACGACTGTAGAGTTGTCTTACAATAAGGGTGGCAAATCAAAAATCACCCTTATGATAATGAGGTTGTGTAACCCAATAGTTTAAGGTTCTCTTGTAACACAATACACTATGTGGGCTTAAGTTCGATTCCTATACCGGTAGAAACTATTTACCAAAAATATTGTACTACATGTCATCCCATTTAACTAATTGGCAACATATAGTAATTTTTTTTTCACATAAAATTTGGTTTTTTTAAAAAATAAATTTTGCGAATAATAGCCCACGTATTAGGAATTTCTTTTTTAATTAAGTCAAATCGTTTTAACAAGTGGCAACATGGTTTCCTTTTTATCAGGAAGTCCCCTTTTTTATCTTCTTTCTCATACACACGATTCTTTTCAATAGTGTTTTTTACTGAATATGTAAATATTTATTTAATTCTTCTTCATTACTTTAAATAAACGATGATTTACTTTTTGCTCAATAATTTTACATACATATTCAATCTATTAAAATATTTATTCATAGCGTGTATTTTGTTTATTTCACTTTTAAATATTTTATGGTTTGTTGATTTCTAGCCATCAACTTCTCTATCTGTTAGTCTATGTTTAATTCTCTCTTGAATATTTGTTCAATTTTTAGGGAGGTTTAATTTTTGAAATTGAATGTTGTGCCTAATTTACACGAAAATATATGTACTCGTAATTGATTGTGGGTATCAATTGTCAAATTTAAGAAGATTATCCCAAGGGTTATTCAAAAAAAAAGATTTTGATACTAATTTTGCAGATTCTCCATCCATAACTCTAATGTTTAGCAATGTAAGTTCTCCTTGTTAACTTAGACTTGTCTGTTTATTGTGTAGCATTTTAAATTCATGTCCAATCATCATTTAGAAACTGACGAAAAAATCTGGATTGTATACAATTATGATTGAATGAATACACAGATATGTATACACGAATGCAATGTATACGTGATGTATACAGATTTTTAAAGAAAGGCCTTCAACACACTGCATACATATTATATGTGAATGAATACTTAAATTGTTTGCTTTTCTAATATATATACACTAAAGATGATAACATTGTTATAAACGTATACTAATACTAGGAGGGTTAATACATTGTTCTTCTATCCAAATATAATCACCAATTATACAATTGGAAATATTTATCAAGTAACAAACAAAAACATAAGAAAAGAAATAATTTCCGTCTATTCTTGTTTTGTGATGGTTTGGTTATCTTGGAAAACAAAAAAAAAAACTACTAAAACACTATTTATTAATTTGGGCCATTTTTATTTATTTTTCTGAGCAACATTCACATTTACCAAACATAAGAATCATATTAGGATATTGTATCTATAGTTTACATAATTGTGCTCCATAGAAAATTTTATGTTTGCTATGAAGCTTTTGATTTGTATAAATTGCTAGATACATCGAATTTTATACAAATTGTTCAATATTGTATAAGTTCATTGAAACAATGTAATTTTTATAATAAAATATGTATTTACATAATTACAAGTGTATAGCATGAATATATATATATATATATAATATATATATATATATTTGTATTTGTAGATACACTTTTCTCTCATTTTTTACAAACACAAATGCATTATATACATTTTATACCGAAATGTATGAAGTGAATCATTGTGTGCCGAACCAGATAGTAAATAAAGGGATGTTTGTTGTGAATTATAATTTAAATACTATGAATATAGTATTTATTTTGAATTAATAGTTTGCTATTTCACAGAATTATCCTCTCTTTTTTTGCTTGTCTATTAAATACTAATGAATATTAGATTGTTTTTGCTAACTATAAGTATAAATTGTGCATATGTGAAAAGCAAGTGCGCCGGTAGGATTGACTAAACTAGTGCAACAATCAAGAAGGCGATCGAGAAGACATGACTTTCCCAAACTGTAGTATATGTCTTTATCGCAGATGTGAGCTTCCCCTCATCTTACTTCCCCCCACAAAGACAATAAAAGAAGGAAACCTCTAACAATAAAGTTTCTATTATCTTTTAAAAAATCATGTTATATTGTTTGTTGAGATGAATAAATTGTTCATTCCATCCTTTAATTGTCCACGCATAATTAAAATTCAATTTTAAAAAATATTTATATATTTTAGAGTTTTTCAGATATTATATATCAAAATAATGATCTTAGTTAGGAATCTACTCCTCAAAATGTAAGATTATTTTTTTGAGTGTTTATTTTACAATGCAACCCACCGGACCGTGTTGGCACCTAGTGTAAAGCCTAAATAGGAAAACCCTCTATTCCTAACAATTTTAAAAACATGGGAAGACTTATTGAAACTAAGATGAAAAAACTTCATGCATATTTTTCAAAAATTAAGAGTTTTGACAATTCAAAGTTCAGACTTGCAAAATAATTAACACCTTAGAGATTTATTCTAAACAGGTAGAAGTGCTTCTAAGAGTACAAAATAAAAACATACAGACGAAAAGACAGAACTCACCATGCATAAGGAAAATAGAAGGTACTGAGGATTGTCTTCATCTTAACATATGAAAGATCACTTAATCTACAACCACACTATGCCAAAAGTCATAGTGAGAGTAGTATCAGTAAAACCACACGTACTGGTAGTCATCATTGGTCAATCCAAATAGCCACCGCCTAATATGAGAAGTTAACTAGTTAAATATGAAATAATAATTTTCAATCGCCCACCTACATATTTTCCCACAATTCCAGATATTATTTTCATACTTGCATATACTCCTTACTTCATTCCCGTATCCACTTTGTTTATAATTCCTATACCACGTCTATTGAGGCATATTATAATTTTTAATGTACTACCCCTTCATGGAGTAAAACCTAACTATAGACACTAGTACGAAACACCACCCCTAAACCTCAATAATAAATATATCGGACCATACTCTAATGAACATGAATCGGACCAAGACCCTACTTTCCCCTTACCATGCTGCAACCCGATTTGGAACTCTACCATTCACAATTTACTACACAAACATATATACCCAATTAACTTAAAATATCGGAATTCTCACATATGACAATGTATAACGTGGTACCGATTTTTCATGTAATAATTGAATGCACCATTCCACATTCTCCATAATCCATCTATATATCAAGTCAATGGTTGTCTCACGAAACCCACACCTAAACTTTTAGTGTACAGGTAAGTGGTACCCGATCCATGTTAGTATGCCGGATGTGATACCCGATCCCATGTATGCGCCTGAACATGTCATCCAACCAAAGTTAGACTTCTAGATCACACTTGATACAATGTAAGCTAATATGTTGGTAAGTGACAACCAATCCATTGAATCCCAACATAAGCACAATCACATTCCCGACATACAATATTCATATCCTATAGTCAATTATTAAAGTTCTTGCATGCATTATTCATAATCCATTTATTCGAATAGTTACTACTGTTATACTTTGCTTAAACGCAAACATATCTTACAATCACCAACCAACATATATCACACAAAATAGGAAAATAAAACCATTCAAAAACTCTACTTTATGATACAACTCTTTCTATTATGTTATACCTCTGATATAACCAATAGAAATATACGAATAATCATCTCTTTATTTTACTGTGCATGAAAACTTACCCATCAGTGGTATCATCAAATTCCAAAATAATTTGCAACGAATAATAGATTTATAATTACTGAATTAGTATAACCAAGCCTACCAGGGCTTTAAGAAACTACATGTAATCTATAATGCTAATTGGTGTATTTTCGGATGGCAAGATGGTGAATTTTACCAAGAATACACAAATTATAGATATTCTAATGCTAGAAATCACTTCCTCCATCTTTCCCAAGCGTAGAGAAGCTTTTTGAGGATTTATGGGTTGACTGTTACCTTATTTACGTTTTGTGGGAAAAATTAGAACATCAGATTTTGTGTTATTTACATTCTGTTTCTCCTCTCCCACTTTGGTGGCTTCTTATTCCTTTAGAACACTAACGCCATAGAGGCATATGTCCCGCTGTTGAAGGACAATGACACTAGTATTTTCTAACATTTTCTGAATCCTAATTAAAGATAACCCTGGTCATTACAAAGAATACAACCTTACCTCTCGTTCGTCCCTAAACAACTAGTGCAGGTATAACCCTGCGCCCTTTATTAAAATACTTCTATACTAACGAACTGAGCAACTACGGAACCATGAAAAATTGTTACCCTTCAATACCATGAAAGGTTGTATACACAAAAGAAAAATTAGGGAAATTAAGTTATACAGGGAGAAAAGAAACTCATCCCACAACATAGTATGGTCCGCCAGAGTGCCCGCTCTTGTGAGGCCATTGTGGTTACAAACCACCCGTTGTAGTGAGAGATTGTGAACCGTAAAGGGAAAATAAAGAATGGTTTCCTCAATTTTACAGTTTTGTCACTCAAAACTGTCACGACCCAAAACCGAGCCGCGACTGGCACCCACATTTACCCTCCTATGTGAGCGAACCAACCAATCTAACCCTTAATATTTCAATATAATATCGACAGAAAGTAATGCGGAAGACTTAAACTCATTAATAAAAACCAATTCATTAACTTCTAAAATTCAACATCTATTATTCCCCAAAATCTAGAAGTCATCACCACAAGAACATCTATGATCAAATTACTAAACTAAGAGTATTCTAAGAAGCTAAAACAAGTAAAAGCTAGTCCTTGCCGAAACTTCAAGGCATCAAGACATGAGGAAGAAGATCCAGTCCAAGCTAGAAGCATTAGCTCACCCTGAAGATCCGATGTGACGAAGACTGGCTAGAATTGCGATTGAGTTGAAGACGATGGTCCTTTTGCTGCACTCCACAAATAACAAGGAAGAAAACATAAAAGTAGGGTTCAGTACAAAACACGGGTACTGAGTAGATATCATCGGCCAACTCAAAATAGAGAACAGTATATATCAAGTAATATTATAAAATCAACTATGATACTCAACATGTAGCAACAACAAGTACTATAATCATTAATAAGTACCGCCAAGTTCACACATAAGGACTCAAGCCTCAATACCATACTCATTTGGGAATTAGGTTCATTAGATTGAGTATATTAACATCTTTGAAGATTCAATATCTTTATTCCCTTGTGTCGGTACATGACACTCCGCTCCCTCATTATCTTTATTCCTCATGTGTCAGTACGTGACACTCCGATCCCCTACTGCTATGTGTCGGAACGTGACACTCCGATCCCCTAATTCTACGTGTCGGTTCGTGACACCCGGTCTCCCTAATTCTACGTGTCGGTTCGTGACACCCGATCCACTAAATCTACGTGTCAGTTCGTGACACCCGGTCCCCCTAAATCTACGTGTTGGTTCGTGACACCCGATCCCCTAATCTCATTCTATCAATTGATCAAGCCCTCTCTTATACGAAGGCATCATCATTCTCATTAATTTAGTTCATCAAGCCTTTTCTTATACTAAGGCATCATCAAGCTCATTACTTTAGTTTATCAAGCCTTCTTTATTACCAAGACATCATCATTAACAAAGAGATTAGGGTTTTTCACGATTTGGGATTCAATAGCTTCATCATGCTTATTTTATCACAATTATATAATCACATTCATGCAAGCATACAATTAAGCATATAGAAGATCAGATAACATTACCAACACATATCATTCGCTATTAAGAGTCTTCTACGAATAGCATAGAATAACCATAACCTACCTCCACCGAAGATTCGTGATCAAGCAAGCAATTTCCCAAGCTTTGTTTCTCTCTTCTCGTTCGATTCCCTCTCCTTCTCTTTGTTCTTTCTATTTTTCTTATTCAAAACCCTCTTTCTTTTTACCCTAATTAGCATATAATTAAGAATAAAAGATGTCAATAATGACCCACTAATTAACTTAAGGTCACCTCTTTTAACCCCCCAAGTAATTAGACTTATTAACATTAACCCACTAACTGTATTATTAAAGCAGGAATAGTCCAAAACATCCCTTAAAACATTTAAAGAAATCCGACCCAGACTGGGATTACGCAACCTGTGACGGCCCGTCGTGCCTGCGACGGTCCGTCCTTCCATTCCGTTACGAAGTTCAGAGAGTCGATTTCAGTACCCAAATTTCAGAATTTCTAAGTGTTTTGAAACGACACCCTGCGACGGACCGTCGTGCCCATGACGGTCCGTCGTGGGGTCCGTCGTCTCAGCCAGTTTTCCAGAAATAAAATCTGCTGCTCAAAACGAATAAACAGGTCGTTACAATAGATACCAATTTACCCATCGTTCGTCCTCGAACGATCACGAGAAGAAAAACAAGGGCGAGAAGGGGTACCTGAATCTTTAAACAGGTGTGGGTATCTTTCTTGCATATCTGCCTCCTTCTCCCAAGTGGCTTCTTCAACCGGCCGATTCTTCCATTGCACCTTGATGGATGCAATCTCCCTTGACCTCAACTTGCGAACTTCTCTATCAAAAATAGCAACAGGCTCCTCCTCATAACACCAATTCTCATCAAGCAAAACTTAATCCCAACGGATAATGTAGTTTCCATCCCCATGGTATCTTTTCAACATAGACTCATGAAATACCGGATGCACTCCGGACAGCCCTGGAGGCAAGGCCAATTCGTAAGCCACCTCCCCTACTCGTTTAAGTACTTCGAATGGTCCAATGTACCTTGGGCTTAGCATACCTCTTTTACCAAACCGCATCACCCCTTTCATGGGCGAAAACTTCAGCAAGACTTGCTCACCCTCCATGAACTCCAAGTCTCTAACCTTTCGATCTGCATATTCTTTTTGTATACTTTGAGCCGCTAGAAGCTTTTCTTGAATGAATTTCACTTTATCTAGCGATTCCCTCGAAAGGTCAGTACCCCAAGGTCTAACCTCAAATGCATCAAACCAACCAATGGGAGACGTACATCTTCTCCCATACAGTGCTTCGAATGGAGCCATATCAATACTTGAGTGATAGCTATTATTGTATGAAAACTCCGCTAAGGGTAAGAAGCTATCCCAATGGCAACCAAATTCTATCACACAAGCACGAAGCATATCCTCCAACACTTGAATCGTTCGCTCAAACTGACCATCGGTCTGAGGGTGAAATGCGGTACTCAGGTCCAACCTAGTACCCAATTCAGCATGCAATGTTTTCCAAAACTTAGAAGTAAACTGCGTACCTCTATCTGATATGATGGAGAGTGGAACCCCATGCAATCGAACCACTTTCGAGATGTAGATCTTGGCTAACTTCTCTGCATTGTAAGTCACCTTGACCGGAATAAAGTGAGCAGACTTAGTTAACCTATCAACAATCACCCAAATGGAGTCATACTTACCCATTGTCTTGGGAAGACCAACCACAAAGTCCATTGAGATTCTCTCCCACTTCCATTCCGGAATGGGCATTCTCTGAAGTGTTCCTACGGGCCTCTGGTGTTCATACTTTACTTGTTGACAATTTGGACATTTGGCAAGATAATCAACAATGTCGCGCTTCATTCTACTCCACCAAAAGTTTTGCTTTAGGTCACGGTACATCTTAGTTGCACCCGGATGTATAGAATACCTTGTACTATGAGCCTCTGTCAGATTAGTGTTGATCAAATCATCGACGCGGGGTACACATACCCTTCCCTTAATCCTCAAAACACCTTCCTCATCAATTGTTGCTTCTTTAGCCTCTCCTTGCAACTCTTTATCTTGAATCCGGATCAATTTGTCATCATTAAACTGCTTTCCCTTAATCTTGTCAAGGAAGGAAGATCTTGCCTCTACACAAGCTAAAAATCCTCCCTTCTCATTTACTTCTAAACCTCATAAGGCCATTAGCCAGAATCTGAACCTCTCTAGCCAATGGGTGTCTAGAAACTTGCAAATGAGCTAGACTTCCCATGCTCCCTGCCTTTCTACTTAAGGCGTCTGCCACAACATTCGCTTTTCCCGGATGATACAAAATACTGATGTCGTAGTCCTTCAGTAGTTCCATCCATCTCCTCTGTCTCAAGTTCAAATCTTTTTGAGTAAAGACATACTGTAGGCTACGATGATCTGTATAGACCTCACACTTAACCCCATATAAATAATGCCTCCATTGCTTTAATGTGAATACTACCGCTGCCAATTCCAAATCATGGGTCGGATAGTTACGTTCATGCACCTTTAATTGTCTTGAAGCATAAGCAATCACATTCTTTTCTTGCATTAGCAACGCACGCAACCCAGAATAGGATGCATCACAATAAACAATGAAGTTCTTACCCTCTACTGGCAAGGTAAGGATAGGTGCGGTAGTCAACAAAGTCTTGAGTTTCTGAAAGCTTTCTTCGCACTCATCCGACCATACAAATGGAACATTCTGCTTAGTCAAGTTTGTCAATTGGGAAGCAATAGAAGAGAATCCCTTGACCAATCGGCGGTAGTTAGCTAACCCAACAAAACTCCTTATTTCTGACACATTAGTAGGTCTTACCCAATTCTTCACTGTCTCAATCTTAGAAGGATCCACCGTCACTCCATCCTTAGAAACCACGTGCCCCAAGAAGGACACTGCATCTAACCAAAACTCACACTTAGATAACTTGGCATAAAGCTTTTTCTCCCTCAACATTTCCAATACAATTCTCAAATGCTCCTCATGTTCCTTCTTACTTTTAGAGTATATCAGTATATCATCAATAAATACGATCACAAAGAGATCCATATATGGCTTAAAAATCCCATTCATCAAGCTCATGAACGAAGCAGGGGCATTCGTAAGACCAAAAGACATCACTACAAATTCGTAGTTCCAATACCTGGTTCGAAACGCAGTCTTTGGCACATCCGTTGCCCGTATTTTCAATTGATGATAACCGGATCTCAAGTCAATCTTAGAGAAAACACAAGCACCTTGTAACTGATCGAACAAGTCATCAATGCGAGGAAGAGGATACTTTTTCTTAATAGTTCCTTTGTTCAACTGCCGGTAGTCTATGCACATCCGAAAACTTCCATCCTTCTTCTTCACAAACAATATCGGAGCACCCCAAGGAGATGCACTTGGTCTAATGAAGCCTTTGCTCAACAACTCTTGAAGTTGGGCCTTTAACTCTCTTAACTCCGCGGGAGTCATTCTATAAGGGGGTATAGAAATGGGGCGAGTACCCGGTTCAAGATCAATACAGAAGTCAATATCCCTATCCGGTGGCATACCAGGAAGATCTGCAGGGAACACATCCAAAAACTCACGAACTACCGAAACTGACTCAATCGAAGGTACTTGGGTAGTATCATTGTGAGGTGTACCAAGAAAGCTAAGCAACCCTTACTAACCATTCTCTTAGCACGAAGAAAGGACACGATAGGAACCGGATTGGAAGTGTAGTCGCGCTCCCACACTAATGGATCTGTCCCAGGCTTGTTTTAACGTCACGGTTTTAGCATTACAATCCAAAATTGCAAAATTTGGAGAAAGCCAAGTCATACCCAGAATTACATCAAAGTCAACCATTTCTAAGATAACCAAATCTAAATAAGTGTTGCTCCCCGCAAAAGTCACCAAACATGACCTATATACTTTTTCAACTATCACAGACTCACCCACCGGAGTAGAAACACGAATAGGCATGTCAAGTAATTCACAATGCAAATTTAGACCATTAGCAAATGAGGAAGATACATAAGAAAATGTGGATCAAGGATCAAAAAATACAGACGCCATGCAATCACAAACTAGAAGATTACCTGTGATAACAACATCAGATGTCTCCACCTCCGATCTCCCAGGGAAAGCATAACAATGGGCCCTTTCGTTTGTTTGCCCGTTGCCCCTACCATGTTGTGATGTAGTGGCTCTAGTTTGCCCATCACCTCGGACGTTTTGGGGACCACCATTACCTCGACCACCCCGTCCTCCAGAATGACGGCCTCTTCCATAACCACCTCTACCTCTAGCTATTGGGGGTCTATAACTCTGTTTTGGACAATTCATCCTAATATGTCCAGTCTCCCCACATCCATAACACTCTCTAGAGTTAATCATAGGTCTCTCAGAGAAGTGTTGACCGGTCTGAGGTGGACCCTCAACTACAGTTTGTAGTGAAGACTGAATTGGTCGAACTGAGTAACCTCCGGAACCCTGTCCTCTAGAGTAAGAACCGTTTAACTCACATCCCTTTCGAAACCTTTTTGATGTCGATGCCATGGTGAAGTCATCTGGCTTCACTCCTTCCACCTCTATCACGAAGTCTACCACTTCTTGGAAGGATTTTGCCGTAGCCGCTACCTGTAAGGCTGAAATCCGCAATTCTGACCTCAACCCCTTCACAAAACGGCGAATCCGCTCTTGTGGACTGAAACAAAGTTGGGTGGCATACCTGGATAATGCGAGAAACTTAGCCTCATATGCAGTAACCGACATCCTACCTTGCCGCTGTCGGTGTTGGTGTTGGCGCAGTCGTTGCTCTAGTTCTAACCATCTGCGAAATAGAGTGAAGATGGTCATATACCAATTTGTATCACCTAGATAACAATTGGATTCAACTAGTAGCACGGAAGAAAGAAAGAAAGGATGGAATTTTCCTAAAGTCTTATAGCCTCTCAAAGAAAAGTAAAGGCGTCCCCCTACCGTTCCTTAAGACTCTACTAGACTCGTTCTTGTGTGATGAGACCAATGAACCTAATGCTCTGATACCAAGTTTGTCACGACCCAAAACCGAGCCGCGACTGAAACCCACATTTACCCTCCTATGTGAGCGAACCAACCAATCTAACTCTTAACATTTCAATATAATATTAACAGAAAGTAATGCGGAAGACTTAAACTCATTAATAAAAACCAATTCATTAACTTCTAAAATTCAACATCTATTATTCCCCAAAATCTGGAAGTCATCACCACAAGAACATCTATGATCAAATTACTAAACTAAGAGTATTCTAAGAAGCTAAAACAAGTAAAAGCTAGTCCATGCCGTAACTTGAAGGCATCAAGACATGAGGAAGAAGATCCAGTCCAAGCTTGAAGCGTTAGCTCACCCTGAAGATCCGATGTGACGAAGACTAGCTAGAATTGCGATTGAATTGAAGATGACGGTCCTTTTGCTGCACTCCACAAATATCAAGGAAGAAAACATACAAAACATGGGTACTGAGTAGATATCATCGGCCAACTCAAAATAGAGAACAGTATATATCAAGTAATATTATAAAATCAACTATGATACTCAACATGTAGCAACAACAAGTACTATAATCATTAATAAGTACCGCCAAGTTCACACATAAGGACTCAAGCATGAATACCATACTCATTTGGGAATTAGGTTCATTAGATTGAGTATATTAACATCTTTCAAAATTCATTATCTTTATTCCCTTGTGTCGGTACGTGACACTCCGCTCTCTCATTATCTTTATTCCTCATGTGTCGGTACGTGACACTCCGATCCCCTACTGCTATGTGTCAGAACGTGACACTCCGATCCCCTAATTCTACGTGTCGGTTCGTGACACCCGGTCCCCCTAATTCTACGTGTTGTTTCGTGAAACCCGATCCACTAAATCTACGTGTCGGTTCGTGACACCCGGTCCCCCTAAATCTATGTGTCGGTTCGTAACACCCGATCCCCTAATTCTACGTGTCGGTTCGTGACACCTGATCCCCTAAATTTACGTGTCGGTTCGTGACACCCGATCCCCTAATCTCATTCTATCAATTCATCAAGCCCTCTCTTATACCAAGGCATCATCATTCTCATTACTTTAGTTGATCAAGCCTTTTCTTATACTAAGGCATCATCAAGCACATTACTTTAGTTTATCAAGCCTTCTTTATTACCAAGGCATCATCATTAACAAAGAGATTAGGGTTTTTCAAGATTTGGGATTCAATAGCTTCATCATGCTTATTTTATCACAATTATATAATCACATTCATGCAACCATACAATTAAGCATATAGAAGATGAGATAACATTACCAACACATATCATTCGCTATTAAGAGTCTACTACGAATAGGATAGAATAACCATAACCTACCTCCACCGAAGATTCGTGATCAAGCAAGCAATTTCCCAAGCTTTGTTTCTCTCTTCTCGTTCGATTCCCTTTCCTTCTCTTTGTTCTTTCTATTTTTCTTATTCAAAACCCTCTTTCTTTTACCCTAATTAGCATATAATTAAGAAAAAAAGATGGCAATAATGACCCACTAATTAACTTAAGGTCACCTCTTTTAACCCCCAAGTAATTAGACTTATTAACATTAACCCACTAACTGTATAATTGAAGCAGGAATAGTCCAAAACGTCCCTTAAAACATTTAAAGAAATCCGACCCAGACTGGGATTACGCAACCTATGACGGCCCGTCGTGCCTGCGACGGTCCGTCCTGCAGGTCGTAGCAAAGTTCAGAGACTCAATTTCCACCAAAGAGTCTGTGACGGTCCGTCACGCCTGTGACGGTCTGTCCTGCCTGTGACGGTCCGTCTAGCCATTCCGTTACGAACTTCAGAGAGTCGATTTTAGTACCCAAATTTCAGAATTTCTAAGTGTTTTGAAACGAGAACCTGCGACGGTCCGTCGTGCCCATGACGGTCCGTCGTGGGGTCCGTCGTCTCAGCCAGTTTTCCAGAAATAAAATCTGCTGCTCAAAACGACTAAACAGGTCGTTACAAAAACTCTCTGAATCCTCCCGATCACCCTTCTCTAAACATCTAAATCAAGGTAAATTTCTTTTTCCTTACACTCTGTACTTCAACATTTACTTAACTACGATTGCAAGTCAATTACTAATAGAACTTTAACGTTTTTGGGTAGTTATTCAAAAATTTACTTAGATTTTTAGTTTGATAGAACAATGCAAAATAGATGCTTCCCTTACATCACCAATGTTTCCACAACGTCCTGCCCGTAAGGATACTGTAAAGATAAGATCAAATCAGTACCAAATTTGTGGGGATGGATGTTGGAGGGTTTCTTCATAGAAAACATAGACTTGGACATTGTTTAGGGGCTATATTGTAGAAATGATTGCATATTTAGGCTCTAAGGCATAATATAATTTTATTTGCTTCCTTTTTGTGAAGGTGAGGGTTTTGGGACAACATGTGCCATGAATGTTCCATGCCATCCTATTGACCATTCATTGGGCCAAGAATTTGCAGGTTATCAATCACATTATGATAGAAATTTCCTTCTATTTCTTTCCCAACACTAGAGAAGCTTACGAATGATTTCTAGGTAATTTTAGTCTAATATAGGTGTTTCAGGAAAAAGGAGAACATCAGATTTTGGGTTATTTACATTTTTTCTCGGACATCCCACACTGGCTGCTACATATATCACTAGAGAGGTTCCTCCCTAGAAGTCTCTATCCCGCTTTGGCGGGACAATGGCATTCTTAATAAACGATAGTTCGGGTTGTTACCGTCTAGTAACCATCTTACAAGTTCGATTTCGACTTTTTATTTCTTTTAATTAAAATTTGAAATATACATAAACTTTAATTTTCATCTAAATTAATTAAGGAAATTCTAAATGTTGCTTCTAAAAGTGAATAAAAAAGACCGTGGTTTATTTTGCTCTCAATTTTCCTTTATCGGTCTTATTTTCTTCGACTTTTCATAACCACAGGTCTATGAAAGCTTCAAATGTTAAAATATACTTATTTTAGGAAAAAAAAAATTCTCTCTGTCACATACACACACTTTTTTCATTCACTTCATGGTTAATTTGATACAAACATTAAAGTTAAATAATATGAAGTTATTGATATTTATCTTTTAATCAGTTTTTTTACATTTAATAATATTTTTAATTTAAAAGATTTAAGCATTCATGAAAATATAAATGAATTATTTATTGAAACTTAATTCTCATTTTATATATTATACGTTTTCCAAAAAATTTTAGACTTTTTTTTTATGTTTTGTTCTTTCCTGCAAGAAAATTGGATCGATTGAATGAATTAAAAATAAGAGTATAATGTTAGTAATAATTGTAACGATTTCAATTAAAATAATTAATAGTTGTGAAATGAAAACAAACAGTTACAAATAATGAAGAGGCATGAGGTAACGAAAAGTCACGAGGGCAAAAACATTACAAAGACTATATGAAATGACTAAAAAAAATTAATTTTTTTTGTTTTAACACATAATTTTTATTTTTGAAATATACCGTTGTTCTTTTACGTAAAAGAAAACAGTACTTTTATAGTATATATTTATATTGCTTTGAAAAGTGATAATTTGTTGTTGCTTGTCTTACGTCTTTCCTCAATAAATTATTTTTGGCTATATAAGATTTTGTTGCATGTTACATAACATTCCTTTATATGGAGTCTATACTTTCTATTTCTGCTAATATTTCATGTTTTTTTCTATTTCTAGTTCTTATGGACCTACATTGCAATAAATCTTCTTTGTTTGTTCAAATATTGATTTGTTGATGATTATGTAAGATCTCAAAATTTGAAATAATCATTTTTTCAAATAATGTTAAATTGAATATTTGCTTAAGTTAGGAATACTGAATTTTTGGTAAACTTCAAAGAACTAGAAGTCCTAGCTCAGGATGAGATAGATGTATTTCGATAGATGGTTGGAAATTTCTTGGAAGGATCATTTCAACGATTCCTAGTTTGTAGTAGTGAGATATGTCTTGTGTAAGTTGGGTTGTTGAAATAAGAAAATGTTCAATCAAAAATTTTAAAGGATATTTAGGTCTTTTTATTTCCCTATTATTTTAATCAATTTTTAAGGAGGTTAATATGGGTCAAATCATAATTTAGTCAGTTTTTGAATGTGGGAATTTACGTTTGGAATTGGAGAAAGGAGAAAAGAGGAGAAACACAAAGAACGGGCAAGATTTATCAAGATCAAGCAATCGAGTTGTGGTTTTCGCCAAGGATTTGTTCCTAGAAGGTACGTGAGGTTCTCATAGCATTGGGATCATTCTCCCATGTGTTAAACATATTTGTTTGAATTCATCCTGAAACTGTTTGAACATTGATGATCTTCATACTAATGCTTAAATTGATATGTTGTTCTTGAATTTGACTATGCTTGGAAGATTCCAAAATTATTACGTCGTATTGTAAAGTTTTTTCGAGTTAGGTTTTTAGGTACATTTGTTTGGTTATATGTATCTAAAAGAAACTTGAGAAAAAGAATCGAGTTTGGGTCATCGGAGTCTGAAAATCAAGAAGAAAATTCATCGGTCGAGATGTGAAGGGGCCGTTAGTCATGCCCCTAGTGCCCAGATTCAAAATCTCAGCTTCTCATTGCATAGATTACACAAGGTGTTAAACCTCAAATGATATTTTTGTAACCATTCCAAGCAAGAATCATAATCCTTGAATCCATAATTCAATACAAGGATAAGTTATGAGTCAAGTCAAGAGAAATTAAGAGTTAATTTAAGAGAAATCAAGACTTAAGGCAAGATAATTTCTTAAAGTTTTTCAAAAGTCTTTTCCAAATGTTCTAACTTTGTTTTTTAAGACTTAAGTTTTGAAATTGAGTGAACATCAACAGTAAAACTCATTTTATTTAAAATGATTTTGGGAATTAAGTATTCCAAGAGTAATGTTTTCACATTTAATATGATAGGAAAATGAGATTTCTAATAGAGTTTAGAACATGAAAAGGAAACATTGACTCCAAGATAACTTTTAAGATAAGTTTGAGTAATTATCTCAAATCATAGAAGAAGTTTTTTTTTTAAAAAAAAATATATGAGCTAAGTATATTTGGGAGTAGTATTGAGCACTTATACGGGGACACGAATTCCTATTAACTTAAGCCTCATAAAACCATGTATCCATCACGGGCAGAAAAGGGTGATGCATTTTAGATAATTCCTTAGTTCTTTTTAGTATAGATTAGTGGATCCACTTAGTTGTTTAGGTTCTATGCCAATGGCAAGGTATAGGAAAGTCCTTTGAAATGTGATGTAAAATTTATCATCACTTAGGCTCATAGTGATGGTTGTCTGTTAGAGATCTCCCACAAAATTTATAATACTTTTTTATAGAAGTAATGTTAAGTTTGTTATAGTTTTACCTTTAAAAAACTAATATTGTTTCACATGTTTTATATTCTTTTTATATTTAGTTGAGTTATTCATGAGGTATGAAGAGCCAAGGTTATTATTTCTTGCATAATTTCTTTCAAAGATATTTATGTTTCCACTCAAACTCGAATACTCGTACACTTAATATGATGATGCCAGTTTCCCTGCATTGTATTACGATGCAAACACATGTAACCAAGATGAACATCCAGCACCCCGTTGATCTAGCTTGAGCATTCAGAGTATGTTGGGGAGACTACTCGCATTTCGAAGGAGTCTTTTATTTAACTTCTAGTATAGTTCTTTAGGACGTTGTGGTGTTTTTTCTAATATCCAACTCAACTATTTTAGAGACACCGTAGAGAGTTAGTAGTTTTGTAGTCTTTAAATAATCATCCTTATGTCAAAGACTTGGGTTGTCATTTTTTGCCAAGTTGAAAGGTTTATTATTTAACATTCTTAGTTATATTATTTAGTTATTTGAGTATGTTAATTTGATCATTGTAAAAATTCTAGAGTGTTCCACTAAGTGACGTAAGTTAGGCCAAGGGTTCGCTCGAGGCTAGCAATGGTCCTTGAGTGCCAGTCCTGCTCAGGGTGTACTCTCGGCCCGTGAAAAAGTTGGTATCGAAGCATAGAGTTAAAGAGTCCTAGGGAGTTTATGAAGTCATGTCCTTAGAGTCCTACTTGTTAGTGTGAAGCGTACCACATCTATAATTAGTAGCCAGCAACATTTATGAAATTTCTCACTTATTTCATACTCATTTCATGTGTTAGAGTTTATGTGTATAAAGTTTCTTTCTTACTCATGCTTATGCAGAACCATTTATGAGTTCGACTATTTTGAAGTTATTTCATGGGGTGTTTCTTTCCCCGTTCTCTATTAGAAGAAAATAGACGGTTGACGAAAAAAGTAGTAGAATGATTTTTTTTTTTCGGTTGACTCATTTGTCAGGTTAGAAAAATAAGGCAACTATGCTAATAGGTGACATGGGCACATCAAGGCAAATGATCCATGTACAAAAAGTTGAGAAGAAATAGGTGAAGTATAAAAAGAGTTTAAGAATAAGAAAAATAAGAGAGGAAATGAGTCGGAGTTTCAAAAAAGTAATGCGAACTAGTCTTCATTTAACAAAAAGCAACTGCTAGTAAACCTGCACCCGAAAATGAAGGTGAGTATAATAGTAAGAATTCCCAACACTTTAGAGCCAAACCGACACTGTCTCAAGATAGTATAGGACAAGGAGGTAATTGGGCTCCCCCATATCATAAGTGTTATAGAACCCACAAGTTTCGTGATGACAAGACAGGTTGTCTTAAGTATGGGAAAGAGGTTTACTTCATGAAAGAGTTCCCTAAGAACAAGCAAAGTAGTGGAAACTTGAGCAATAGAGCCCAATCTTTATCAGTTGCTCCATGAGACAGGTTGCACCTAGAGAGACTACTTCCGGTACTAGTTGAGGAAAAACTTGTTGTATGCTATCAATAGCCGAGAAGTGTCAGAGGGGTTGCAATATTTTTTCATTGGTATGCTCCAAGTCTTTAACTTTACTGTTTATGCCCTTCTAGATCTAGGAGTGAGTTTAACTTTTGTAAATCCTTATGTTACTTGAATTTTGATGTCATTCCTGAGCAAGTTAGTGAACTATTCAATGTTTCTACACGTGTTGGGGAGTCTATTCTAAAAGCGATAGTCTATCATGATTGTCGATTTTCTTCAGTCACTTGTCACGACCCAAAACCGAGCCGCAAACTGGCACCCACACTTATCCTACTATGTGAGCGAACCAACCAATCTAAACCCCAACATTTTAAACATAATGAACAAAATACAATGCGGAAGACTTAAACTCATTAATGAAAACCAATTCAATAACTTCTAAAATTCAACAACTATAATTATCCCCAAAATCTGGAAGTCATCACCACAAGAACATCTATGATCAAATTACTAAACTAAGAGTATTCTAAGAATCTAAAATAAATAAAAAGCTATTCCATGCCGGAAGTTCAAGGCATCCAGACATGAAGAGTAAGATCCAGTCCAATCTAGAAGCATTAGGTCACCCTGAAATACGGTGTAATGAAGACTGGCTAGAGTTGCGATTGAGTTGAAGACGACGGTCTGTTTGCTGCACTCCACAAATAACAAAGAAAGAAACATACAAGTAGGGGTTCAGTACAAAGCACGAGTACTGAGTAGATATCGTCGGCCAACTCAAAATAGAAAACAGTATATGTCAGATAACATCATAAAATCAACTACAATACTCCATCTGTAGCAACATCAAGTACTATAATCATTAGTAAATAACGCCAAGTACACTCATGAGGACTCAAGCCTCAATACCATACTCATTTGGGAATTAGGTTCATTAAATTGAGTATATTAACATCTCTCAAGATTCATTATCTTTATTCCTCTCGTGTCGGTACGTGACACTCCGCTCCATATACTATCCTAGTGTCGGAACGTGACACTCCATTCCTCATATACTATCCTGGTACCGGAACGTGGCACCCGATCCATATACTATCCTTGTGTCGGAACGTGACACTCCGATCCTCATATACTATCTTGGTACCGGAACGTGGCACCCGATCCATATTCTATCCTGGTGCCGGAACGTGGCACTCTGATCCTCATTATATCCTGGTTTCGGAACGTGACACTCCAATCCTCATATACTATCCTGGTACCGGAACGTGGCACCCGATCCATATTCTATCCTGGTGCCGGAATGTGGCACTCCGATCCTCATTCTATCCTGGTGTCGGAACATGACACTCCGATCCTCATATAGTATCCTGGTACCGGAACGTTGCACCCAATCCATATTCTATCCTTGTGCCGGAACGTGGCCCTCCGATCCTCATTTTATCCTGGTGTCGGAACGTGACACTCTGATCCATATACTATCCTGGTACCGGAACGTGGCACCCGATCCTTTATTACTATACTGGTGTCAGAACGTGACACCCGATCCCCTAATATCCCAAGGCATCATCATTAACAAAGTAGACTAGGGTTTTTCAAGATTTAGGATTCCATAGCTTCATCATGCTTGTTTTATCACAATTATACAATCACATTCATGGAAGCATACAATTAAGCATATAGAAGGGTTTACAATACTAGCAATACATATCATTCGCTATTAAGAGTTTACTACGAATAGCATAAAAACCATAACCTACCTTCACCGAAGAATTTTAATCAAGCAAGCAATTTCCCAAAGCTTTGTTCTTCTTCTCGTTTCTCCTCTTTCTCGTTCGATCCTCTCTCTCTCTTTGTTCTTTCTATTTTTTCTTATTCCAAACCCTCTTTCTTTTACCCTAATTAGCATATAATTAAGTATAAAAGATGAGGAATTAACCCCCTAATTAACTCAAGGTTATATCTTTTAACCCCTAAGTAATTGAGTTATTAATATTAAACCACTAACTTTATAATTATAAGCAGGAATAGTCCAAAACGCCCCTTAAAACACTTAATAGAAATCCGACCCAGCCTGGGATTAGCAACCTGTGACGGCCCGTTGTGACTGCGATAGTCCATCCTGCTGCTTCCGTCATAGACTTCAGAGACTAAATTTCCTTGAAAAGTCTTTGACGGTCCGTCGTGCCCACGACGGTCCGTCCTGCAGGTCCGTCACAAAGTTCAGAGACTTAATTTCTGTGAAAGAGGTGTGACGGTCCATCGTGCCCAGGGCGGTAAATCCTGCCATTCCGTCACGAAGATCAGAGAGTCGATTTCAGTACCGAAATTTTCAGAATTTTAAGTGTTTTGGAACGAGACCCCCTCGACGATCCGTCGTGCCCATGACGGTCCGTCGTGGGATCCGTCGTCTCAGCATGTTTTTCCAGAAATAAAATCTGCTGCTCAAAACGACTAAACAAGTCGTTACAATAGATACCAATATACCCATCGTTCGTCCTCGAACGATCACAAGAAAAGAAACCAGGGCGAAAAGGAGTACCTGAATCTGTAAACAGGTGTGGGTATCTTTCTTGCATATCAGCCTCCTTCTCCCAAGTGGCTTCTTCAACCGGCCGATTCTTCCACTGAACTTTGATGGATGCAATCTCCCTCGACTTCAACTTGCGGACTTCTCTACTCCTCATAAGACAAATTCTCATCAAGCAGAACCGAATCCCAACGAATGATGTAGTTTCAATCCCCATGGTATCTTTTTAGTATGGGCACATGAAATACAGGATGCACTCCGGACAGCCCTGGAGGTAAGGCTAATTAATAAGCCACCTCCCCTACTCGCTTAAGTACTTCAAAGGGACCAATATACCTTGGGCTAAGCTTACCTCGCTTACCAAACCACATCACCCCTTTCATGGGCGAAACCTTCAGCAAGACTTGCTCTCCCTCCATAAACTCCAGGTCTCTAACCTTTCGATCTGCATATTCTTTTTGCCTACTTTGAGCCGCTAGAAGCTTTTCTTTAATGCATCACACTTTATCTAACGATTCCCTCAGAAGGTCAGTACCCCAAGGTCTAACCTCAAATGCATCAAACCACCCAATGGGAGACCTACATCTCCTACCATACAATGCTTCAAATGGGGCCATGTCAATATTTGAGTGATAGCTATTATTGTAGGAAAACTCCGCTAAGGGTAAGAAGCTATCCCAATGGCCACCAAATTCTATCACACATGCACGAAGCATATCCTCCAACACTTGAATCGTTCGTTCAGACTGACCGTCGGTCTGAGGATGGAACGCAGTACTAAGGTCCAACCTAGTACCCAACTCCGCATGCAATGTTTTCCAAAACTTAGAAGTAAATTGCATACCCCTATCTGATAGAATGGAAAGTGGAACTCCATGCAATCGCACCACTTATGAGATGTAAAGTTTTGCTAACTTCTCTGCATTGTAAGTCACCTTAACCGGAATGAAATGAGCAGACTTAGTTAACCTATCAACAATCACCCAAATAGTCATACTTACCCATTGTCTTTGGAAGACCAACCACAAAGTCCATTGCAATTCTTTCCCACTTCCATTCCGGAATGGGCATTCTCTAAAGTGTTCCTCCGGGCCTCTGGTGTTCATACTTTACTTGTTGACAATTTGGACATTTGGCAACAAAATCCACAATGTCACGCTTCATTCTACTCCACCAAAAGTGTTGCTTTAGGTCACGATACATCTTGGTTGCACCAGGATGTATAGAATACCTTGAACTATGAGCCTCTGTCAGAACAGTGTTGATCAAATCATCGACGCGGTGTACAAATACCCTTCCCTTAATTCTCAAAACATCTTCCTCATCGATTTGTGCTTCCTTAGCCTCTCCTCGCAACACTTTATCTCGGATCCGGATCAATTTCTCATCATTAAACTGCTTTCCCTTAATCTTGTCAAGGAAGGAATATCTTGCCTCCACACGAGACAAAATTCCTCCCTTCTCATTTACCTCTAACCTCATAAAGTCATTAGCCAGAATCTGAACTTCTCTAGCCAATGGGCGTCTACAAACTTGCAAATGAGCTAGACTTCCCATGCTTCCAGCCTTTCTACTTAAAGCATCTTCCACAACATTAACTTTTCCCGGATGATACAAGATTGTGATATCGTAGTCCTTCAGTAGTTCCATCCATCTCATCTGTCTCAAGTTCAAATCTTTCTGACTAAAGACATACTGTAGGCTACGATGATCCGTATAGACTTCACACTTAACCCCATATAGATAGTGCCTCCATTGCTTTAGTGCAAACACTACCGCGGCCAATTCCAAATCATGGGTTGGATAGTTACGTTCATGAACTTTTAATTGCCTTGAAGCATAAGCAATCACATTCTTCTCTTGCATTAGCAATGCACCCAAACCCAAATAGGATGCATCACAATAAACAATGAAGTTTTTACCTTCCATTGGCAAGGTGAGAATGGGTGCAGTAGTCAACAAAGTCTTGAGCTTCTAAAAGCGCTCTTCGCACTCGTCCGACCATACAAATGGAACATTCTGCTTAGTCAAGCTTGTCAATTGGGAAGCAATAGAAGAGAACCCCTTGACAAATCGGCGGTAGTATCTAGCTAAACCAACAAAGCTCCTTACTTCTGACACATTAGTAGGTCTCTCCCAATTCTTCACTGCTTCAATCTTAGATGGATCCACCATCACTCCATCCTTAGAAACCACGTGTCCAAAGAAGGACATTGCATCTAGCCAAAACTCACACTTGGAGAATTTGGCATAAAGCTTTTTCTCCCTCAACATTTCCAATACAATTCTCAAGTGTTCCTCATGTTCTTCCGTACTCTTTGAGTATAACAATATATCATCAATGAATACGATGACAAAGAGATCCAAATATGGCTTAAAAATCCCATTCATCAAGCTCATGAAAGCTGCAGGGGCATTCATAAGCCCAAAAGACATCACTAAGAACTCATAATGCACATACCTAGTCCGAAAAGCAGTCTGGCACAACCGTTGCCCGTATTTTCAATTGATGATAACCAGATCTCAAATCGATTTTTGAGAAGGTACAAACACCTTGTAACTGATCGAAAAAATCATCAATGCGATAAAGAGGATAGTTCTTCTTAATAGTTACCTTATTCAGTTGTCTATAGTCTATGCACATCCGAAAACTTCCATCTTTCTTCTTCACAAACAATACAGGAGCACCCCAAGGAGATGCACTTGGTCTAATGAAGCCTTTGCTTAACAACTCTTGAAGTTGGGCCTTTAACTCTCTTAACTCCGCGGGAGCCATTCTATAAGGGGGTATAGAAATGGGGCGAGTACCCGGTTCCAGATCAATGAATGTAACGACTTGTTTAGTCGTTTTGAGCAGCAGATTTCATTTCTGGAAAAACTGGCTAAGATTACGGACACCACGACGGACCTTCATAGGTAGGACGGCCATCATAGATGTCTCGTTCCAGAACACTTAGAATTCTGAAATTGGGTACTGAAAATCGACTCTCTGAACTTCGTAACGAACTTGCAGGACGGACCGTCACAAGTGTGACGGACCGTCACAGTCCACTTGAGTTTTAAGGGGGCTGCGACGACCTGCGTGACGGACCGTCGCAGGCATGACGGCCCGTCACAGGTTGCGCAAATCCCAGGCAGAATCGGATTTCTTCACACGTTTTAAGGGACGTTTTGGACTATTCTTTCCTTAATTATAGATTTCGTGGGTTTACATTAATAACTCAAATTCTTGATGGCTAAAAGAGGTAACTTTGGATTAATTAGTGGGGTATTATTGTCATCCTTTACACTTAATTATATGTTAATTAGGGTAAAAGAAAGAGGGTTGAATAAGAAAAAGAGAAAAGAAAAGAGAGAGATAGATTGATCGATTGAGAGAGAGAGTCGAACAAGGAAAAGAATATCAAAGCTTGGGAAATTGCTTGTTGATTCCAATTCTTCGGTGGAGGTAGGTTATGGTTATTTTAGGATATTCGTAGTGAACTCTTAATAGTGAATGATATGTATTGGTGGTATTGTAAACCTGTCTATATGGTTAGTTGTATGCTTGCATGAATATGATTATGTGATTTTGATAAAACAAGCATGATGAAAACCATTGAATCCCAAATCTTGAAAGAAACTTTAATCTACTTATTAATGATGATGCCTTGGTATAAAAGAAGGCTTGATGAATTAAAGTAATGGGATTGATGATGCCTTAGTTTAGAGAAGGCTTGATGAACGGATAGAATGAGATTAGTGGATCGGAGTGTCACGTTCCGACACATAGTATTAGTGGATCGGAGTGTCACGTTCCGACACATAGTATTTGAGGATCGGAGTGTCACGTTCCGACACATAGTATTAGTGGGACGGGTGTCACGAACCGACACGTAGAATTAGGGGATCGGAGTGTCACGTACTGACACATATAGGGGATCGGAGTGTCACGTTCCGACACATATAGGGGACGGAGTGTCACGTTCCGACACATATAGGGGATAGGAGTGTCACGTACCGACACATAGTGGTAGGGGATCGGAGTGTCACGTACCGACACAAGAGGAAGAAAGATAATGAATCTTGAAAGATGATAAATATACTCAATCTAATCAACTTAATTCCCAAAATGAGTATGGTATTGAGGCTTGAGTCCTCATGGATGAACTTGATGGTACTTGTTGATGCTACATGTTGAGTTTATAGTTGATTTATAATATTAACTGATATATATTGTTTTCTATTTTGAGTTGGCCGATGATATCTACTCAGTACTTGTGGTTGTACTGACCCCCTACTTTTATGTTTTCTTCTTTGTTATTTGTGGAATGCAGCAAACGTTCCATCAACTTCAACTCAGCAGTAAATCAAGCCAGTCTTCGTCACACCGGAAATTCAGGGTGAGCTAATGCGTCTAGCTTGGACTGGATCTTCTTCTTCAAGTCTTGATGCCTTGACTTCCGGCATGGACTAGCTTATTATGTATTTTTAGCTTCTTAGACATTTTACTTTAGTAATTTGAGGATAGATGTTCTTGTGATGATGACTTCCAGATTTTGGGGATAATAATAATAGTTTTGAATTGTTTTATTAATGAGTTTAAGTCTTCCGCATTATTTTCTATTGATATACATTGAATTGTTAAGGTTTAGATTGGTTGGTTCGCTCACATAGGAGGGTAAATGTGGGTGCCAGTCGCGTCCCCGATTTGGGTCGTGACAAAACTTGGTATCAGAGCATTAGGTTCATTGGTCTCATCACACAAGAACAGGTCTAGTAGAGTCTTAAGGAACGGTAGGGGGACGCCTTTACTTTTCCTTGAGAGGCTATAAGACTTTAGGAAAATTCCACTCTTTCTTTCTTTCTTTCGTGCTACTACTTGAGTCCAATTGGTATCTAGGCGATACAAATTGGTATCTGACCATCTTCACTCTATTTTGAAGATGGTTAGAACTAGAGCAACGACTGCACCAGCACCAACAATGGCACGACAAGAAACATCTGAGCCAGCCACTGGGGCTGTGGCTCGAGGAAGAGCAGCGGCGAGAGGCCGTGGTAGAGGCCGTGGGAGGATGTCCTCTAGAGGAAGAGGACGAACACCTAGTCCATCTGATGCTAGGGCGGTGACTTCTCCACCGACTGAGGAGGTAGTGAGAGAGGGTGAGGAAGGGGAAACTGAACAAGAGCAGAATGAGGAATTGCCACCCCAACCTACCCCAGAGATGATCAATCAGGTTCTTGCTTATCTTAGCGGGTTATCTGATCACGGTCAAGCACCTCCAGTGGTTTCTGCACCAACACCTCCGGTTTCAGAGGTACGACATGCGGCTACTATGGCTCCCCGCATGGATGCCTCATTGGAGATAGGCACATTTCCACGTCTGACTACTGGACCGATAATGACAAACGATCAGCATGAACTTTTCAGTAAGTTCTTGAAATTGAAACCTCCAGTCTTCAAGGGTGCAGAATCTGAAGATGCTTATGATTTTCTGGTTGATTGTCATGAGCTACTACACAATATGGGGATCGTAGAACGGTTTGGCGTTGAGTTCGTAAGCTATCAGTTTCAAGGGAACGCCAAAATGTGGTGGCGATCACATGTCGAGAGTCAACCGACAGAGGCCACACCTATGACTTGGGCATCCTTCTCTACCCTGTTTATGGAGAAGTATATCCCAAGGACTTTGAGAGATAGAAAAAGGGATGAGTTCTTGAGTCTCGAGCAAGGTAGGATGACGGTTAACGCATATGAGGCTAAGTTTCGTGCTTTATCAAGGTATGCCACCCAACTTTGTTTCAGTCCACAAGAGCGGATTTGCCGTTTTGTGAAGGGGTTGAGGTCAGAATTGCGGATTTCAGCCTTACAGGTAGCGGCTACGGCAACATCCTTCCAAGAGGTGGTAGACTTTGTGATAGAAGTGGAAGGAGTGAAGCCAGATGACTTCACCACGACATCGATATCAAAAAGGTTTCGAAGGGGAGGTGAGTTTAATGGTTCTTACTCTAGAGGATAGAGCTCCGTAGGTTACTCAAGTCGACCAATTCAGTCTTCACTACAGACTGTAGTTGGGGGTCCACCTCAGAACGGTCAACACTACTCCGAGAGACCTATGCCTGACTCCAGAGAGTGTTATGGATGTGGGGAGATTGGACATGTTAGGAGGAATTGTCCAAAACAGAGTTACAGACCCCCAATAGCTAGAGGTAGAGGTGGTCATGGTAGAGGCCACTTTTCTGGAGGACGTGGTGGTCGAAGTAATGGTGGTCACCACAACGGCAGAGGAGATGGGCAAATTGGAGCCACTGCGACAGAACATGGTAGGGGCAACAGACAGACAAATAATGGGGCCCATTGCTACGCTTTCCCTGGGAGATCTGAGGCGGAGACATCTGATGCTGTTATCACAGGTAATCTCTAGTTTGTGATTGCATGGCTTCCGTATTGTTTGATCCTGGAACTACATTTTCATATGTATCTTCATCATTTGCTAATGGTCTAAATCTATGTTGTGAACTACTTGATATGCCTATTCGTGTTTCTACTCCGGTGGGCGAGTCTGTAGTAGTTGAAAGGGTATATAGGTCTTGTTTGGTGAACTTTGTGGGGAGCAACACTTATGTAGATCTGGTTATCTTAGAAATGGTTGATTTTGATGTAATTCTGGGTATGACTTGGCTTTCTCCGCAATTTGCGATCTTGGATTGTAATGCTAAATCAGTGACGTTAGCCAAGCCTGGGACAGATCCGTTAGTGTGGGAGGGTGACTACACTTCCAATCCGGTGCGTATCATATCCTTTCTTCGTGCTAAGAAAATGGTTAGTAAAGGGTGTTTAGATTTCTTGGCCCATCTAAAGGATGACACTACCCAAGTACCCTCGATTGAGTCGGTTTCGGTAGTCCGCGTGTTTTTGGATGTGTTCCCTGCAGATCTTCCTGGCATGCCACCAGATAGGGACATTGACTTTTGTATCGATCTTGAACCGGGCACTCGCCCCATTTCTATACCCCCTTATAGAATGGCTCCCGCGGAGTTGAGAGAGTTAAAAGCCCAACTTCAAGAGTTGTTGAGCAAAGGCTTCATTAGACCAAGTGCATCTCCTTGGGGTGCTCCGGTGTTATTTGTGAAGAAGAAGGATGAGAGTTTTAGGATGTGCATAGACTACAGACAACTGAACAAGGTAACTATTAAGAACAAGTATCCTCTTCCTCGCATTGATGACTTATTCGATCAACTACAAGGTGCTTGTGTCTTCTCGAAGATCGACTTGAGATCCGGTTATCATCAATTGAAAATACGGGCAACAGATGTACCAAAGACTGCTTTTCGGACTAGGTATGGACATTATGAATTTGTAGTGATGTCTTTCGGTCTTACAAATGCCCCTGCTGCTTTCATGAGCTTGATGAATGGGATATTTAAGCCGTATTTGGATCTCTTTGTGATCGTATTTATAGACGATATACTGGTATATTCTAAAAGTAAGGAGGAACATGAGGAGCATTTGAGAATTGTATTGGAAATGCTGAGGGAGAGAAAGCTTTATGCCAAGTTCTCTAAGTGTGAGTTTTGGCTAGATGCAGTGTCCTTCTTGGGGCATGTGGTTTCTAAGGAAGGAGCGATGGTAGATCCTTCTAAGATTGAGACAGTGAAGAATTGGGTAAGACCCACTAATGTGTCAGAAATACGGAGTTTTCTTAGGTTAGCTAGCTACTACCGCCGATTTTTCAAGGGATTCTCTTCTATTGCTTCCCAACTGACGAACTTGAATAAGCAAAATGTTCCATTTGTATGGTCGGATGAGTGTGAGGAAAGCTTTCAGAAACTCAAGACTTTGTTGACTACCGCGTCAATCCTTACCTTGCCAGTGGAAGGTAAGAATTTCATTATCTATTGTGATGCATCCTATTCGGGTTTGGGTGCAGTGCTAATGCAAGAAAAGAATGTGATTGCTTATGCTTCAAGACAATTAAAAGTGCATGAACGTAACTATCCAACTCATGACTTGGAATTGGCCGCGGTAGTGTTTGCACTAAAGCAATGGAGGCACTATTTATATGGGGTTAAGTGTGAAGTCTATACGGATCATCGTAGTCTACAGTATGTCTTTACTCAGAAAGATTTGAACTTGAGACAAAAGGAGTATGCAGACCGAAAGGTTAGGGACTTGGAGTTCATGGAGGGTGAACAAGTCTTGTTGAAGGTTTCACCTATGAAAGGGGTGATGCGGTTTGGCAAAAGAGGTAAGCTAAGTCCAAGGTATATTGGACCATTTGAGGTACTAAAGCGAGTAGGGGAGGTGGCTTATGAATTAGCCTTACCTCCAGGGCTGTCCGGAGTACATCCGGTATTTCATGTGTCCATGTTGAAAAGATACCATGGAGATGGAAACTACATCATCCGTTGGGATTCAGTTTTGCTTGATGAGAATTTGACTTATGAGGAGGAACCAGTTGCTATATTAGATAGAGAAGTTCGCAAGTTGAGGTCGAGAGAAATTGCATCCATCAAAGTTCAATGGAAGAATCGACCGGTTGAAGAGGCTACTTGGGAGAAGGAGGATGATATGCAAGAAAAATACCCACATCTGTTTACAGATTCAGGTACTTCTTTCCACCCTTGTTCCTCTTCTTTTGATCGTTCGAGGACGAACGATGAGTAAATTGGTATCTATTGTAACGACCTGTTTAGTCGTTTTGAGCAGCAGATTTCATTTCTGGAAAAACTGGCTAAGATTACGGACACCACGACGGACCGTCATAGGCAGGACGACCCGTCATAGATGTCTTGTTCCAGAACACTTAGAATTCTGAAATTGGGTACTGAAAATCGACTCTCTGAACTTCGTAACAAACTTGCAGGATGGACCGTCACAGCTGTGACGGACCGTCACAGTCCACTTGAGTTTTAAGGGGGCTGCGACGACCTGCGTGACGGACCATCGCAGGCATGACGGCCCGTCACAGGTTGCGCAAATCCCAGGCAGAATCGGATTTCTTCACACGTTTTAAGGGACGTTTTGGACTATTCTTTCCTTAATTATAGATTTCGTGGGTTTACATTAATAACTCAAATTCTTGAGGGCTAAAAGAGGTAACTTTGGATTAATTAGTGGGGTATTATTGTCATCCTTTACACTTAATTATATGTTAATTAGGGTAAAAGAAAGAGGGTTTGAATAAGAAAAAGAGAAAAGAAAAGAGAGAGATAGATTGATCGATTGAGAGAGAGAGTCGAACAAGGAAGAAGAATATCAAAGCTTGGGAAATTGCTTGTTGATTCCAATTCTTCGGTGGAGGTAGGTTATGGTTATTTTACGATATTCGTAGTGAACTCTTAATAGTGAATGATATGTATTGGTGGTATTGTAAACCTGTCTATATGCTTAATTGTATGCTTGCATGAATATGATTATGTGATTTTGATAAAACAAGCATGATGAAAACCATTGAATCCCAAATCTTGAAAGAAACTTTAATCTACTTATTAATGATGATGCCTTGGTATAAAAGAAGGCTTGATGAATTAAAGTAATGGGATTGATGATGCCTTAGTTTAGAGAAGGCTTGATGAACGGATAGAATGAGATTAGTGGATCGGAGTGTCACGTTCCGACACATAGTATTAGTGGATAGGAGTGTCACGTACCGACACATAGTATTAGTGGATCGGAGTGTCACGTTCCGACACATAGTATTAGTGGGACGGGTGTCACGAACCGACACGTAGAATTAGGGGATCGGAGTGTCACGTACCGACACATATAGGGAATCGGAGTGTCACGTTCCGACACATATAGGGGATCGGAGTGTCACGTTCCGACACATATAGGGGATTGGAGTGTCATGTACCGACACATAGTGGTAGGGGATCGGAGTGTCACGTACCGACACAAGAGGAAGAAAGATAATGAATCTTGAAAGATGATAAATATACTCAATCTAATCAACTTAATTCCCAAAATGAGTATGGTATTGAGGCTTGAGTCCTCATGGATGAACTTGATGGTACTTGTTGATGGTACATGTTGAGTTTATAGTTGATTTATAATATTAACTGATATATACTATTTTCTATTTTGAGTTGGCCGATGATATCTACTCAGTACTTGTGGTTGTACTGACCCCCTACTTTTATGTTTTCTTCTTTGTTATTTGTGGAATGCAGCAAACGTTCTGTCAACTTCAACTCAGCAGTAAATCAAGCCAGTCTTCGTCACACCGGAAATTCAGGGTGAGCCAATGCGTCTAGCTTGGACTGGATCTTCTTCTTCAAGTCTTGATGCCTTGACTTCCGGCATGGACTAGCTTATTATGTATTTTTAGATTCTTAGACATTTTAGTTTAGTAATTTGAGGATAGATGTTCATGTGATGATGACTTCCAGATTTTGGGGATAATAATAGTTTTGAATTGTTTTATTAATGAGTTTAAGTCTTCCGCATTATTTTCTGTTGATATACATTGATATGTTAAGGTTTAGATTGGTTGGTTAGCTCACATAGGAGGGTAAATGTGGGTGCCAGTCGCGTCCCCGATTTGGGTCGTGACAAATGAAGAAGTCAATATCTCTATCTAGTGGCATACCAGGAAGATCTACAGGGAACACATCCAGATACTCACGGACTACCAAAACCGACTCAATTGAAGGTACTTGGGTAGTGTCATCCCTGAGATGTGCTAAGAAAGCTAAATACCCTTTACTAACCATTCTCTTAGCACGAACAAAGGAGATAATATGCACCGGGGTGGAAGTGTAGTCACCCTCCCATACTAACGGGTCTTTCCCAGGCTTGGCTAACGTCACAATTTTAGCATTACAATCCAAGATTGCAAAATTTGGAGAAAGACAAGTCATACCCAGAATTACATCGAAGTCAACCATTTCTAAGATAACCAAGTCTACATGAGTATTACTCCCCACAAAATTCACCAAACAAGACCTATATACCTTTTCAACTATCACAGACTCACCCACCGGAGTAGAAACACGAATAGGCATGTCAAGCAATTCACAATGTAAATTAAGACCATTAGCAAATGAGGAAGATACATAAGAAAATGTGGATCCAGGATCAAACAATACAGAAGCCATGCAATCACAAACTAAAAGATTACCTGTGATGACAACATCAGATGTCTCCGCTTCTGATCTCCCAGGGAAAGCATAACAATGGGCCCTATAACCTGTCTGCCCGTTGCCCCTACCATGTTGTAATGTAGTGGCTCCAGTTTTCCCATCACCTTGGCCATTTTGGTGACCACCATTACCTCGACCACCACGTCCTCCAGGATGACGGCCTCTTCCATGACCACCTCTACCTCTGACTGTGGGAGGTCTGTAACTCTGTCTTGGACAATACCTCTTAATGTGTCCAGTCTCCCTACATCCATAAAATTCTCTAGATTAAAGCATCGGTCTCTCAGAGAAGTGTTGACCGGTCTAAGGTGGACCCCCAACTATAGTCTGTAGTGAAAACTTAATTAGTCGGACTGAGTAACCTCCTGAACCCTGTCCTCTAGAGTAAGAACCATTAAACTCACCTCCCATTCGAAACCTTTTTGATGTCGACGCCATGGTGAAGTCATCTGTCTTTACTCCTTCCACCTCTATCACGAAGTCTACTACTTCCTGAAAGGATTTCGCTGTAGCCGCTACCTGTAAGGCTGAAATCCACAACTTTGACCTCAACCCCTTCACAAAACAGCGAATCCGCTCTTGTGGACTGAAACAAAGCTGGGTGGCATATCTGAAAAGTGCAGGAAACCTAGCCTCATATGCAGTAACCGACATCCTACCTTGCTCTAGGCTCAAGAACTCATCTCTTTTCCTATCCCTCAAAGTCCGGGGGATATACTTCTCCATAAACAAGCTAGAGAATGAGGCCCAAGTCATAGGTGGTGCCTTTGTTGGTTAACACTCAACATGTGACCGCCACCACATTTTGGCGTTCCCTTGAAACTGATAAGTCACAAACTCAACACCGAACCGTTCTACTATACCCATCTTGTGTAGTAGCTCATGATAGTCAACAAGAAAATCGTAGGCATCCTCAGATTCAGCACCCTTGAAGACTGGAGGTTTCAATTTCAAGAACTTATTGAAAAGTTCATGCTGATCATTTGTCATTATAGGCCCTATAGTCAGACGAGGAAATGTGCCTATTTCCAATAAGGGATCCGTGCGGGGAGCCCTAACAGCGGCATGTCGTACTTCCGGAACCTGAGGTGCTGGTGCAGAAAACACCGGAGGTGTCTGGCCTTGATCAGATAACCCGCTAAGATAAGCAAGAACCTGATTGATCATCTCTGGGGTAGGTTGGGGTGGCAATTCCTCATTATGAACCTTCTCATTCTCCCCTTCCTCACCCTCTCTTACCACTTCCTCAGTTGGTGGAGGAGTCACCGCCCTAGTACCAGATGGGCTAGGTGCTTGTCCTCTTCCTCTAGAGGACGTCCTCCCGCGACCTCTACCACGGCCTCTTTCCACTATTCCTCTCCGAGCTACAGCCCCAGTGGCTTGCTCATACGCATCTTGTCTTGCCGGTGTTGGTGTTGGCGCAGTCGTTGCTCTAGTTCTAACCATCTGCGAAATAGAGTGAAGATGGTCAGATACCAATTTGTATCACCTAGATACAAATTGGATCCAAGTAATAGCACGAAAGAAGGAATGAAAGAATGGAATTTTCCTAAAGTCTTATAGCCTCTCAAAGAAAAGTAAAGGCGTCCCCCTACCGTTCCGTAAGACTCTACTAGACTCGTTCTTTTGTGATGAGACCAACGAACCTAATGCTCTGATACCAAGTTTGTCACGACCCAAAACCGAGCCGCGACTAGCACCCACACTTATCCAACTACGTGAGCGAACCAACCAATCTAAACCCCAACATTTTAAACATAATGAATAAAATACAATGCGGAAGACTTAAACTCATTAATGAAAACCAATTCAATAACTTCTAAAATTCAACAACTATAATTATCCCCAAAATCTGGAAGTCATCACCACAAGAACATCTATGATCAAATTACTAAACTAAGAGTATTCTAAGAATCTAAAATAAATAAAAAGCTAGTCCATGCCGGAAGTTCAAGGCATCAAGACATGAAGAGTAAGATCCAGTCCAAGCTAGAAGCATTAGCTCACCCTGAAATCCGATGTAATGAAGACTGGCTAGAGTTGCGATTGAGTTGAAGACGAAGGTCTGTTTGCTGCACTCCACAAATAACAAAGAAAGAAACATACAAGTAGGGGGTCAGTACAAAGCACGAGTACTGAGTAGATATCATCGGCCAACTCAAAATAGAAAACAGTATATATCAGATAACATCATAAAATCAACTATAATACTCCATCTGTAGCAACATCAAGTACTATAATCATTAGTAAATAACGCCAAGTACACCCATGAGGAATCAATCCTCAATACCATACTCATTTGGGAATTAGGTTCATTAAATTGAGTATATTAACATCTTTCAAGATTCATTATCTTTATTCCTCTCGTGTCGGTACGTGACACTCCGCTCCATATACTATCCTGGTGTCGGAACGTGACACTCCGATCCTCATATACTATCCTGGTACCGGAACGTGGCACCCGATCCATATACTATCCTGGTGTCGGAACGTGACACTCCGATCCTCATATACTATCCTGGTACCAGAACGTGGCACCCGATCCATATTCTATCCTGGTGCCGGAACGTGGCACTCCGATCCTCGTTCTATCCTGGTGTCGGAACATGACACTCCAATCCTCATATACTATCCTGGTACCGAAACGTGGCACCCGATCCATATTCTATCCTGGTGCCGGAACGTGGCACTCCGATACTCATTCTATCCTGGTGTCGGAACGTGACACTCCGATCCTCATATACTATCCTGGTACCGGAACGTGGAACCCGATCCATATTCTATCCTGGTACCGGAACGTGGCACTCCGATCCTCATTCTATCCTAGTGTTGGAACGTGACACTCCAATCCATATACTATCCTGGTACCGGAACGTGGTACCCGATCCTCTATTACTATCCTGGTGTCGGAACGTGACACCTGATCCCCTAATCTCACTACTTTCGTTCATCAAGCCTTCTTTTATACGAAGGCATCATCATTAACAAAGTAGACTAGGGTTTTTCAAGATTTAGGATTCCATAGATTCATCATGCTTATTTTATCACAATTATACAATCACATTCAAGCAAGCATACAATTAATCATATAGAAGGGTTTACAATACTACCAATGCATATCATTCGCTATTAAGAGTTTACTACGAATAGCATAAAAACCATAACCTACCTCCACCGAAGAATTTTGATCAAGCAAGCAATTTCCCAAAGCTTTGTTCTTCTTCTTGTTTCTCCTCTTTCTCGTTCGATCCTCTCTCTCTCTTTGTTCTTTCTATTATTTCTTATTTCAAACCCTCTTTCTTTTACCCTAATTAGCATAAAATTAAGTATAGAAGATGTGGAATTAACCCCCTAATTAACTCAAGGTTATCTCTTTTAACCCCCAAGTAATTGAGTTATTAATATTAAACCAGTAACTTTATAATTATAAGCAGGAATAGTCCAAAACGCCCCTTAAAACACTTAATAGAAATCCGACCCAACCTGGGATTACGCAACCTGTGACGGCCCGTCGTGCCTACGACGGTTCGTCCTGCTGCTTCCGTCACAGACTTCAGAGAATAAATTTCCTTGAAGAGTCTGTGACGGTCCGTCGTGCCCACGACGGTCCGTCCTGCAGGTCCGTCACAAAGTTCAGAGACTTAATTTCTGTGAAAGAAGTGTGACGGTCCGTCGTGCTCACAACGGTCCGTCCTGCCATTCCGTCACAAAGTTCAGAGAGTCGATTTCAGTACCCAAATTTCAGAATTCTAAGTGTTTTGGAACGAGACCCCCTCGACGGTCCGTCGTGCCCATGATGGTCCGTCGTGGGATCCGTCGTCTCAGCCAGTTTTTCCAGAAATAAAATCTGCTGCTCAAAATGACTAAACAGGTTGTTACATCACTAGAGTACGATTACTGGTTAAATTGAGTTAGACATGGTAGATTTTGATATCATTCTTAATATGGACCAACTTCACACCTCTTATGTCTCAGTAGACTATAGGACTCAAATTTTCAAGATCAAGTTTCCTAATGAGTCCATCTCAAAGTGGAAAACCAATTTTGTAGTGCCTAAGGGTCGTTTAATTTCATACCTTAATGCAAGGAAGTTATTTTATCAGGGTGTGTCTATCTCTTGGTCCGAGTTAATGACTATATTTTTGAAATACCTCCTATTGATTGTTTTTTAGTACTAAAAGGGTTTCCAAAATCCTTTGAAGATGATCTTCCTAGAGTACTTCTTGAGATATATATATGTATATCGATGTTCTCCCGGATAGTCGTACTATATCAATTCCACCATACGGAATGTCAAAAGTATATTTGTGAGGAAGAAGGATTGATCTTTTTGGATGTGTATATATTACCGTCAGTTGAACAAAGTTTCCATAAAAAACAAGTATCCTCTTCCAATCATTGATGATTTATTCCATCAACCTCAAGGTGCAACCTATTTTTCAAAAATTGACATTAGGTCTGGCTACCATTAGTTAAAAGTCAGGGAATGTGATATTCCAAAGATAGCTTTCTGAACCTGATATGACCATTATGAGTTTTTGGTCATGTCCTTTGGTCTAAGCAATGCACCAGAAGTTGTCATGTACCTTATGAATTGATTCTTCAAACCTAGTTTAGATATGTTAATTATTGTCTTCATTGATAACATATTAATCTTTTAAAGCAATAAAGAATATTATCCTAATCGTCTGAGAATTGTTATCCACACATTGAAATATAGACATTTTAAGCCATGTTCTCTTTGTGTGAGTTCTTTCTCGAGTCTATGGTATTCTTAGGCCACATTGTGTCTGGAGAGGGGAAAAAGTTGATACTCAGCAAATTGAGGCATTGCCGAATTGGCCTAGAACCACATCTTTTATTGATATGAGGAGTTTCTAGGGTTTGGTTGGATGTTATAGAAGGTTCGTTGTGGAGTTCTTATCTATTTAATTCCCTAGAAAAAAGTGTTGTTTCAATGGTTCAAAGCTTGTGAGAAAAACATTCCAGAGTTGAAAAAGAGGTTGACCATTGCCCCGGTTTTTACCTTACAAAAAATTACTCAAGATTTTCTAGTGTATTGTGATGAATATTTAGTTGGTTTGGGTTGTGTTTAAATTTATAATATCATAGTTATAGCTTATGCCTCCGGACAGTTTACAATTCACGAGAAGAATTATCAAACCCATGATCTAGAGTTGGATGCTATAGTTTTATCATTGAAGATATGTCATCATTATTTTTATGTTATTAATGTGGATGTGTTCACCGTCATGATATCCTAAAATATATGCTTACTCAGAAATATATTTATCTCGCACAAAAGAGGTAGTCTGAATTACTCAAAGATTATGACATGAGTATTCCTTACAATACATGGAAGGCTAATGTTGTTGCTGATCTTATAAAAAGTTTTTTTATGGGAAGTACTTCCTTTGTTGAGGAAGAAAAGAGAGAGTTAGCAAAAGATGTGCATAGATGTCACGACCAGAGAGCACCCGTTATATGTAATTGGCGTTGTCGTCCTCGGAGAGGACTAAGAATATCCTCTTACATTCGTCATTATATTTCATAGGTTAAAATGTGTGGAAAATTATAACTTTTCATACATATTTATATATAGTGAAGTTTACATGGACCTCTCTCATACTGCATGTGGAGTTTACTTAGACTCCTCGCATATGAAGTATACATAGACTTCTCATTTAGATTACTTAATCAACACATAGGAATTATTCTAATACTTCATCTCATATTAAACTACGTAAACGAGTACAAATATTGGACATAGCCAATACAAAGTGAACATGCCAATATTGGCTTACATCAATATCCAAATGATAAAGGAAAGAATAATGTCTTTATTACAATACAACTTGAAACCTAGAATGTGAAAACAGGTAACATCTTTGAACATGAAGACCTACAATAACTTAGAGAAAAGATTCCAAGTCTTCTTCAATTGTCCTTCTAGGAAATCAATGTCCGGAACTTACAAATTTGTAGAAAACATAGAGATATGGGTTAGTACACCACTATGAAAAGCCTTTATGCAATGTAAAGAACACATATGAAACAATGAGCACATATTCATCAATAGAAGACCACATACAATATAAGACAAATATCATCATGTAAAGTGAAGTTACATGTGTAGTAGCATATTAAACCACATAATCCAAACAACTCCAACATAATGTTATACCACAGTAAAGCATGTATAAGATTTCGCTACATTACAACATATGAAAGACCATTAGCCATAACCCATCACAAGTCTTACAAGTACAATGATCAAGTGGTGTCCCATAACCGCTCATGACCAAGTAAACCCAAAAAAGAATCACAAGCTATGCCCAACTTCATGTTACATGGAATTATAAGTAGTCATAATCATATTTACCATTATTGACCAATAACACGTTAATAATTGAAACCAACATCAAATTGGTCATCAATATCAAAAGTCAACATATTCATAAAATTGCCTTAACCAACATAGACCACATGAGCTTAATGTGGAGTATGGTGTCATGAAACACTTCAACGAAAGAAGGTGGCCTACTTGCCAACGTAGAACAAAAAAACATGAACATAACATTCTAGGTGGATCCTCTAGGTAATATTCCTATGGGGGAAACATCGTACAAGTACAAGGAGTTATACTTCAGACACCCTTTATGCACAGTTTTATTAAAATCTTTGTCTCATTAGAATCATTGTGAACTATCTTCCACATTAGCATGGGACACCTGTCATATCTAGTTCACTCGGTGCTAAGATAAATTCTCTTTTTGAAATGTCTTTAAATCTTTATTAATCATCATATCTTAGTATAGGCCATAGGAGACTAATCCCTTGAATATTCATAAAACTATCTCATCAAATTGCGTAAGAACATCATGTCGTAGTTAGGTAGATAATTGGTCAACGGTCAACCTTATATCATCATACCTTAATCATGAACTCACAATGTATATAATCAAGAAATTTTTATTACATTCATCATACCATCACCTATCTAATCGAACCACAATCAATACTTCAATTGTATATCATCATAGAGTACAAACCATCACAATTGAAATAAGGATTCAAGATCATAGGTCTTACAAATTTACCTTTAAAAGCCTTCTTCCATGGTCTTACAGTTAACCAACCATATTAATCAAATAAAAGACTGGATAAAATCATATAATTTTAATTAACACAAGAACTAAGTCAACTGCAGCATTACAATTAAATGCGTCATTAATTTATAATTTACAGTTAGGGAAATAGGGTCAATTCATTGTATAGAAATAGGTATAACATGATGAAATACCCAAATTCACAAATAATTAATCATATTATATCCAGAATAATTATAATAAACCAAGAAAAATACAATTTGAAAGATCAATTTCTGATTAAGAATGAAACCCATTTTTTATCAACTTTTTGAAATGAATTTGAAAGAACCCTTTGGGAAAAGGAATCCCAAAGGTGAAGATTTCCCATACTTTAGCTATATATAAAGATGATGGAGAGAAACTATGAATATTTCAGCCCTAAGACCTTTGATATTGGTGTCCAATGGAGTCTTCCTCGAGAAGAGAGAAAGTAGAGAGAAGGAAGAGGATTTTTATTTTGGGAATTGAAGTCAGTTGTGTTTGATTAATTAGTTTTAGGTCTTTATATAGTCCCTTAATTAACTTAGTTAGACACCGCCTAAAGCTTAATTAATCACCAAAGGAACTAAATTAATTATATGACTTCATTAAAGTTGGACACTGAAAGCCAGATGTTACCTACAAGACAGGAACTACAGTCTGTAGGTCAGTCGACGCATGCTCATGACCACTGTACTGCGTGTCCGTCGATATGTTTAGAGACTTGATTTTTGGAACATTCATGAAAATTGGAAAGCATTCAATTACAGAGACATCGACACCTTTCATATAGATAATGACTCGTTGTTTGGTAACCGTAAATAGCTATTGTCTTTTGACAACTTTTGGTCGTTTTGGAAGGGTTCTCCTCAAGGACCCTTAGGCTAATCCTTAGGGAGTCTTAACCAAACGTTTCGACCCTAAACATTTTCTAATACATGTTTAACATCTTTATAACAAATTTCATTGAATTCTGACTCTTAAAATCCCATTAAACATGCCAAGGCACACTAACCTCTATTTCACGATTCGTTGGACGTCATGGACTTTCTTTCATGTTTTGACTCTAAGACATCCTAAATGATTTATATGCATTCATTAGGACTTAAACAAATATTTAAATCTTTGTTTAACATGTGAGGCTCTTATTAGGCCTTATACTTCCGTATAGTTACATTATCCCCCCATAAGGAACATTCGTCCCCGAATGACACTAAAATCTTTTTACTAGGAAAGGTTAGACTCAATAGTACAATCCCAACCAACAACAAAATATGATTACTTGAGTGAAAACTTAAGTCAACATAACAATATGAAATTTACATATAGCAACTCAAATCCCAATTGACTACATATAAGAGCTCAACTTCACAACATTAAAAATTTCCTTCTTTATATCAATATGGGTTCAACAAGGTCATCAAGTCACTGATGCCAACACTTATTTCAACACATTGGCATTCCAAAAACTATTTCATGAAGGAACCATTACACAAAACACAATCAAATGCAAAATTAAGCCAAACAACACTTTCACATGAAATTCATTTTTAACAAGAACCCTTTTTACCACACATATGCATCAAAACAAGTCAAATTCCAATTAAATCATTATTATTAAGAATAACTAACCTTCGTTATAAAAAGTATGAGGATAATGGGACTTCATGTAGGCCTCGACCTCCCATGTTGCTCCCTCAACTAGGTGGTATCTCCTTAGCACTAATCCTTTCAATAGGGAGAATGGATACAGGATCACCAATACACTTCTTTAGAATGTAAACATGAAACACTCGATGAACCAAAGATTGTTACCTAGGTAGTCTTAACTCATATGCAACCTTTCTAACCCTTTGCAAAACCTCATAGAGACCCACATACCAAGACTTACCTTCCCCTTTTTGCCGAATCTTATCACACTTTTCATAGGTGAGATCTTCAAATAAACGATATCACCTAGTTTGAATTTAAGATCTCTTCTCCTATTGTCGGTATAGGACTTTTGCCGATATAGGTTGTCTTCCACATATCCCTTATAATCCCTACCTTCTCCAAAGCATCATAGATAATCTGTAGAAGTAGGAGTGAAGACTCACCAATCTCATAAAACACAACCATAGACCTACATTTAGTACCATAATGTGTTTCAAATGGACCCATAACAATACTTTAATGGTAGCTATTGTTATAGGGGAACTCAATTAACGGCAAGTGATTGTCCTTATTTCCATTGAAGTCTATCAAACAAGTTGTTACCATATGCTCAAGGGTTTGGATAGTATGTTATGCTTGACTATCCATTTGGGGATGAAAGCAGTGAAAAGCTTCACTTTAGTACCCAAACCTTTTTTTAAAAACGTCTAAAATGAGAATTGAATTGGGCACCTCCATCCGATATGATGGACGAACGAATCCGCTGAAGACTCAGACTCTCATCAATGTAGATCCTTGCTTAATCCTCCGTTGTATAAGTAGACTTAAAGATAGTAAAATGAGAATATTTTTGTCAATGTATCCACTTTCACCAAAATTAAGTCATTTTTCCATCAGGTTCAAAGCAACCCAACAACAAAGTCCATATTAATTTCTTCCAACTTCCAAGTAGGAATACCCATTCTTGAATTAGACCACTAGGCTTTTGATGATCGGCTTTCACTTGTCCTTAATTTGGAGACTTGGATACAAACTCTTCTAGGTCCCTCTTTAGGACATTCCACCAATATACCTCTCTAAGGTCATGATTGATTTTATTGGAACCCCGAATGAATGGAATATTTGTTACCATGAGCTTCTTCTAAAACCCTATTCCTCTAATCATCCACATCCGATACACATAATATATTTTGGTAACTTAGCATACCATCCCCTTATTAGGAGAATGTCTAATTTAACTTAGTAAGTACCTATTTCTTCAACTCGATTAATAGTGGATAAATATGTTGTTTACACTTCACCTTAACCACTAAGGATGAATCGCAGTTTTTATGGACAAAAAAACAAACATTTGGGGAATATTTAACTGAAAAAACCAAATTTAGCAAACCTATGAACATCTTCCACTAGGTATTTCTTCCCTTCTTCTACATGAGGCACACTATTCATGGTCATACAATTCAAAGCATCCACAACCATACTAGCCTTGTCTGGAGGTTGAGAACACTCATGTCGTAATCTTTCAACAATTCCAACCAACATCTTTAATGAAGATTCAACTCCTTTTGGGTAACACATATTTAAGACTCTTATGGTCGGTAGGCATATACACATGAACACCATACATGTAATGTCTCCATATTTTTTAATAAAACACTGCGGCTGCCAATTCAAGATCATGAGTTGGATAATTCTTCTCATGCACCTTGAGTTGTCTATAGGAATAGGTTATTACCATCCCATGTTGCATAACAACATACCCAAAATCCACTAGGAATGCATCACAATATACCACAAGAACCTTGGTACCCTCCGGTAAAGTCAACACTGAAGCGAAGATAAGCTTATGTTTCAAAAATTGGAAGTTTCTTTCACATGCTTATGACTACACAAATTTCACACCCTTTTGGTTCAATGTATTAAAATGAGAAGCAATGGATGCAAAACAATCCGTAAACCTCCTATACTCCCCATCTAAACCCAACAACCTTACAATGTCTGTTGGAGTCAATGGTCTAGGCCAATTCTTAACCGTCTTGGTTTCCTTTTAATCATCTTCAATACCCTGACTAGAGATGATAAGAACAACAAATGCCACTGATCTCAACAAAAACTCACACTTTCTATACATGGCAAATAGTTGGTGTTCCTTATGGACTTTTCACACCACTTTCAAATGACTCATATGATCACCTTCATTAATTGAATATATCAAGATATTTTCAATGAAAACAATCATAAAGGAATCTAGGTAATTTTGGAACACTATATTCATTAGGTCCATAAAAGCAGATGGGGCATTCATGAGACCAAACAACATCACTAAGAACTCATAGTGCCCATATGTAGTTTGTAATGCCATTTTAGGTACATCCTCACCTTTAACTCTAAGTTTGTAATACCCCGATCTAAACTCACTCTTAGAAAAGTATCTATCCCCTTTGAGATGATAAAACAAGTCATCAATCCAAGGAAGAGGATACTTATTGGTAACGGAGACCTTATTAACTAGGTGATAATCAATGCACATCCTAAGGGACCCATCCTTCTTCTTAACAAATAACTCTGGAGGTCCCCATGGTTAAATACTAGGTTGATAAACCCCTTAAATAAAAAGTCTTTGAGTTGATGATCGAACTCTTTCAATTCTTCTAGACTCATCTGAAAAGAAAGGATCAAAATGGGATTCGTATCCGGTAATAAGTCAATAGAAGAGTCAATTTCCCAATTGGGAGGAATTCTGGGCAAGTCATCTGGAAAGACTTCCGAAAAAACCTTCACTACGGGAACCTACTCAATAGGATGGATGAGGAACTTAAAATCATTGACTCTTACAATATGGTAAGGACAACCTTAGAGTTCATTTTACAAGATATTAGACAAGAAATTATACAACCTTTAGGAATTAAATTACCCCCCTTCCACTATATCACGGGTTCATTATTAAAATTGAACTTAACCACCCTTGTTCGATAATAAACAGAAGCAAAACAATCATGCAACTAATCCATTCCAAAAATGACATCAAAATCAACCATATCATGTTCTACAAAATCCACCCATGTAACTCTATTTGATAAGGATATAGGAAATCTCCTGAAGACTCTCCTAGTCACAATGGAGTCACCCACCTAGGTTGTAACAAAAAATTGTTAAATTAAAATATGGGGTAGAACATCAAATTTTTTAGCTAATGTAGCACCGGGATGAAGTAAAGCATAAATGTTAATAGATAAGCTTGTAACATACAACTGACCATACCGGGGGAGTCTTCCTGTTCACCCCTAGAGCGGACAACATAAAAATGGTTCTTCTTTGGAGCCTCAGAACTAGGACCACTTGATTGAACTCGACCACTCCCCTTCTCTTGAATCCTCACATTAACACAATCCTTGACTTTATGGCCCTCTTTTCCACAACAAAAGCAATTTACCATCCCAACTACACACTCACCCCAAGACTTCTTACAACACTTTGAACAAGTCGGTTTATCACTTGGTCAATTTAAACTTCTATCCTTTCGAACTTAGGGTTAGCCACCCTATCCTTGTTTGTCTTTGTAAATGAGGAAGGAACTTGGTTTGAAACTCTCATTTTGAACCTAGCCTTGCAATAAATCTCAAGCCTACCCTTGGAAGTACCCCCTTCATAAGCTTTTGCCCTCTTATAGTCTCTATTCTTCCTCTTAAGTCGAGTCTCCTCAATTGATTAGCATGAACCATCAACCTAAATTTTTTAATTGTAATGGAGCATAACCGAACGAAACTACTCAACCAAATCATTGAAAACTCTTGTAACAATGGATCATTTCATCTCTTGTGTTTGACACCAAGGAAGGAGCATACATGTACAATTTGGTGAACTTCAATGAGTACTCTTGTACACTCATACCTCCTTCACAAAGGTTGATAAATTCCTCCACTTTGGCCTCCCTTTCTCTCTAGGGAATACGCGATAAACAAAAGCCCTTATAAACACCTCTCAAGTTATAGGACCCTCTCTCAAGGCCCTATTGTCTCTCCATTGGGTGTACCATGTGTGGGATACATCCTTGAGTTGATAGGAAGCTAACTCGACCTTCTGATTTGAAGTCAACCCCATAGCATAGAGAATTTTTTAGACCTCATCAATGAAGTCTAGCGGATCTTCTTTCATTTTCAACCCATAGAACATAAGAAGGTTCATCCTAGTGAAGTTCCTCAAGCGGGAAGTCGTAGTACTAGTATTTTGTTGAACACGAGGTCCAACCACCCTATTTGTTTAAGCTTTCATTGCTGGAGCTTAAGTTGTTATTGCTTGTGCTTGGATAGTCATAAATTGAGGCAGAGTCAAAAATATCGACCTTATCTCTTCATCCATCATTTGTTGAGGAATTACAATAACTTGTTCTTCAGGAGGTACTTGGTTATCTTGTGGAGGGACTTGGTTGCTTTCTGGAGGAACTCCCGAATTTGCCTAATCGTCCTCCACTCTTCTTGGGTCTGCACATCTTGTAGTCATATCCTATATCCATAAGAAAAGTATTAGAAGAAAAAGGACACATAGAGTTTAAACTCTCAAGGCATGACATTCTAGATTAACAATACGTGAGAATTCTAGAGCGTCAGATAGCCTCTCATTCATAAGTGTGCATGTTTTACACCCATGAACAAGACTCTATGTATACATGGTTTAATGAAACATCAATCCTAATATTTCTTAAACCTCATGCTCTGATACTAAGTATGTCACGACCGGGTAGGACCCCTACACGTTATCGGAGTTGTCGTCCTCGGATAGTTCTACGAATAGCCTCTTAGCATTTGTCATTATATTTCATAGATTAAAAAGTGTGGACAATGATATTTTTTCATACACATATATATATAGTGAGGTTCACATAGACTTGTCACATACTACATGTGGAGTTTACTCAGACTCGTCGTATATGAAGGATACATAGGTTTCTCTTTTAGATTAAATGATTGATACATAGAAACTAGTCTAATATTCAGTCTCATATCGAACCCTCTAAATGAGTAGAAATCTTGGAGATAGCCAATACAAAGTCAACATGCCAATATAGGCTTACATAAATCTCCAAATGATAAAGGAAGGAACAATGTCTTTATGACAATACAACTTCGAAGCTAGAATGAAGAAATAGACGACACCCGAAACATGCGGACATACCAGCAGTTGAATAAAAAAATCCAAGTCTTCTTCAATTGCCCTTCTAGGAACTCAATGACCGGAACCTACAAATTTGTATAAAACATAAAGATATGTATTAGTACACCACTTGTACTATGTATGGAATTGTATGCACATAAAAAATTGAAATCACGAGTAAAGGGACATTTGTTAAAAAATGTTAATTTACTTTGAAAATCCTTTATGCAATATTAAACAATAATAAGCATTGAGACGTATTCATCAAGAGAAGACCATAAACAATATAAGAGTAACATAATCATGTAAACTCAAGTCAACATGTGTAGTAGCATATTAAATCACATAACCAAAAAACTCAAACATAAGGGTATATCACAACAAAGCCTTTATAAGAATTCACTACATTACAACATATGCAAGATTATTACCCATAACATATTACCAAGATAAAAAGTGCAATGATCAAGTGAATTCCCATAACCTCACCCGGCCAAGTAAACCCAACAAGGACTCACAAGCAATACCCAACTTCATATAATATGGCATCATAAGTAGCCATAATCATAATTAATTTTATAGACCAATAACATGTTCATAAATTAAACCAACATTGAATAGGTAGCAAACATAAGCCAACATATGCGTATCATTTACTTTATAAGAACACAAGAACACCATCCTAGGACTTCCTTCAAGGCAAACTAGTGCAATGTATAGGCAGAATCCCATACCTCTACCTAGAATAAGTCAAACCTCTTAAGTCACCCTAGTTAGAGTTCACTTCATTCCTTCATTTTACTTTCGGGAACAATTGAGTTAAATGATATAGATCACATTAGATATATGTGGAATTCGGTTTCTTGAAACCCTACACCGAAAAAAGGCAGTCTAGTTGATATAATAGAACCAAAATATGAACTTAGCATTCTAGGTGGATCCACTAGCTAGTATTCCTATTGGGGAAACATAGTTCAAGAACTAGGAGATATACTTCAGACCCTCTTTATGCACAATTTCATTGTAATCTCTATCTCATCAGAATCAATGTTAACCCACTTTCACACATTGGGAAGGGAGACCTCTCATAACTAGTTCACTCGGTGCTAAGCTACAATCTCTTTTTAAAATGACTTTACACCTTAATTAATAATTATGGATTAGTATATGTCATAGAAGACTAGCCCTTTTTATGTTAATAACATTAGCTCATTAAGAATTGCATGACAACTTCCTCTCAATACAACCCTCATACGTAAATTAATTGATTATCAACATCATGTAATAGTAAAGCACATAATTGATCCACAATAAACCTTATCTCACCATACCTTAATCATAATATTAAAATCCATATAATTAAGACATTTAAATTACATTAATCATACCATTATCTATATAATCTAACCACAATCAATACTTCAATTGAATATCATCATCAAGTACAAGCCGTCACAATTACAGTATGGAATCAAGATCATAGGTCTTACCTATTTACTTCTACAAGCCTTATACCATGGTATTACAATAAACAACCCACATTCATCCAATAACTTACTTGATAACATCATTTAATTGTAATTAACATAAGAACTAAGTCAATAGCCACAACACTATTTAATTAATCATCAATTTATAACCTAGGGTTAGGGAAATAGAGTATATTTGTAATCTCTTTTATCGAACTAGGTCTAATAAGAATAAATAACCTAATTCAAATATTAAATCATATTATATCAATAATAATCAAAATAAACCAAAAATAATACAATTTTAAAGATAAATTTTTGATTAAGAATGAAACTCGTGTTTTGATAAACTTTTGGAAATCAATTTAAAGATCTCTTTGGGGAAAGGAGTCCCAAAGGGAAAGAGTTCCCATATATTTTCTATCTATAAATAATTATGGAGAGAAAGTAGGAATATTAAAGCCCTAAGATCTTTTATATTGGTCCACAATGGAGTTTTCTTTTGGGAGACAGAAAGTATAGAGAAGAAACAGGTTTTGAATTTTGCAAAGTGAAGTGAGTTGTGTTAGTTTAATTATGTTTAGGTCTTTATATATTCCCTTAATTAACTTAAAGAGAAACCCCATAACCCTTAATTAACAAAAAAAGAAACTAAATTAATTATTGCACTTTATCAAAATTAGACAGTGAAAATGAGACCTGACCTGCAAGATCCCGACCTACGGTCCGTATGTCAGTCGACGCATGCTCATACCCACCGTACTACACGTCCGTCGCTAAGTTTAGAGAATTGATTTCTGGACTATTCTATAAAAATGACTAAGTGTTCATCGAAAATACATTGATGCTCTACAATCTAGACAACGGCTCGTCGTTTGGCAACCGTAGATACCTATTGTTTTTTGACAGATTTTGGTCTTTTTGGAAGGCTCCTCCTCAAGGACCCTTAGGGTTGTCCTTGGGGATTCGTACCGATACGTTTTGACCATAACTAAATTTTAATATATGTTTAACATCTTTCTCCCATATTTCATTGAATTTCGACTCTTAAAACCCAAGGACACATGTCAAGGCACACTAACCGCTATTTCACAATTCATGAAGCGTCAAAGATGTCCTTAACGTTTTGACTCTAAAACTTCCTAAATAATTTTATATACATTATATTAGGACTTAACACAGTGTTATAAGTCTTTGATCAATATATGAGACTTACAATAGACTTGCAGGCTTTGAAGTCCGACTAATGGATTCCACAAAAGGACTAATATTGGTGATTAATGGGGTTGAGTCCTCATTAGTGTGAGAAGTAAAAGGCAAGGAATACCAAGATTCCATTTTTGCTTAAATTTGACGGAAAATGTTCATAAGAAACAAGTACTAGTTTTTGAACAATGGGGAGATGGTGTTTTCAGATACCAAGGAAGATTGTGTGTATCAATGATGTATGGAATCCAAAAGAGAATCATGGAGGAACCTCATAGCTCCAGATATTCCATTCTGAGTTCCATAAAATTGTATCATGATTTGAGAGAAGGATATTGGTGGAATGGTATAAAGAATGGCATTGCAACATTTGTTGCCAAGTGCAAAAATTGCTAACAAGTTAAACTTCAACACCAAAAGACCGGTGGTTAGACTCATAAAATTGAACTTCCGGAAGGGAAGTGGGAATGACTAACATAGACTCCCATCACAGATCTTTGATAATCAATATGGAATTTTACAATTTTCAATTTTTAGAGTAGAGAAGAATAATCTATCAATGAAAAACTAAAATGAAGACATCAATTGCAAAGATTGATCATTCTATTGATTTTATTTTAATGAACCATAGATTTTCTTAGCATGTTGAAAAAATCTACTATATTGGCATGAACCTATTGTTGAAATTGCATTAAGGAGAATTAGGACAAATGCATTATTATATCATTAAAATTACTCATATTGATACCTATTTATCTTATCATATATTAGTAACCAACTGTAGGCTTAGGCTTAATTTTAAAAATTCCCTCAACTAAAAAGATTGAATCATCCTTTTCTCAATTATTTCATAAAATATCTAAAATCTGAGATTATTTTTGCATTTTTGTAAAAGGATATTTATGAGCTTTAGTAATAAATTAGTTCTCAAACATGTTTGTTGCACATGTATTCCGTTGCACATGTATTCCGTTATAATTAGCATAAATATTTTGCATGTCCAAAAACAAGTGTATGATGTATCACATCGAATTTTAAGAGGAAAAATATAAGCTCATATCGATCAACGGTGAGAATATGACACAACTTGTATATGTACCAGCACGGTGCACATATATTTAAATATATTTTATTTAAATTGAAAATAATTATTAAAATTTATCATGCACTTAGTACTGTAATTTTTATAATTATGAAACAATCCATTAACTTATTTATTTGAACATGTGAAATAAATTAATATCACTAATACATAATATAACAATTATATTATAAAAATGTTGTGTTTATAGCAATAATTAGCAACACTTTCAGTTTATCAATAAATTATGTTGAAATTTGTATGGTGATATTATTAGTTTATTTGCTTATTTTACCTCGATAAAAACAATAAACACTTTAGATGTGTTTTTACATGTTTGAGATACAGTTTTTTTTAAATTCAAATAATATTATGCATGACCCATTTGACTAATAGGGTTTAGGCCCGACTCCTATGTCTGAACATGCATATAAAGTATGTCTTTTTAAAAATTTATAGAAGAGTAAAATGGTTTAATAAAAAGTAAAAAACCTTCACCGAGACTCAAATCATCACAGTTGAGGTCATTAGCGCAAGCCTTAACTTGCATATGAGAACCAAAGCACCTATCAAATATTTTGCTTAATGGGTGATCAAGAATTATATACATCAACTTTTCAATATTTTCAATGAACATACAAAAATTTTCATGAGAGTCGGTGGGGGCCCGAGCACCTGATACACTAATAGTCAGTCCACCCATGCTTATATATATATATAATATATATATATATATATATATCAAAATAAGAAATGATTTTTACTATTTCAAATTTGGCTGAAATTATAATGAGAACATCTAATTACAATTTATTTAGAAATAAGTTATTAATATTAAAGGGATAAGGTACAACTACCCTCTATTCTAAGACAAAAATATGAGAAACACATCTTAACTAAACGAAGTACCTATTACCCACCTGAACCCGATTTATTTTTATAATTTATTCACCTTTTTTTGCTTATGTGGCATCCATATATATCCCACATGTCTAAACTGTGTGGATTCATAAAGTGTACCACGTAAGAAAAAATTTGTACAAAAATTTTAAGAAAATGAGTTTGACAGGGGGGTGGGGGTGGGGGGGAGGGTAATGAACCTTAGTGTGTGTCTTTGAGATTTCAATATAGTTTAGCGGTACCTGTGCTTTATCTCAGTATGAAAATACGAAGAGGAACATAAAATTATTTTCATTATTTGAATTTATAATATAAAATTAATTAAATACAACAAATAAATAAATTTCTTTTATTTTATATACTTGTATGATTTTGTATACTTTACCAACCTATTCAACCCCTTTAAAATTGAACATCTAAACTCTTTGAAAATGTATTATACTAAACCCTTTTTTCATCATGTTAATGGGGCGTGTAATACGACTACTACACCTCAAATATGACGACATAATTAATAGCCACATAGGAAATAAAATGGTAAAATTAAATTAAACACCCTAAATCTCTAAAAGAAAGGTTATGATTCAGTGATCAGATGATTCTGAGAAAAGGTTGGCGAATTGAATACTAGGTTGACTACAACCCTTGTCTTGACTCTGCAAGAGGGTTTAGACGGTTCTGTTATCTACTATGATTCATCTTGAGTCGGCCTAGGTTGTGTGTTTATGAAATGAGGTAAGGTTATAACTTATGCTTCTCGAAAGCTTAAGATGCATGAGCAAAACTATCTCACTCATAGCCTTGAGCTTGAGACATTGGTTTTTCTACTTTGTATTTCGAGATACTACTATTATGGAGTTCATGTATATATGTTCATAGATTATAAGAGCCTTTAGTATGTGTTCACCACAACAACTTGAATCTTGGCTAGAGAAGATGGCTTGAGTTCCTCAAGGATTATCAGTTTTGTGTGCATTGCCATCTAGGTAAGGCCTAGCAGACAATTTAGGCGTAGTGTAGAACTTGTTGAAGAATAAAGGAAGGAAATGGAGTTTAATGTTCACCGACTTGCTCTCTTAGGAGTTTGGTTTATTAGAATATCAGAAGGTTGTGTAATAGTTCAGGTTGGGTTAAAATGTTCATTAGCAATGGTGGTTAAGGAAAAACAAGTCAATCATCCAATATTTCTTGAACTAAAGAGTGCAATCCACCAAAAGAGGCTTTAGGTTTTCTCCCAAGAAGGAGATGATGTTCTTTGCTATTTGGGTCAATTATGTGTTCAGCGAGTTGACGCAGCAGATTCTTATAGAAGCCCATAAATCTAGATATTCTATTAATCAAGGCACTACTAAGATGTACTGTGATATGCGGGAAGTCTTTTGGTGGAATGGTATGAAGAGAGATTTAGCGGATTTTGTGACTAAGTGCTACAATTATAAGTAAGTGAAGGTAGACCATCATATACAAGGAGGTAGGATTGAATATATAGACAATCCTACTTGTATGTTGGAAGCGATAAATGTGGACTTCATTTAGGTTTACCATGTACTCGCAGACTAGATGACTCCATTTGGGTGACTGTTGAAAGTGTTACTAACTGTGCATGTTTTTTTTCTATGAAGTCTACGTAGTTGGCGGAGGAATACACAAAATTTAACATTATTTATCTTTTCAAGTTGCATGGGTTCATTTTTCGATCATCTTAGATAGAGATTCTCAGTTTACCCCTCATTTCTGGAAGTCATTACTAAAGGTCTTGGTACTCAGGCTAATCTTAGAATTACATGTAACACTCTGGAAGTTCCATAAATTATTACACAACCTTACTTGATGAAATTTGCCTCAAAACAGAGTTAAAATGCTTTAAGAGGTAATAAAATAAATTAGGAAGTGTTAGAGTCGAAGGGTCAAGAAATGACCACGAGGTCTGGAAACTAGTGAGATATAGTTAGTGCGCCTTAGTGTGTTTCAAAAGATTTATAGAGTAGGTTGAAGTCAAATTAGGTGAATAGGTTTAGAATACATGTTAGAGTGTGTTTAGGGTGTAAATGTCTTAGTATGACTCCCCAAGCATCACCGTAAGGGTCTTTGAGGAGGACCCAACCATTAACCCTTAAAAATTATCAATTGGTAGTGTGTAACCATGAGACTAAACAACGAGCTCTAGTTTGAATAATGATCCATCATTGGTATCTCTGTTTGACACTTTAGGAAATTCACTAAATGACACAAATAACTACTCTTTAATTTAAACAACTCTTGACTAGTACTGTTAATGGTTTGATCAACGAGGCGTTGACGGTGTCTCATCGTTTGAGACCCCAATTAATTGTAAAATATTAGTTAAGTTAAGGTAATTTGGAAATCAATTAATGGTTAAGGAAGGTTTTAATTACTTAATTAAGGACTATATAATCCCCGTGAATCATTAAACTAATCTACACTTCTAAAATACCAAAACCCACTTAGCCCCATCTTATCTGTTGTTTCTCTCTCCCCAAACTCAAACCTCCATCGAAAGAACACTAGAGCTTCAAGAAGAGTATGAATTCACCAAGGTATCCAACACAAATTCATGGTTATCGTATCTAAGGTATGGTTTCTATCACCCTTGGAATTTCTTTCCCGAAAAAGCCACTGCAAAAGAGTGTTTCAAAACTCCCCCAATATTAGGATTTCTATAAATTCATGCGTCATCTTTTCAAATCGAAATTGTTATTCTGATCCATAGTCCTCTTAACCCAGTTTTTATCGCCTTAGTACTATAACTTTTAGCAGTCTGTGTTGAGGTTTGCCAACTGGTTAGGAGATGAACCCTTCACTTCTTTGTATCTCGACTTTACTTGAAGCTTCACCGAAAGTCTTCTACACTTCTGAGTAAACAACCCTTCTTCCTCGATCCATTCGGCTAGTCACCAATAGGGAACATACTTCACCCAAATTTCTATTGTCTTAGAGGTGGTGTTCTGTCCAATTGGGAAGATTAGGAGCCACTCAGTGAACCTTCGAGTAGTCTTGGTGATCATAAGGATCACTCTTATCCACCTCTTCAACTTGTTGGTTTCTTTTTTCTGGTAGTGTCCTTGCCTTGCTCTTTAGCATGTGATTTTTAAAATAATCTCTCTAATATATGTTTAAAGCATAAATTTGGCATTTGAGTACACTTATACCTTTACAACAAAGCTCTAAATGAGTCAAAATGTCTAACTCATCAACATCCTTTACGTAAACTTTTTATTGTCCTCAAGTAAAACTTAAGATCCATGACTCCACCATCACAACAAAGATGATTCCACACTCACGCAAAATTCTTCAACAATTTAAAGTTCTGGAATTACATACAACTCTCACACTCAAAAAGACAAACACATCCATGACTCCACCCGTATACTTGCCCTTATTTTCCAACCAAACTTCGTTTCAGCTACTAATGATCACAATGGTATTTTTATGGCTAGTAATGGGGTTGATTGTAATTGTATGATCATTTAGGCTAAGTGGTTTCTATCTTTGTAAAGTGCAGCTTGAAATCAACTCTTTCTCCGTCTCTTTCACATTCTAGAACGTTCAAACTCCACCCATTAGTAAAGTACACATGCATCACCAGATACCCCATTTTCACTATGTTCATACACTTTATTTTACAATTCTTACTTTTTCATTTTTCCTTGGAGGGGTTCCATCTTTTTCAAAAAAAAATCTCTGAAAGGGGGATTCTTCACACTTCTAGACTTTCCTTCTTTTTAACCAAGCCTCCAACATAGGCCTATGGCCTAAGTTGGCCATTCAAACATATTGAAACTTTATGAAGGTTACTTGTAATGGGATAGAAAGGTCAAAGTTTTTCAACTTCATTCAAAGAAAGGGAAAGGCTCAAAAGTTGCCAAGCAAGGTTCACACATTTCACAGCGTTGGCCACAAAAGAGGTATATTGCCAAATTGGCTCACTCTCCAAAATTCATGCCTAATATCATTTAAATTGTTTGCTTTTCTAATCAATCAGACCAAAGGAGCTTGTTCTAGTTGTCATAAAAAAGAATGTTTGAAACAAGCTCACTATACAAGGCATTTGCACCAATATCAAACAAGAGTCAACATTTTATTGCTAGCATGCAATGTTCATCACAAGAGACTCATTTGACAACCGACTATTCACAACAAAATGCTAAAAATTGACATAATAGCAATGTAACATTGTTTTCCTCTTCGTATATGCACATTTTTGTCGTTCAATTAAGAGTACTATTCTACTCATCGATATTGACCACAATTTACACTTGAAAATGACAGAGGAGAACAAGCTACTACCACCCCCACCAAAAGCCTATATAATTGTCCTAAACATTATCAAGAACTAACAAAACACAAAGTAAAAAAAATAGAATAAAAAAACTGAGAAGCACTAACACATTAAAAAAATAGAGTAGGGAGAGACGGAATCTTCTATAAGTAGCCATTTGGCAAGGGGTTGCATAGGCCACCGAGCCATTCACCAAACCACCGAACTTCATGCAACTCACCCAAATATCCAGATTGCAGCCATTCCAATTGGGGCTACGAAGGAGAACGAGATAAGGTACGCCGAGTAACAATGTCGCATAACCTAGTGTACATTAAACCTCAACGAATGATGCAGGACTCCGACCTTGCAGATTGTACAAAGGGCGTACAAAGTCATGCTTTCCCATTTTTTCTGAGCCTCACCAATTAGTCTGATTATATAGCAAAATATTCCAATATCTCACCTTATTTTTGATGCCACAAAAGCGATCAAAGTTTAGATTGCCAAACACATTCATTCGATCACTTAAAAGGTCCTGGCATTGCAAAATCACCCAAATCTGCCCTTTCAACACACGTTATCAAAAACAATTAATGTTGTGGAATGTAACGACCTGTTTAGTCGTTTTGAGTAGCAGTAATATTTCTGGAAAAACTGACTGAGACGACGGACCCCACGACGGACCGTCATAGGTACGACGGACCGTCGCAGGGTCTCGTTTCAAAACAATTAGAAATTCTGAAATTGGGTACTGAAATCGACTCTCTGAACTTCGTGACGACATGGCAGGACGGACCGTCATAGGTGTGACGGACCGTCACAGACTCTTTGGTGGAAATTGAGTCTCTGAACTTTGCAACGACCTGCAGGACGGACCGTCGCAGGCACGACGGGCCGTCACAGGTTGCTTTATCCCAGTCTGGGTCAGATTTCTTTAAATGTTTTACGGGACGTTTTTGACTATTCCTGCTTGAGTTATACAGTTAGTGGGTTAATGTTAATAAGTCTAATTACTTGGGGGTTAAAAGAGGTGACCTTAAGTTAATTAGTGGGTCATTGTTGCCATCTTTTATTCTTAATTATATTCTAATTAGGGTAAAAGAAAGAGGGTTTTGGAATAAGAAAGAAAATAGAAAGAACAAAGAGAGAGAGAGAGAGGATCGAACGAGAAAGGAGAAACGAAGAGGAAAACACAAGGCTTTGGGAAAATTCTTGCTTTATCACTAATCTTCGGTGGAGGTAGGTTATGGTTATTCCATGCTATTCGTAGTAAACTCTTAACAGCGAATGATATGTATTGATAGAAATGTAAACCCTGCAATGTGCTTAATTGTATGCTTGCATGAATGTGATTATATAATTGTGATTATTTAAGCATGATGAAGTTATTGAATCCCAAAATCTTGCAAAACCCTAATCTCTTTGTTAATGATGATGCCTTTGTAATAAAGAAGGCTTGATGAACTAAAGTAATGAGATTGATGATGCCTTAGTATAAGAAAAGGCTTGATGAATTAAAGTAATGAGAATGATGATGCCTTGGTATACGAGAAGGCTTGATGAATTGATAGAATGAGATTATTGGATCGGAGTGTCACGTTCCGACACATAGAATTAAGGGATCGGGTGTCACGAACCGACACGTAGTATTAGGGGATCGGGTGTCACGAACCGACACGTAGATTTAGGGGGACCGGGTATCACGAACCGACACGTAGATTTAGGGGATCGGGTGTCACGAACCTACACGTAGATTTAGGGGATCGGGTGTCACGAACCGACACGTAAATTTAGGGGATCAGAGTGTCACGTTCCGACACATAGTAGTAAGGGATCGGACTGTCACATACCGACACAAGAGGAATAAAGAATATGAGGGAGCGGAGTGTCACGTACCGACACAAGAGAAATAAAGATAATGAATCTTGAAAGATGCTAATATACTTAATCTAATGAACCTAATTCCCAAATGAGTATGGTATTGAGGCTTGAGTCCTCATGTGCGAACTTGGCGGTATTTATTAATGATGAAAGTACTTGTTGTGCTACATGTTGAGTATCATAGTTGATTTTATGATATTACTTGGTATTTACTATTTTCTATTTTGAGTTGGCCGATGATATCTACTCAGTACTCGTGTTTTGTACTGACCCCTACTTTTATGTTTTCTTCTTTGTATTTGTGGAATGCAGCAAACGTGCCGTCGTCTTCGACTAAACAGTAATTCTAGCCAGTCTTCACTACATCGGAAATTCAGGGTGAGCTAATGCTTCTAGCTTGGACTGGATCCTCTTCTTCAAGTCTTGATGCCTTGAACTTTCGGCATGGACTAGCTTTTATTTGTTTTAGCTTCTTAGACATTTTTTAGTTTAGAAGTTTGAGTATAGATGTTCTTGTGATGATGACTTCTAGATTTTGGGGAATAATAGATGTTGAATATGAATAGTTATTGAATTGGTTTTTATTAATGAGTTTAAGTCTTCCGCATTACTTTCTGTTGATATACATTGAAATGTTAAGGTTTAGATGGGTTGGTTCGCTCACATAGGAGGGTAAGGGTGGGTGCCAGTCGCGGCTCGGTTTTGGGTCGTGACAAACTTGGTATCAGAGTATTAGGTTCGTTGGTCTCATCACACAAGAACGAGTCTAGTAGAGTCTTAAGGAACGGTAGGGGGACGCCTTTACTTTTCTTTGAGAGGCTATAAGACTTTAGGAAAATTCCATTCTTTCTTTCTTTCTTTCGTTCTACTACTTGAATCCAATTGGTTTCTAGGTGATACAAATTGGTATCTGGCAATCTTCACTCTATTTCGCAGATGGTTAGAACTAGAGCAAGGACTGCGCCAACACCAACACCGACACCAGCCAGACAAGAAGCATCTGAGCCAGCCACTGGGGCTGTAGCTCGAAGAGGAGTAGCGACAAGAGGCCGTGGAAGAGGTCGTGGGAGAACGTCCTCTAGAGGAAGAGGACAAGCGCCTAGCCCACCTGGTACTAGGGTGGTGACTCCTCCACCGACTGAAGAAGTGATAAGAGAGGGTGAGGAAGGGGAGAATGAACAAGTGCAAAATGAGGAATTGCCACCCCAACCTACCCCAGAGATGATCAATCAGGTTCTTACTTATCTTAGCGGGTTATCTGATCAGGGTCAGGTACCTCCAGTGTTTCCTGCACCAACACGTCCGGTTTCAGAGGTACGACATGTCGCTGTTGGGGCTCCCCGTATGGATGCCTCATTGGAAATAGGCATGTTTCCTCGTCTGACTACAGGGCCTATAATGACAAATGATCAGCATGAACTTTTCAGTAAGTTCTTGAAATTGAAACCTCCAGTCTTCAAGGGTGCTGAATCTAAGGATGCTTACGATTTTCTGGTTGATTGTCATGAGCTACTACACAAGATGGGTATAGTAGAACGGTTTGGTGTGGAGTTCGTGAGTTATAAGTTTCAAGGGAATGCCAAAATGTGGTGGCGGTCACATGTTGAGTGTCAACCAACAGAGGCACCACCTATGACTTGGGCCTCATTCTCTAGTTTGTTTATGGAGAAGTACATCCCAGGGACTTTGAGGGATAGGAAAAGAGATGAATTCTTAAGTCTAGAGAAAGGTAGGATGTCGGTTACTGCATATGAGGCCAAGTTTTGTGCACTATCCAGATACGTCACCCAACTTTGTTTCAGTCCACAAGAGAGGATTCGTCGTTTTGTGAAGGGGTTGAGGTCAGAGTTGCGGATTTCAGCCTTTCAGGTAGGGGCTACGGCAAAATCCTTCCAAGAAGTGGTAGATTTCGTGGTAGAGGTGGAAGGAGTGAAGCCGGATGAATTCACCATGGCATCGACATCAAAAAGGTTTCGAAAGGGAGGTCAGTTTAATGGTTCTTACCCTAGTGGACAGGGTTCCGGAGGTTACTCAGTTCGACCAATTCAATCTTCACTACAGACTGTAGTTGGGGGTCCACCTCAGACCGGTCAACACTTCTCTGAGAGACCTATGCTTGACTCTAGAGAGTGTTATAGGTGTGGGGAGAATGGACATATTAGGAGAAATTGTCCAAAACAGAGTTATAGACCCCCAATAGCTGGAGGTAGAGGTGGTCATGGTAGAGGCCGTTATTCTGGAGGACGTGGTGGTAGAGGTAATGGTGGTCACCAATACAGCCGGGGTGATCGGCAAACTGGAGCCACTACATCACAACATGGTAGGGGCAACGGACAGGCAAACGATAGGGCCAATTGTTACGCTTTCCCTGGGCGGTCTGAAGCGGAGGCATCGGATGTTGTCATCACAGGTAATCTTTTGGTTTGTGATTGCATGGCTTCTGTATTCTTTGATCCCGGATCCACATTTTCCTATGTATCTTCTTCATTTGCTAATGTTCTTAATTTACATTGTGAATTACTTGACATGCCTATTCGTGTTTCTACTCCGGTGGGTGAGTCTGTGATAGTTGAAAAAGTGTATAGGTCTTGTTTGGTGACTTTTGTGGGGAGTAAAACTTATGTAGATTTGGTTATCTTAGAAATGGTTGACTTTCATGTAATTCTGGGTATGACTTGGCTTTCTCCGAATTTTGCGATCTTGGATTGTAATGCTAAGACTGTGACGTTAGCCAAGCCTGGGATAGATCCGTTAGTGTGGAAGGGCGACTACACTTCCAATCCGGTTCGTATCGTGTCCTTTCTTCGTGCTAAGAAGATGGTTAGTAAGGGTTGTTTAACTTTCTTGGCATACCTTCGATTGAGTCGGCTTCGGTAGTCCGTGAGTTTTTGGATGTGTTCCCTGCAGATCTTCCTGGTATGTCACCAGATAGGGATATTGACTTCTGCATCGATCTTGAACCGGGCACTCGCCCCATTTCTATACCCCCTTATAGAATGGCTCCCGCGAAGTTAAGAGAGTTGAAGACCCAACTTCAAGAGTTGTTGAGCAAAGGCTTCATTAGACCAAGTGCATCTCCTTGGGGTGCTCCGGTTTTGTTTGTGAAGAAGAAGGATGGGAGTTTTTGGATGTGCATAGACTACCGGCAGTTGAACAAGGTAACTATTAAGAACAAGTATCCTCTTCCTCGCATTGATGACTTGTTAGATCAGTTACAAGGTGCTTGTGTCTTCTCTAAGATTGACTTGAGATCCGGTTATCATCAATTGAAAATACGGGCAACAGATGTGCCAAAGACTGCTTTTAGAACCAGGTATGGGCATTACGAATTTGTAGTGATGTCTTTTGGTCTTACAAATGCCCCTGATGCATTCATGAGCTTGATGAACGGGATTTTTAAGCCATATCTGGATCTCTTTGTGATCGTATTTATTGATGATATACTGATATATACTCTAAAAGTAAGAAAGAACATGAGGAGCATTTGAGAATTGTATTGGAAATGTTGAGGGAGAAAAAGCTTTATGCCAAGTTCTCTAAGTGTGAGTTTTGGCTAGATGCAGTGTCCTTCTTGGGACATGTAGTTTCTAAGGATGGAGTGATGGTAGATCCCTCTAAGATTGAAACAGTGAAGAATTGGGTAAGACCCACGAATGTGTCAGAAATAACGAGCTTCGTATGTTTAGCTAGCTATTATCGTCGATTTGTCAAGGGATTCTCCTCCATTGCTTCCCAATTGACGAACTTTACTAAGCAGAATGTTCCATTTGTATGGTCGGACGAATGTGAGGAAAGCTTTCAAAAGCTCAAGACTTTGTTGACTACTGCACCAATTCTCACCTTGCCCGTGGAAGGTAAGAATTTCATTGTCTATTGTGATGCATCCTATTCTGGTTTGGGTGCAGTGCTAATGCAAGAGAAGAATGTAATTGCTTATGCTTCAAGGCAATTAAAAGTGCATGAACGTAACTATCCGACCCATGATTTGGAGTTGGCCGCGGTAGTATTTGCATTAAAGCAATGAAGGCACTATTCATATCGAGTTAAGTGTGAGGTCTATACGGATCATCGTAGCCTACAGTATGTTTTTACTCAGAAGGATTTGAATTTGAGACAGAGGAGATTGATGGAACTACTGAAGGACTACGATATCACAATGTTGTATCATCCGGGAAAAGCTAATGTCGTGGCAGATGCTTTAAGTAGAAAGGCCGGAAGCATGGGAAGTCTAGCTCATTTGCAAGTTTCTAGATGCCCATTGGCTAGAGAAGTTCAGATTCTGGCTAATGACTTTATGAGGTTAGAGGTAAATGAGAAGGGAGGAATTTTGGCTTGTGTGGAGGCAAGATCTTCCTTCCTTGACAAGATTAAGGGAAAACAGTTTAATGATGAGAAATTGATCCGGATTCGAGATAAAGTGTTGCAAGGAGAGGCTAAAGAAGCAACAATCGATAAGGAAGGTGTTTTGAGGATTAAGGGAAGGGTATGTGTACCCCGCATCGATGATTTGATCACCACTATTCTGACAGAGGCTCATAGTTCAAGGTATTCTATACATCATGGTTCAACCAAGATGTACCGTGACCTAAAACAACACTTTTGGTGGAGTAGAATGAAGCGCGACATTGTTGATTTTGTTGCCAAATGTCCAAACTGTCAACAAGTAAAGTATGAACACAAGAGGCCCGGAGGAACACTTCGGAGAATGCCCATTCTGGAATGGAAGTGGGAGAGAATTGCAATGGACTTTGTGGTTGGTCTTCCAAAGACAATGGGCAAGTATGACTCCATTTGGGTGATTGTTGATAGGTTAACTAAGTCTGCTCACTTCATTCCAGTCAAGGTGACTTACAATACAGAGAAGTTAGCCAAACCTTACATCTCGGAAGTTGTTCGGTTGCATGGAGTCCCACTCTCCATTATATCAGATAGAGGTACGCAGTTTACTTCTAAGTTTTGGAAAACATTGCATGCTGAATTAGGTAATAGGTTGGATCTTAGTACCACATTTCACCCTCAGACCGATGGTCAGTCTGAGCGAACGATTCAAGTGTTGGAGGATATGCTCCGTGCATGTGTGATAGAATTTGGTGGCCATTGGGATAGCTTCTTACCTTTGGCAGAGGTTTCATACAATAATAGCTATCACTCCAGTATTGACATGGCTCCATTTGAAGCATTGTATGGGAGGAGGTGTAGGTCTCCCATTGGTTGGTTTGATGCATTTGAGGTTAGACCTTGGGGTACTGACCTTTTGAGGGATTCGTTAGATAAAGTGAAGTGCATTCAAGAAAAGCTTCTAGAGGCGCAAAGTAGGCAAAAATAATATGCAGATCGAAAGATTAGAGACTTAGAGTTCATGGAGGGTGAACAAGTCTTGTTGAAGGTTTCGCCCATGAAAGGGGTGATGCGGTTTGGTAAAAGAGGTAAACTAAGCCCAAGGTATATTGGTCCCTTTGAAGTACTTAAGTGAGTAGGGGAGGTGGCTTATGAGTTAGCCTTGCCTCCAGGGCTGTCCGGAGTGCATCCGGTATTTCATGTGTCTATGTTGAAAAGATATCATGGGGATGGAAACTACATCATTCGTTGGGATTCGGTCGTGCTTGATGAAAATTGGTCTTATGAGGAGGAGCGTGTTGCTATTTTAGATAGAGAAGTTCGCAAGTTGAGGTCAAGGGAGATTGCATCCATCAAGGTGCAATGGAAGAATCGGCCAGTTGAAGAAGCCACTTGGGAGAAGGAGGCCGATATGCAAGAAAGATACCCACATCTGTTTAAAGATTCAGGTACTCCTTCTCACCCTTGTTTTTCTTCTTGTGATCGTTCGAGGATGAACAATGGGTAAATTGGTATCTATTGTAACGACCTGTTTAGTCGTTTTGAGCAGCAGATTTTATTTATGGAAAAACTGGCTGAGACGACGGACCCCACAACAGACCATCATGGGCACGACAGACCGTCGCAGGGTCTCGTTTCAAAACACTTAGAAATTCTGAAATTGGGTACTGAAATCGACTCTCTGAACTTCGTGACGACATGGCAGGATGGACCGTCACAGGTTTGACGGACCGTCACAGACTCTTTTGTGGAAATTGAGTCTCTGAACTTTGCGACGACCTGCAGGATGGACCGTCGCAGGCACGACGGGCCGTCACAAGTTGCGTAATCCCAGTCTGGGTCGGATTTCTTTAAATGTTTTAAGGGACGTTTTTGACTATTTCTGCTTTAATTATACAGTTAGTGGGTTAATGTTAATAAGTCTAATTACTTGGGGGTTAAAAGAGGTGACCTTAAGTTAATTAGTGGGTCATTATTGCCATCTTTTATTCTTAATTATATGCTAATTAGGGTAAAAGAAAGAGGGTTTTGGAATAAGAAAGAGAATAGAAAGAACAAAGAGAGAGAGAGAGAGGATCCAACGAGAAAGGAGAAACGAAGAGGAAAACACAAGGCTTTGGGAAAATTCTTGCTTGATCACTAATCTTTGGTGGAGGTAGGTTATGGTTATTCCATGCTATTCGTAGTAAGCTCTTAATAGCGAATGATATGTGTTGATAGTAATGTAAACCCTACTATGTGCTTAATTGTATGCTTGCATGAATGTGATTATATAATTGTGATTATTTAAGCATGATGAAGTTATTGAATCCCAAAATCTTGCAAAACCCTAATCTCTTTGTTAATGATGATGCCTTGGTAATAAAGAAGGCTTGATGAACTAAAGTAATGAGATTGATGATGCCTTAGTATAAGAAAAGGCTTGATGAATTAAAGTAATGAGAATGATGATGCCTTGGTATAAGAGAAGGCTTGATGAATTGATAGAATGAGATTAGTGGATCGGAGTGTCACGTTCCGACACATAGAATTAAGGGATCGGGTGTCACGAACCGACACGTAGTATTAGGGGATTGGGTGTCACGAACCGTCACGTAGATTTAGGGGGACCGGGTGTCACGAACCGACACGTAGATTTAGGGGATCGGGTGTCACAAACCGACACGTAGATTTAGGGGATCGGGTGTCACGAACCGACACGTAGATTTAGGGGATCGGAGTGTCACGTTCCGACACATAGTAGTAGGGGATCGGAGTGTCACGTACCGACACAAGAGGAATAAAGAATATGAGGGAGCGGAGTGTCACGTACTGACACAAGAGAAATAAAGATAATGAATCTTGAAAGATGCTAATATACTCAATCTAATGAACCTAATTCCCAAATGAATATGGTATTGAGGCTTGAGTCCTCAGGTGCGAACTTGGCGGTATTTATTAATGATGAAAGTACTTGTTGTGCTACATGTTGAGTATCATAGTTGATTTTATGATATTACTTGGTATATATTGTTTTCTATTTTGAGTTGGCCGATGATATCTACTCAGTACCCGTGTTTTGCACTGACCCCTACTTTTATGTTTTCTTCTTTGTATTTGTGGAATGCAGCTAACGTGCCTTCGTCTTCGACTCAACAGTAATTCTAGCCAGTCTTCACTACATCGGAAATTCAGGGTGAGTTAATGCTTCTAGCTTGGACTGGATCTTCTTCTTCAAGTCTTGATGCCTTGAACTTTCGGCATGGACTAGCTTTTATTTGTTTTAGCTTCTTAGACATTTTTAGTTTAGAAATTTGAGGATAGATTTTCTTGTGATGATGACTTCCAGATTTTGGGGAATAATAGATGTTGAATATTAATAGTTATTGAATCGGTTTTTATTAATGAGTTTAAGTCTTCCGCATTACTTTCTGTTGATATACATTGAAATGTTAAGGTTTAGATGGGTTGGTTCGCTCACATAGGAGGGTAAGTGTGGGTGCCAGTCGCGGCTCGGTTTTGGGTCGTGACATGGAACGACGTGAAAATGCTTTCAATCATCTTGCAAGTACACCACTTCAATCGCTGAAATCTCATGGCATTCTCCCACATATAATTTTACGGGGTTCCCATTCACCTTGAATTTCGGACCTTCCTTACCTTCAATGGCCTAATTTCTTAATACTCGTGTTATTCTAAATGGATTGACCCACGTTGACTTGATATTTCCTGGAAAGAGTTAGTCAGAAATTGTATAATAACACCCTGTCTCCAACTTGAAATTCTCTTCTTCGAATCTTATATTCGTGCCATTCTTTCATCTTCTTTTTGTAGAGAGTTGAACTTTCATGTGACCTTAACCTAAATTTATTCCTTTCGTTCAGCTGATCTACTCTTTTTTTCGTGACCTTTACCTAGTGATGTTTTTATGCCTTTAATGCCTATAGTGCTTTTTGATCCAATTCAATCGGTAAGTAATTAGAGTTCCCAAGAACAAATTTATACGGGGACATACAAATTGGTTCCTTGTGAGCAGCATGATATTCCCTAAGAATATCATCTAGGTCTTGGAACTAATCAGTCGTACTTTAATTCACAATATTACCAAAGATAATCTTAACCTCTCAATTTGACACCACTATTTGGCCACTTGTTTGAGGATGATAAGGCATTGCCACATTATATTTTACCCCCTATTTGCTCAATTAATAAGAAAATAGTTAGGTGAATAAATATCAACTTTCATCACTTATTATAGCTCGAGGGGTGACAAATCTTGCAAAGATCTAGTGTTTTAAGAATTGAACAACCCTCTTCCCTTTATTGTTGGATATATCCACAACTTCTACCCGTTTAAATGTGTAATTCATTCATACTAGAATATACTTATTAACAACGAGCTGACAAACGACACCATGAAATCTATTCTTAGATCATATAATAACTCAATTTCCAACATGGGCTTAAGAGGCAATTCATGCCTTCTAGAAACGTCAATTTTTATTTTTTTTTGCATTTCATGCATTTCCTTGAAAACTCATTTTCATATTTGTATAGGGTTTTCCAATAGTAACCACTTTGACATATTTTGGCTGCTATTCTAAATATGATGACCACTAATAGGTAAAGCGGGACACACATTGAGAATTTGGTTGACTTCCTCGTCAAGCACACACCACCTAATAAAATGGTCTACACATTCTCTGAATAAATATGGATCATTTGAAAAATATATCTTGACATAGAACAAGACTCTCTTGTGTTGGCAGAAGTTCAAATCTTCTGGCATCAGCCCTCATATGACATGGTTAGAATAAATAACATATCAAGGAGTCTGAATAAGAGTGGTCATGAACACCTGATCATCTGGGGATTTGTAATCTATTCCTAACTCAAGATCATCTTTTTCTTTGCAATAAAACAAGATAGGTGATGAACAACCTGATTTTGTATCCTTTTCTACCTTTGAATTTAAAGTCAAATTCTTGGAACAGTAATACCCATCTTATTAACCGTGGTTTAGCATCTTTCTTTTCCATTAAGTACCGTAGGCATGCATGACTAATGTGAACTACAACGTTGGTGCTTAATAAGTTTTCTTTGACTTTCTCGAATGCATAAGCCACCACAAGTAACTATTACTCCGTAACAATGTAGTTATGTTGAGCACCATTCAATGTTTTTGTTGCGTAATAGATTTTATGGAATAATTTGTTGCACTTTTGTCCCAAAACATTACCAAACATAATCCCACTTCTATAACAAAATACTTCGAACAATTCTAACCAATCTTGGCTACTATTCACAAGATAAGAGATCTATTTCTCTTTCAAACACTTTAAGCCTTCCATACATACATAATAAAATTCTAATTTAGCCTCCTTCTTCAACAACATTCACGATAGGAGTGCAATAATTGAGAAGTCTTTGATGAATTTCTGGTAGAACACGGCATGCCCAAAGAAACTACGAGTGTTATTTACCAATATTAGTGGTTGTGGCTTCTCAATTACCGCAATATTTGCCTTGTCAACCTATATCCCCTTTTGTTAGACTTTGTGACCCAAAACAATGCCTCCTCTAACCATGAAGTTACATTTCTCTCAATTTAAGAAAAAAATGGTTTCCACAACTCCCCTAACCTAAGGTGTGCTATATATGTTTCAAAATAATCACCCACAACCAAGAAGTTATCCATGAAGACTTCCAATTAATCTTCTACCATATCAGCATAAATAGATAATGCGCAACGTTGAAATGTTGCCGGGGAATTACAAGAACAAAAAGAAATCTTTTTTGAAGAAAATGCTACCATAGGGGAAAGTGAAAGCGGTTTTCTCTTTATTTTATAATGCAATTGAGATTTGATTATAACTTGAATAACCATCAACGAACCGATACTATCCATGCTCCAAAAGTTGATAGACTATTTGATCCATAAAGGACATGGGAAATGGATTTTTCCCCAAGAATTTACCTTTTGGTAGTCCATAAATAATCTCAATCAAGTTTCTAGTCTAAAAAAGTTCCCCTTTTCATTTGGGACTACCGTGATGCCGCCCTTTTTTGTATATATTCCATTGAACTCACCCATGAGCTATCCACATTAGGGTAAACCATACCAACATCCAACCTTTATAATATCTCATATTCACAACATCTTGTATTGGTAGGTTCCATATCCTTTGATGTTCGACACTCAGTTTGCACTAACTATTAAGTTGAATTTATGAGGCAAATGTCGTGTATAATGAACACAATGTACGTGATGGTAAACCTTATGGCCTTGATATACCTTCTCAACATATAAAGAATAAATTCTACCTTTCATACATGCAAGTAAGATTCGATGATTACGGTTATGGTTTTATTTGCCCCCAGAATTCATATGAAAGATGAGCAGGGAGTACTTTAAACTCAAGCTTTTGTGGATCCTCCGTTGTTGGTTTGCCCCCAGAATTCATATGAAAGATGGGTTCCTTGAGTGTTCAACTAATTCTGACAAAGCATCTACAATTTTATCATAACCTTAATCTTCAGCCTCATCATAATTTGCAAAAACATCTTCAAAATGTTCACTTATAAACATCAAATGGCTCACGCTAGCACCCCTTCATCAATTAATTAAGTTTTTTAAATCACATGAATATCAATTGGGTGTTTCATTGTCTTTCACACATTAAAGGTGTCTTCATTTTTGTTCATCCTTAACTTTGATTCCCCGCTTTCAACATCCACTAAGGATCTCTTGGTTGCAAAAAATTGTCTTCAAAATATAATGGGAATTTAAGCATTAATCTGATAATAAAGAATAACAAAATCATCTAGAAAGATGAATCAATCAAGCTTGACAAATATATCATAGGGTATCCCAACAAGGTGCTTGATCAACCGGACCACCTAAGAAGTCGCATTGTTGTGGATTTTTGTTTGCAAAATACAAGTTGTTTATAGGATGCTTAAGTGATTAGATTTATACTTTCCCCCAGATGACATAGAGCTTTGGCCATGGATGATAAATTCCCCTAGATCTTTTTTCTTTTTACCATGTGGTAATCATAATGCCACTACATTTTAAGAAACCTTGATGTCTCAAAGTCCATTCTTCTTTTTCTTGGTGACTAGCTCCTTCAAGAATTTGTCATTGCCAGACATCTCCAACAATGCTTCTACTAACGGTAGATTTATAGAGAGTGTCTTGAACATTGATAGGAACTTCTTGACCTTCTCATGCTCATTTTTGTTCTTGACACGTTGACAAAATAGATGGATACTCTTGGAAGAGGTTGCACAATCATTGGAGTGGAGGTGCCCTATCATTTACTTATTTTCAACTCTTCGATGGGGTTTTTCTTCTGAGTTTCCTCCATCTGTTTGAGCATATCACTTTTCGATGATTGAATGAGATTCTCTGTTCCTCTATATCATTATCTTCTTCATGATCTTTTACCCCATCGTTACCTCTTACGTTACTAACAACTTTTTTTCCTCTTTGAGCCACCACAACCAAATTTTTGTCATCATCACCCCTCAAAGTTTTGGGCATACATCTTCACACCTCCCATCTACCTTGGGTTTCGATTGTGCTGAAAGTATAATTAACTAACCCTCAATTTGCTTGATTGCATTAGCATGGGAGTTCACACTATTATTTACCATTGAGAAATCAGCCTTCATATTTCATCCCTCAACCTTGTCTAGGATGTTTTCGGTGATGTCATAAAAGACGCAACTTCCAATGCAAGTTACGATGATCATACCGTAGTATAGTAACCCATCCAGTGGAGGGGGTCGTTTACACCGGGAGTGGTTGCGAGAATTAATCGAAGAGTAAAATTAAGTTTAACTAGTCATAGATAAAGACATTAATGCACAAAAACATACTAAATCAAGAGGTCTTACGCAAGAGTCAATTATAAAATGGGGTTTTTTCAGGATAAAGTAAAATAGTGACATGAACAAGTTCTAAATGAAGGATAGGGGGATTTGGGATGTGATAGGAATACAAGATATAAGAGATTATTGAAACATGATTTTGATAGAATATTCATAGTGTAATTGTGAATAGGCTAGACTTTAAGGGGTATGATCTCTCACTCAAGAAACTTACCCCGTTTAAAAGGGATACCTCTCAGACACCCACATGCCGCATAAAGAACAACCTCCTTGTTGTCCCACTTAGTATTTAGAGCTGAGTGTGTGGTGCGATGCTAGGGTTCACTCTCTTGAGTTGAAACTCATATCAACCAACTTTAACCGGCCACCAATTTAGTAGTCTTAATTTGTGTCCCCTCTTTACAGCAAGACAAAAAACATATATGAAATTATATTTTGCATTTAAAACCTTAATAGGTTCATCAAAAACTACTACTAGAAAAGCACAATTAACCAAAGAATAAAATACAAGCAATAAAGATCCAAAATCATATTACAACATATTAAGAGAAAAGCACACCAAAAAGTGAATTTTAACTAGACTTGAACGAGAGATATAAATTAATACCAATAATCACCTGTACTTAAATGGGTATGAAGATTGATGTCTTGTTACGGGTCAAGAAAGAATAATCCAAGAGACCCAAGTCCAAATCCATGGACATGAAACCCTTTGAATCTTTAAGTTATTCTCCGAAAACCCTCTCAAACATAGCGCTCAAAAATAAATGATAAAATGCAAAAAAATTGCTAATTTTTTTAAAAAAGTTTGATTATACTGATACTAAGCTAAAACACTCAACAATATTTTTAATTTTCAAAGATTAGTTCTTCAACGGATCACTCAGCGTAGATAGTCGAAATCGATGATCAAATAAGAAAGTTTCCCTATGGTAACTTCATCGTCATCCTATATTTAGACCAAGAATATCCTTGTTCTTTATAACTGAGTAATACGATTCTACATTGCAAAACTTCTGAGTGATGCACCGCCTTGTCCTTTTAACTGCCAATTTGATTTTTTCCTTCAGAGCTTAGCACACTAGAACAAAAGTCAATCTTTGGGCCTATATGTGATTCGCCAAGTGGACTTTGGATCCTCAGGCCTTCTATTCTTCGTTCTTCTAATCCTTTTTGCTCATTTTTGCCAAGTAGTGTCCATACTTTTCCTCAAACATAAAATACATGGAACTCAAGGTTAGTCATCAATAATTGAGACAAATAAAACATTTAAAGACACTATTTATATTAAAGTATAGCCTTAAATGAGTCTAATCTGTGGACTCATTCACACCCCACCACTTAAACATTTGCGTGTCCTCGAGTAAAACTCAAGTTCAACAATTGAAAAATATTGTCTCTAATAGAGATACACAATATTGAATCATTAAAGTACATATGAAGACTCAATTTACTTACACAAGGATCATTAAAGTACATATGAAGACTCAATTTACTCACTACCAGCAAATAGACAAAAGTCTGAAGAGGTGTTAGTAAGTCAAGTATCACATTCGATCGTCCCTTGGATAGATCTCTCGAGTCGAGATGCCCGCATGTAAGCTTATTGGGAAAAACACCCCATTTTCAAGATCAATGCTTTAGTAATTTTGACACACTAGGAGGATAGCAAAGAACCTAGGGCCTGAGAAGAAGATGAAAGAGTTAATATACCTAAAGGCCAGTGGTTGGAGTAGGTTAAGATGCCTCTGCAGGTAATGATTCAACATCTACTTCTAGAGAAATGTCTTCGAGAGCAACTCCCTTTTTGTTCATCTCTTTAGGTGTGTACTCCACCTCAATACTCCCAAATTTAGTAGAAGAGGAAGGGGTGACCTCTATGTCCCTCGCAGTGTCCTCGGGTACTTTAACTCAATGGATCAACTTTATGACCAATACAGGAAATGGTAGAGAAGTCCATATCTTCTTGTCCCTAAGGACAATCTCCTGTGACATATGCAGTCCTAGATTAATGCGTCTCTTTTACGTGATCGAGCGATGGAAAATTGCTTTCACATGGCGCAAAATGGGATCGATTAGGGATGGAATTATAGTGCTGTTGATGAAACCAAACTAGCTGCCGCAGCGGCAATGTTCAACTCCCTCTTCTTAATACGGACCCCTATAAACACTCATTCAGAAGTAGTGTTAGAAATTAGAGGGTCTAACGACTGCTCATGGTATTTTATGTACTGAACAATAGGTAATCCGTAGTAAGGATGTGCATATGGAAACAGTCTATCCAATAAACTTTTACTGTACTCATTGTTGGACTCAACTTCCTAGCCTCTAATCATGAATGACTTTTCCGATCTAAACGCACTTGCATTCTTTTTATTCTTGGGCACTACCTCACTTTAAGATATGTGAAATTCCCTAACCCATGATGGAATATAAGGTCCATGCGGCCTTCTAAACTACTCGAACTCATGGTAGAGGAGGGTGTTTAGAACATCACGATATTTTACCTCCATGCCCTCAATAGATAGGATATCCTTTCATTGAATTGTTCAAACCCCATCACCTTTTAATATGTTTAGCATTCTAGGTGGAGAAACCATAGGGGGTGCAGGGGTCACTAGAGGTTCCTAAGGTGGCTTTTAATCTTATTTAGGAGGGGTGGACGCTGAGGGAACTCTAGTGGATGTTGATTGTGATTTAGCCCGTAGCTCATTCTTTAGGTTTATGACAGGATGTCTACTTTTGGTTCAATAAAGTCTGCCTCAATAGCTATTCCATTCCTACCTATGTGTATTTTCCTTTTGTCTTTTTCCCCGGGCGGGATTTCATACCTTCTCTTTTATGGAAGATTTTATCCCTCCTCATTTATCTTCATGCCCCGTCCTTTTGTTTTGGGTGTCATCGTTATATTACTACTCATTACCTTCAAAAAATATAGAGAATTTAGGATAATATCAAACATAATCACCGAAATTTAATTAAAGAAAGACTCACCGAACAGGTTGGCGAGTTTCCTCTCTTTGGCGAGAAGAAGGTCATTTTGGTGAATCCTTGACTTTTTTTTTGTAAACAAGGATTTTCCCTCCTAAAGTCAATGATTACTAAGGTTTTAGGGGAGAATGAAAAGGGAAGGAAAGAGTACCTTCGGCAAGTCACCGAGTGTTTTCGTAAACCCAAAATCTTCTGGCCAAAAGTTGCAACAGTACACATCATTTTAAATAGAAATTTAAGGGCGAGATAGAAATATTCGAAGAACCACAAAGTAGATTGGAAAGCTTGACCCAGCTCAATGAATTTTCTAACGGTCCCACTTTCAATCGATCTTCTAAAATTCTACCCATACTTTCCGAGTAAAAAAATCAAAGTATGCACTAATGGAATTAAAATAAGAGTTGTACTACCAATCACCCCGGGATACTAAGACTTTTCCGGATTCTTTCCACTTTGGCCAGCGACGATATTTAATTTTATGAGTGATGTCTCTTGCTCTATCATCAAGCCATTTTATTCACTCATCACTAATATGGGTTACTCAGGCTTTACCCAAAAACTATAAAAGATGCAAGGACAATGCAAAACAATTCTGATTCATTTGTAGACACAAAACGGGTATTTGAATATCAAAAAATTGTGGGAAAGCTTTTATTATTGAAAATAGGAATTTTAATATTCTCATTCTATCACATAGTCCCAGAACATAATAATCCACAAATAAACATGGGGTTTTGGGAATATAACCATTTCTACCCACTATACTACGATTGAAAAGCCAGGCGGCATTGTAATCCAACTCCAATCAGTAATCAACCATCTAAAATAGTTGTAAAATGCAATAATATTGAAATAACTACTTTGGTGTGAGTTTCTGAAGTTTGAGTACAAGTGAAATTGAAAATTCTAATTCAAATATTTTTGGCCATAATAAACAATCGAGTTCGCACCGAATTGACAATATTAGTCACGCTCGCCAATCCACTCACTGATTCGGCGAGTGGTCACTAGCTTTGTCGAGCTTTACGGGAACTTTAATCAATGCAAGGATCTGAACAGTGCTTTTAGTAGAGTAAGTAGAACATGTCTGCCATTCGCCACTTACCATTTTACTTGTCAATATGTACTTAGCGAACTCTCTCTACCTTTAAACATGCACCACTAGCACAACATTATTTAAAAGAGTAAACTAAAACATTTAAAACCTTCGTTTTACTCTTAAGAAGCTACTTAGTTAACATTGTCACATGACGTGTCTCTGCGTACTCTCTAGTATTGGGGTTGGGCCTACTGTCACTAGATAACCCCAATTGTTCATCTGGGTGGAGATGATGCACTACATGATTCATGAGCATTCTTATTAGATGGATAGATCTAGAGTAAGAATTGATTATGTAGTGCAACACTATAAAATTCTCCTTCATTTGATCCAACACTCTGTCTTTCTCGAAGAACTTTTGGAGAATTATTTGCAGTGTATTTTCAATTCGACAGTTCTCAACGTCTCTAGACATGTTTTTATTATGAAGGGGTAACTACCTTCATTGTCTCTTGCACTCAACTTTGAAATTTTGGCGGTAGAGTTGTTCAATTGAGTTACCAGTGCACCTTACATGAAATAACACTCGACTTGTTGATTTGCCTCAACCGACATGTGATCACTTTATTCAGCCATGCTCACGGTGTCTGCATTCAATAATTATTCAAAGGAAAAAATTTTAAAATGGAGTTAGTTAAACAACAAAGAAGAATAACTAAAACTCTATTTAATTACAAATTTCATGTAACACAACTCCCCGGCTGCAAATCCATTTCTATTGGTGATGTCATCAAAGACATAACTTTCACTACAAGTGTCAAAGATCTTACCGTAGTATAGTAACACAACCAAGGGCTGGCTTCATTTCCTCAGAGTGTGGGTGAGATAATTAATAGAAAAGTAAAATTAGATTTTTACTAGTCATACCTTAAGATATTATCGTTCAAAATATGTTAATTAAAGAGGGTGACCCAAGCATAAATTATCAAATGGGGATTTTCCATGAATAAGTAAAAACAATGAAATTAGAAAAGAGTTATAAATAAAGTAGAGGGGTATTCAGGGATGTGATGGGAATACGAGATAAATGAGATTAGTGGGTACATGTTTTTGATAGAAAATTCATATAGTAATTATTACCCGGTAAGACGTTAAGGGGGATGCGCTCTCTCTCGAGCAACATACCCCCATTTCAAATGGGATTTTTTCAAACACCCACTTGGCACATGAATTTTACTCTCGCCAGTCATCACTATAGTAGTCTTAGTTTCACGACCTTTCTCTATTACAAGATGAAAACACATATATGAGATTTTTTTTGAAACTACAACCTATTAAGATTCCATAACTACTAAATGAAATAACAAATAAACTATGAAAAAAACACCATCAAGCAAGACCCAACAAGTAATTTAGACCATATTCAGAAAATCACACCCCAAGAATTGGGGTTTTAGCTAGACATAACCAATAGATAGAAAGTAATACCAAAATGAACTTGTATTCTAATGGGTATGAATATTAAAGTCTTGTTACATGCAAAGAATGAAGAATCAAAGAGATCCAAGTCCAAATCCTTAAAGATGAAACCATTTTGATTCTTCATGTTATTCTCCAAAAACCCTCTCAAACTTATAACTGAAAAATAACTTATAAAATTTGATATAATTGACTAATTTACCATAAAAGTATGACAATAACTAATACTTATTGAACACACTCAAAAAGTATATGTAGTTTTAAAAAATTAGTGTTGCAGTGGATTACTCGACATAGTTAGTCGGAATCTGATTTAACCGGCGATCTGCCATTTGGTAATTTCATCACCTTCATTTTCTTAGTCTAATAATCTTCGTGTTTTGGAGCACCTTGAGATAAGATACTACTTCGTAGAACTTCTCGGCGATGCACCGACTGCTCCTTTTCACCGCAGATTTGATTCTTTCATTCAGGATCAGCACGGTAGAACAAAAAGTGATCTTCAGATCTATTAGTGATTCGCCAACTGGACTCGGTGATCCTCTAGACTTCATTTGTTTAGTTTTTTCATCCTTTTTTCTCCTTTTGTCCAAGTAATGTCCATACATTGCCTCGAACTGAAAAATATGTGAAAATCAAGGTTATTCATCGGTAATTTAGAAAAAACTACCATATAAGGACATTATTCTATCAAAATATAGACCTTAATAAGTCTAATATGTGGACTCATTAGGATGCCCAACAACAAATCATCCCCTCGTAGGCTACTTGAGCTACTTCTTGATGTTGGGATGTCATTTGACTGTGTATGGACCTCTTCATGATTATCTTAACTTTCAAGGGACATTTGTTCAGTACAGTCTTAATAGTATTACATCCTATATTGTTCCATATGAGAGTCCCAACCTTGATTCGCATCTGTATTTAAGTAACGCAGGCGTGAACCGTACTCAACCTTGTGAGAGTTCCAACCTTGATTCGCTCCCGCCCTCAAGTTACTCCAGTAGGAACCCTCCTCAAGTCTGAATACTCTTCTTACTTCTTTGGGTTTACTCACATTTTCTACCATATGTGTTCGTAAACACTCCATTTGGGATAACATATTTTTAGCACTCTCATCCCTCTCCTTCTCTTTGTTGAGTTTCTCTCGCGTTATCCAAAAAAAAGGGGAAACTCGGTCCCCTCGATTGAATCATGCCATTTTTATTTTTTTTTCATTTCATCAAGAAGGGACGTGGCTACTTCAAATTATTGCAACACTGTTCCACCTAGAGTAAATTGGTTAGCCACTCCTTTGGTCACAATGTCTAAGCTCTAGTAAGAATATTGACATATCACATAGTAAAACTCTTGAAACCTTAGTCAAGTCTCATGAATTGGTTCCCCTTCTACACACTAGATGTTTTGGACGTCATCACAAAATTTGACTATCTTTGACGGTAGAAAGAACCGCTCATAGAAAGCCTTGGTGAGCTCTGTCAATGGTAAAATACATTCTCTTAGTATCTCACCTAGCCATTTGGTTGCTTCCCTACTAAAGAAAAAGAGAACAAGTGCAGACGAATTTATTTATTGCAAAATATCCTTGAGTGAGAACGACTTGCATGTCCCAAAAAGTTGCAATTATACTTGTGGGGTTTCTAATGATCTAACCCTTCAAATATGATTTTCAATTGCAAGAGTTTATCACTGTATTTGTAACATGGAATAGCACATGGTATTTAACTGAAGGTAGGTAAATAGTTAATACGCTTCCCTATAGATCTTCATGGGTATGCAAAAATATGTCTCCCTCGTATTAGTGACAACGTTTATTCACAATGCTGTCATTCGCACTCATCATGTCACATGATCAACACAGTAGGAACAAATATGTAGGTTGATTCAACTAGAACTCAAATAAATTACAATCGAAACTTAAATGAAAGAATTCTAACCACCAGTCCCCGTCAACGATACCATTTTTATGAACCCTTCTCTACATCTCATCCAATACTAGGTGTAGACGATCATAATCTAGTATAAACGAACATCTACACCTGATGTACACAATACAATAGTTTGCACAAGGTTACCTATTGTATCTTGATCAATTGTCATTGAAGTATTCTTCGAGGATACTTGTTTTCTATAAACTAATTAGGGAAATTTATTACTAACCACTAAACAAATAAATAAAACACATGGGCCAAATGATATAAGATATTAATGATGAACCTGGCACGTTAACCACCAACTAATAACGCTAATACAAACTTAATATTTAGCAACTAAATAACAATAGTTACATCAATAGTCTAAGATTCTCATTTAAAACTTAATGGAAGAGTCGAAATAATTCTATTACTAAAAATAATCTAAATGGGTCATTACAAAATCATATTCTATTATTTCTAACCCTACAAGATCTCTTCAGGTGAATTTATGATAGATTGTGATAATAAAATTCATGTATACATGTCTAGCTATAACTGGGTCACTAACTAGAGTAGAGACTACAAAGGGTTTAGAGAGAGTTTCTTGACTTACACCAATGTTTACTGTTTCTTATGGAGTTACAAATAAGAGAGTAGAACCTAGATCTATTAAAGAATAAATATCTAAATAAAAGACTTAAAATGTACAAGTAACGCCACATAAGGAGAACATTCAGGGTCTTGAAGATCTTGGACGGCATATAAATTATTCTGGCGGTGACCGCGACCTTTACCAAATGAAGTACTCTACTTAGTGGGACGACCTGTGCATGGTGCAGCACCTGTATACTAAGCCGTATTATTGTTAATTCATTGTCCTTGTTTAGACAAAATTGACCACACCCAAAACATCCTTTATTTCTTGCAAGGCACTCTCTTTGATGATTCTTACCGCACTTTGGACAAGTCAAGTAGGTAATGTTACCTAAAGAACTTCCGTGAGACTTAGTGCCTGATGCCATACCTTTCTAATCGTATTGAAACCCGGGGTATGGAGCACTACCTAATGAAGATTCTGGGGTCGAAGAGTATTTATAGTTCCCTATTCTAGCCTTCTTGTAGTCCTTAGAAAGTTCCCTAAACTTATCTCCCTCAACTTTCAGTGCATGAATAATGAGTTTAGATATATTCATATCTCTAACAACATAGCAAACCTGAAATCTGTCTTCACCAAGTCAAAACCTCAATTATGAACTTACTCATTTATACCCTTGTATCACAAACCATGTGTGGATCATACCTACAGAGTTCGGTGAACTTCAGCCCGTCCTCTTTGACTGATATTGAACCTTGTCTCAAATTCATAAATTGTTGAGCCTTAGCCTCCCTCAACTCTCTTGGGAAGAAACTATCAAGTAAGGCTCTAGTGAAAACTCCCAAGTAACAAGATTTTCCTTCTAACCTCTTATTTCTTTCCAGTGCGTGAATCATATGTGAGCCAGATCCTTACCTCTTATTTTTTTCTTGTGCGTGAATCATATGTGAGTCAGATCCTTAACTTGGTAGGAAACTAACTCTACCCTATAATTTCCAGTCACTAACATCGCTCCAAAGATTTTCTTGACCTAAGTAATGATGTTTAGGAGTCTTCACCAATTTGCTATCCTAACAACTCAAGCAGATTCATCCAAAAAATATATTAGACACTAGATGCATTTCGATCCACGATTAGTATTATTAAGAACTTGAACCTAATGATTGTTCTGGTTGTCTACACTCTGACCAAAAATTTCTATATAATTCTAAAACTATGCATTCAAAACCTCATTGTCTAGTACTTGAGGAAGTGTGTTAGCGTTGGGGGCATTAGCGTTCCTTGCGTAACCTCAATGAGAAGGTGTGATCTTAATTGAATTACGATGTTTAAAAAATGAGAAGTTAGATCATACCTCATGCAATATAAGATAAGAAATGAGAAAGATGTTTTCCTAAAACATTTTATAGTCTCCCTCTCATTAGATGTGGTTCACCTTACACCTACGAAAAGGACTCTTCTATGTTTGGCTTTTAAACCTAGGATTCATAAGCCTACTTCTCTTATACAAAGTTTGTCACACCTCGATTCTAACCCAAGGATCACGAGTTACCTCTAGCTAACCCTGAGGTCACAAAACATAGGCATACTAAACTACTGAACATAAGATACTATGAGGAAGCTTAAAACATGGAATAAACTGAATGATAGGGATAACCTTATATGTTCTTAACATATATATATATATATATATATATAATATATATATATATATATATATATATATATATATATATATATATAGAAAATGAGACTATGATCTAAAGTTAAATAATACCATGTGTTAATAAAACCTCTAACTTACTAGATTGGGACATGCCCCAGCTTACTCAAACAAAACTTAAATTAAACATTGAAATATAAAAAAACATGTCTATTATACTCGAAGTATGTGGACTCACCAGTGATGTTTCTGAAGCTTGATCTAGAAAAAATCTATGACTACTATGAAAGTTGAGAAACTAATCCTATATCACAAATAGATGTAGCATAGAGTATGCATTAGTACGTGCAAGGTACTGAGCATGTATGATAGGATAAAGCTAAAAAAACATATAGCTGAACAAAGCATACAGAGAAATAATATAAGTTGAACATGATGAATAAACTAAAATATATGGAAATTAAATACATTTAATGAAATGACCAAGTGCATAAAATGTTGATACTGAAAAATGTAATAAAATTATAAACCTCGTAAAATGCACTAGTGTCTGACTATGGGAGCTACTAGTAATTGACATACAACCATGTGAGCTAAACATGTAGTACGATGTATATATGCCCCATCCAGAAAAACGTATATACATTTCAAGGTTATAAAGACATAATTAGCATATCGAAATTTGATGCCAAAAGAGGGGGCTTAAAACCTACGGGAGCACGTATATCTAAAACTATGAGGGTAACGCTTCTAGGACACTTGTTACAACTCTTGTGTCAATAGTCACTAGTTTGTATAATAATGCATCTAAATGAGTTAGGGTAGAATCCCACAATGAGTGGTACATTGTCACGACCAGGATTATGGAATCCGAATCGCAACCGGCGTTGTTTACCTCTCAGAGGTCGCAGACAAGCCTCATTGCGCATTCAACACATTTATATGGTCTATTATAGCGGAAAATATAAAAATTTTAAACGTATGAAGTATACATAGACTTCATATAATGATTTCATGAATTCATCATATACTAAGCTCAACATAAATGTAACAACCATCTTTCATAACAATCAATTAGAAATAGAATAAGAATATATCATAAATACATTTGCCAGACACGACCTTATTACAAAATCTTCGAAATGAAAGTACGAAAGAAATGATAGGGACAACATCCACTATCTTTGTCTAAACTAATGCTAGACTAAAACTGTTGCATCCTCAAAATCAAGAGGACCTACCAAATGGTCTAGAGAAACACTTATGTCCAAACCATTGCAACAGTCTTCAATTTTTCTCTTAACATGCATCTATAAAATAGTAAAAAGTAGGAGTTAGTACACCACTTGTACTAAGTATGGGTGTATGCACACATACATATAAAGCTATGCATGATCAAAGAAAACTCTTCCGAAATAACATGCTATTTCTAGAAAGCCTAGTCCCTAGACTTTCCTAAATCGTTAGTTGTGAATGGTGGTATGAATATGATGTATTTTAATGCATTAAAGGCACAAAACTCATTTTCTATATGAATACAAAACACTAGTATCATCAACATAATTTTAGAACCACTCATGCGAGCATTTGAGATTTTTGACCCTCTTAGGCCGAGAGCTCCTCTTTGTTCACTTAGACTATTTTCTAGCTTTTTCTTCTTCTTGTTGTGTAGTGCAATAATTCTTTTTATCCTATGTTTAACTTACAATTGCAATGATTCATTATAGTCTCATACCCACCATTAACTGATGTAAATAACTCAAGGTCTTACGAATGATTTCCCTACCTTAATGTGAGTCATTCTTTAAACTATATATCATTACCTTTCATAAGCAATTCTCTATTGATTATACCATTGATTTTATTACTTTCATTTTTATATATTATACATTTTATATACACGACACTTTGGAATCGTTGATGTGGCATTAAGACATCTCAATTGAGGGCCCTACATATGGGACCTCAACCCGAGGGCCTTCTTTAGCAAACATAGAGTCTGCTTCATTCGTTTATTCGTATTTCACATTATTCATTTAATTCATTTATTAGGATCATGAAGTGAAATGACCTAGAATGACCTAATGTCATTACTTGAATATTCACCTCCCGATTGTCTTGCACAAACACCTTCATTATCGTTCGTTTCATTATCTTTCATACTTTGAGGCTGACCTCTGTAACGACCTGTTTAGTCGTTTTGAGCAGCAGATTTTATTTCTGGAAAACTGGCTGAAACGACGGACCCCACGATGGACTGTCATGGTTACGACAGACCGTCGCAGGGTCTCGTTTCAAAACACTTAGAAATTCTGAAATTGGGTACTGAAAATCGACTCTCTGAACTTTGTGACGGACTTGCAGGACGGACCGTCACAGGCGTGACGGACCGTCACAGACCCTTGGTGGAAATTTGGGTCTCTGAACCTTGCGACGACCTGCACGACAGACCGTCGCAGGCACGACGGCCCGTCACAGGTTGCGTAATCCCGGTCTGGGATGGATTTCTTTACACGTTTTAAGGGACGTTTTGGACTATTCCTACTATAATTATAAAGTTAGAGAGTTAAGGATTATAAGTCTAATTACTTGGGGGTTAAAAGAGGTGACCTTAAGTTAATTAGTGGGTTATTATTGCCATCTTTTAAACTTAATTATATACTAATTAGGGTAAAAGGAAGAGGATTTGAATAAGAAAATAGAAAGAACAAGAGAGAGAGGGAGTTGAACGAGAAAGAGAGAAAACGAAGAGGATAGCAAAGCTTTGGGGAAAATTCTTGCCTGATCAATTTTTCAGTGGAGGTAGGTTATGGTTTCTCTTATGATATTCCTAGTAAAACTCTTAATAGCGAATGATATGTATTGATGATATTGTAAACCCTGTTATGTGCTTGATCGTATGCATGCATGAATGTGATTATATAATTGTGATTATATTAAGTATGATGAAGCTATTGAATCCCAAATCTTGCAAAACCCTAATCTCTTGTTAATGATGAGGCCTTGGTATAAAGGAAGGCATGATGAACTAAAATAATGAGATTGATGATGCCTTAGTGAGAAAGAAGGCTTGATAAATTGATAGAAGGAGATTAGGGGATCGGAGTGTCACGTTCCGACACATAGAATTAAGGGATCGGGTGTCACGAACCGACACGTAGTATTAGGAGGACCGGGTGTCACAAACCGACACGTAGATTTAGGGGATCGGGTGTCACGAACCGACACGTAGATTTTGGGGGATCGGAGTGTCACGTTCCGACACATAGTAGTAGGGGATCGGAGTGTCACGTACCGACACAAGAGGATTAAAGATGTACGAGGGAGCGGAGTGTCAGGTACCGACACAAGAGAAATAAAGATAATGAATCTTGAAAGATGTTAATCTACTCAATCTAATGAATCAAATTCCCAAATGAGTATGGTATTGAGGCTTGAGTCCTCATGTGCGAACTTGACGGTAATTGTTAAATGATATAGTACTTGTTGTTGTTACATGTTGAGTATCATAGCCGATTTTATGATATTACTTAGTATATACTGTTTTCTATTTTGAGTTGGCCGATAATATCTACTCTGTACCCGTGTTTTGTACTGACCCCTACTTTTATGTTTTCTTCTTTGTTATTTGTGGAGTGCAGCAAACGTGCCGTCGTCTTCGACTCAAAAGTAATTCAAGCCAGTCTTTACTACATCGGAAATTCAGGGTGAGCTAATGCTTCTAGCTTGGACTGGATCTTCTTCTTCAAGTCTTCATGCCTTGAGCTTTCGGCATGGACTAGCTTTTACTTGTTTTAGCTTTTAGAATACTCTTAGTTTAGTCATTTGATTATAGATGTTCTTGTGGCGATGACTTCAAGATTTTGGGGATAATAATAGTTATTGATTTGATTTTATTAATGAGTTAAGTCTTCCGCATTACTTTCTGTCGATATTATATTGAAATGTTAAGGTTTAGATTGGTTGGTTCGCTCACATAGAAGGGTAAATGTGGGTGCCAGTCGCGGCCCGGTTTTGGGTCGTGACAAACTTGGTATCAGAGCATTAGGTTCATTGGTCTCATCACACATGAACGAGTCTAGTAGAGTCTTAAGGAACGGTAGGGGGACGCCTTTACTTTTCTTTGAGAGGCTATAAGACTTTAGGAAAATTCCATTCTTTCATTCTTTCTTTCGTGCTACTACTTGAATCCAATTGTTATCTAGGTGATACAAATTGGTATCTGACCATCTTCACTCTATTTCGCAGATGGTTAGAACTAGAGCAACGACTGCACCAACACCAACACCGGCAAGACAAGAAACGTCTGAGCCAGCCACTGGGGCTATGGCTTGAGGAAGAACAGTGGCAAGAGGCCGTGGTAGAGGTCGTGGGAGGACGTCCTCTAGAGGAAGAGGACGAGCACCTAGTCCATCTGATGCTAGGGCGGTGACTCCTTCACCGACTGAGGAAGTAGTAAGAGAGGGGGAGGATGGGGAGAATGAACGAGTGCAGAATGAGGAAATGCCACCCCAACCTACCCCAGAGATGATTAATCAGGTTCTGGCTTATCTTAGCGGGTTATGTGATCAGGGTCAGGCACCTCCAGTATTTTCTGCACCAGCACCTCAGGTTCCGGAGGTACAACATGCAGCCACTATGGCTCCTCGTATAGATGCCTCATTGGGCATAGGCACGTTTCCACGTCTGACTACTGGGCCTATAAGGACAAATGATCAGCATGAACTTTTTAGTAAGTTCTTGAAATTGAAACCCCCAGTCTTCAAGGGTGCCGAATCTGAGGATGCTTACGATTTTCTGGTTGACTGTCATGAGCTACTACACAAGATGGGTATAGTAGAACGGTTTGGTGTTGAGTTCGTGAGTTTTAAGTTTCAAGGGAACGCCAAAATGTGGTGGCGATCACATGTTGAGTGTCAACCGACAGAGGCAACACCTATGACTTGGGTATCATTCTCTAACTTGTTTATGGAAAAGTACATCCCACGGACTTTGAGGGATAGGAAAAGAGATGAATTCTTGAGCCTAGAGCAAGGTAGGATGTCGGTTAATGCATATAAGGCTAAGTTTCATGCTTTATCAAGGTATGCCACTCAACTCTGTTTCAGTCCACAAGAGCAGATTCGCCGGTTTGTGAAGGGGTTGAGATCAGAGTTGCGGATTTCGGCCTTACAGGTAGCGGCTACGGCAAAATCCTTCCAAGAAGTGGTAGACTTCATGATAGAGGTGGAAGGAGTGAAGCCCGATGACTTCACCTCGACATCGACATCAAAAAGGTTTCGAAAGAGAGGTGAGTTTAATGGTTCTTACTCGAGAGGACAGGGTTCCGGAGGTTACTCAGTCCGACCAATTCAGTCTTCACTAAAGACTGTAGTTGGGGGTCCACCTCAGACCGGTCAACACTTCTCTGAGAGACCTCTACTTGACTCTAGAGAGTGTTATGGATGTGGGGAGACTGGACATATTAGGAGAAATTGTCCCAAACAGAGTTATAGACCCCAATAGCTAGAGGTAGAGGTGGTCATGGTAGAGGCCGTTATTCTGGAGGACGTGGTGGTCAAGGTAATGGTGGTCACCAAAACGGCAGAGGTGATGGGCAAAATTGAGCCACTACATCACAACATGGTAGGGGCAACGGACAAACAAACAAAAGGGTCCATTGTTATGCTTTCCCTGGGAGTTCGGAGGCGGAGACATCTGATGCGGTCATCACAGGTAATCTTCTGGTTTGTGATTGCATGGCTTATGTATTGTTTGATCCCGTACCCACATTTTCTTATGTATCTTCCTCATTTTCTAATGGTCTAAATTTACATTGTGAATCACTTTATATGCCTATTCGTGTTTCTACTCCGGTGGGTGAGTCTGTGGTAGTTGAAAAGGTATATAGGTCTTGTTTGGTGAACTTTGTGGGGAGCAACACTTATGTAGATTTGGTTATCTTAGAAATGGTTGATTTTGATGTAATTCTGGGTATGACTTGGCTTTCTCCGCAATTTGTGATCTTGGATTGTAATGCAAAAACGGTGACGTTAGCCAAGCCTGGGACAGATCCGTTAGTGTGGGAGGGTGACTAGACTTCCAATCCGGTTCGCATCGTGTCCTTTCTTCGTGCTAAGAAGATGGTTAGTAAGGGTTGTTTAGCTTTCTTGGCACATCTCAGGGATGACACTACCCAAGTACCTTCGATTGAGTCAGTTTCGGTAGTCCGTGAGTTTTTGAATGTGTTCCCTGCAGATCTTCCTGGTATGCCACCGGATAGGGATATTGACTTCTGTATTGATCTTGAAACGGGTACTCGCCCCATTTCTATAACCCTGTATAGAATGGTTCCCGCAGAGTTAAGAGAGTTAAAGGCCCAACTTCAAGAGTTGTTGAGCAAAAGGCTTCATTAGACCAAGTGCATCTCCTTGGGGTGCTCCGGTTTTGTTTGTGAAGAAGAAGGATGGGAGTTTTCGGATGTGCATAGACTACCAGCAATTGAAGAAGGTAACTATTAGGAACAAGTATCCTGTTCCTCGCATTGATGACTTGTTCGATCAATTACAAGGTGTGTGTGTCTTCTCTAAGATTGACTTGAGATCCAGTTATCATCAATTGAAAATACGAGTAACGGATGTGCCAAAGACTGCTTTTCGGACTAGGTATGGGCATTATCAATTTGTAGTGATGTCCTTTGGTCTTACAAATGCCCCCGCTGCTTTCATGAGCTTGATGAATGGGATTTTTAAGCCATATTTGGACCTCTTTGTGATCGTATTTATAGATGATATACTGGTATATTCTAAAAGTAAGAAGGAACATGAGGAGCATTTGAGGATTGTTTTGGAAATGTTAAGGGAGAAAAAGCTTTATACCAAGTTCTCTAAGTGTGAGTTTTTGCTAGATGCAGTGGCCTTCTTGGGGCACATGGTTTCTAAGGATGGAGTGATGGTGTATCCTTCTAAGATTGAGACAGTGAAGAATTGGGTAAGACCTACTAATGTGTCAGAAATAAGGAGCTTTGTTGGGTTAGCTAGTTACTACCGTCGATATGTCAAGGGATTCTCTTCTATTGCTTCCCAATTGACGAACTTGACTAAGCAGAATGTTCCATTTGTATGGTCGGATGAGTGCGAAGAAAGCTTTCAGAAACTCAAGACTTTGTTGACTACCGCACCTATCCTTACCTTGCCAGTGGAAGGTAAGAATTTCATTGTCTATTGTGATGCATCCTATTCGGGTTTGGGTGCAGTGCTAATGCAAGAGAAAAATGTGATTGCTTATGCTTCAAGACAATTAAAAGTGCATGAACGTAACTACCCAACTCATGACTTGGAATTGGCCGCGGTAGTGTTTGCATTAAAGCAATGGAGACACTATTTATATGGGGTTAAGTGTGAGGTCTATACGGATCATCGTAGCCTACAGTATGTCTTTACTCAGAAAGATTTGAACTTGAGACAGAGGAGATGGATGGAACTACTGAAGGACTACGACATCACTATTTTGTATCATCCGGGGAAGGCGAATGTTGTAGTGGATGCTTTAAGTAGAAAGGCGGGAAGCATGGGAAGTCTAGCTCACTTGCAAGCTTCTAGACGCCCATTGGCTAGAGAAGTTCAGATGCTGGCTAACGACCTTATGAGATTAGAAGTAAATGAGAAGGGAGGAATTTTAGCTTGTGTGGAGGCAAGATCTTCCTTCCTTGACAAGATTAAGGGAAAGCAGTTTAATGATGAAAAATTAATCCGGATTCGAGATAAAGTGTTGCAAGGGGAGGCTAAAGAAGCAACAATTGACGAGGAAGGTGTGTTGAGGATTAAGGGAAGGGTATGCGTACCCCGCGTCGATGATTTGATCAACATTATTCTGACAGAGGCTCATAGTTCAAGGTATTCTATACATCCGGGTGCAACCAAGATGTATCGTGACCTAAAGCAACACTTTTGGTGGGGTAGAATGAAGCGCGATATTGTTGACTTTGTTGCCAAATGTCCAAACTGTCAACAAGTAAAGTATGAACACCACAGGCCCGGAGGAACACTTCAGAGAATGCCCATTCCTGAATGGAAGTGGGAGAGAATCGCAATGGACTTCGTGGTTGGTCTTCCAAAGACAATGGGTAAGTATGACTCTATTTGGGTGATTGTTGATAGGTTAACTAAGTCTGCTCATTTCATTCCGGTTAAGGTGACTTACAACGCAGAGAAGTTAGCCAAACTTTACATCTCAGAGATTGTTCGATTGCATGGAGTTCCACTCTCCATCATATCAGATAGAGGTACACAGTTTACTTCTAAGTTTTGGAAAACATTGCATGCAGAATTGGGTACTAGGTTGGATCATAGTACTGCGTTCCATCCTCAGACCGATGGTCAGTCTGAGCGGACGATTCAAGTGTTGGAGGATATGCTTCGTGCATGTGTGATAGAATTTGGTGGTCATTGGGATAACTTCCTACCCTTAGCGGAATTTTCATACAATAATAGCTATCACTCAAGCATTGATATGGCTCCATTTGAGGCATTGTATGGTAGGAGATGTAGGTCTCCCATTGGGTGGTTTGATGCATTTGAGGTTAGACCTTGGGGTACTGACCTTTTGAGAGATTCATTAGAGAAAGTGAAATCTATTCAAGAGAAGCTTCTAGCGGCGCAAAGTAGGCAAAAGGAATATGCAGATCGAAAGGTTAGAGACTTGGAGTTTATGGAGGGTGAGCAAGTCTTGCTAAAGGTTTCGCCCATGAAAGGGGTGATGCGGTTTGGGAAAAGAGGTAAGCTTAGTCCAAGGTATATTGGACCATTTGAAGTACTTAAGCGAGTAAGGGAGGTGTCTTATGAGTTAGCCTTGCCCCCAGGGCTGTACGGAGTACATCCGGTATTCCATGTGTCTATGTTGAAAAGATACCATGGGGATGGAAACTACATTATCGGTTGGGATTCCGTTTTGCTTGAATAAAATTTGTCTTATGAGGAGGAGCCTGCTGCTATTTTAGATAGAGAAGTTCGCAAGTTGAGGTCAAGGGAGATTGCATCCATCAAGGTGCAATGGAAGAATCGACCGGTTGAAGAAGCCACTTGGGAGAAGGAGGCAGATATGCAAGAAAAATACCCACATCTGTTTAAGGATTCAGGTACTCCTTCTTGCCCTTGCTTTTGTTCTTGTGATCGTTCGAGGACGAACGATGGGTAAATTGGTATCTATTGTAACGACCTGTTTTGTCGTTTTGAGCAGCAGATTTTATTTCTGGAAAACTGGCTGAAACGACGGACCCCACGACGGACTGTCATGGTCACGACGGACCGTTGCAGGGTCTCGTTTCAAAACACTTAGAAATTCTGAAATTGGGTACTAAAAATCGACTCTCAGAAATTCGTGACGGACTTGCAGGACGGACCGTCACAGGCGTGACGGACCGTCACAGACCCTTGGTGGAAATTTGGGTCTCTGAACCTTGCGACGACCTGCAGGACGGACCGTCGCAGGCACGATGGCCCGTCACTGGTTGCGTAATCCCGGTCTGGGTCGGATTTCTTTACACGTTTTAAGGGACATTTTGGACTATTCCTACTCTAATTATAAAGTTAGAGGGTTAAGGATTATAAGTCTAATTACTTGGGGGTTAAAAGAGGTGACCTTAAGTTAATTAGTGGGTTATTATTGCTATCTTTTAAACTTAATTATATACTAATTAGGCTAAAAGAAAGAGGATTTGAATAAGAAAATAGAAAGAACAAGAGAGAGAGGGAGTTGAACGAGAAAGAGAGAAAACGAAGAGGATAGCAAAGCTTTGGGGAAAATTCTTGACTAATCAATTCTTCGGTGGAGGTAGGTTATGGTTTCTCTTAGGATATTCGTAGTAAAACTCTTAATAGCGAATGATATGTATTGATGATATTGTAAACCCTGCTATGTGCTTGATCGTATGCATGCATGAATGTGATTATATAATTGTGATTATATTAAGTATGATGAAGCTATTGAATCCCAAATCTTGCAAAACCCTAATCTCTTGTTAATGATGAGCCCTTGGTATAAAGGAAGGCGTGATGAACTAAAATAATGAGATTGATGATGCCTTAGTGAGAAAGAAAGCTTGATAAATTGATAGAAGGAGATTAGGGGATCGGAGTGTCACGTTCCGACACATAGAATTAAGGGATCGGGTGTCACGAACTGACATGTAGTATTAGGGGGACCGGGTGTCACGAACCGACACGTAGATTTAGGGGATCGGGTGTCACGAACCGACACGTAGATTTAGGGGATCGGGTGTCACGAACCGACACGTAGATTTAGGGGATCGGAGTGTCACGTTCTGACACATAGTAGTAGGGGATCAGAATGTCACGTACCGACACAAGAGGATTAAAGATGTACGAGGGAGCGGAGTGTCACATACCGACACAAGAGAAATAAAGATAATGAATCTTGAAAGATGTTAATATACTCAATCTAATGAATCTAATTCCCAAATGGGTATGGTATTGAGGCTTGAGTCCTCATGTGCGAACTTGACGGTAATTGTTAAATGATATAGTACTTGTTGTTGTTACATGTTGAGTATCATAGCCGATTTTATGATATTACTTGGTATATACTGTTTTCTATTTTGAGTTGGCCGATGATATCTACTCAGTACCCGTGTTTTGTACTGACCCCTACTTTTATGTATTCTTCTTTGTTATTTGTGGAGTGCAGCAAACGTGCCGTCGTCTTCGACTCAAAAGTAATTCAAGCCAGTCTTTACTACATCGGAAATTCAGGGTGAGCTAATGCTTCTAGCTTGAACTGGATCTTCTTCTTCAAGTCTTGATGCCTTGTGCTTTCGGCATGGACTAGCTTTTACTTGTTTTAGCTTTTAGAATACTCTTAGTTTAGTAATTTGATTATAGATGTTCTTGTGGTGATGACTTCCAGATTTTGGGGATAATAATAGTTATTGATTTGATTTTATTAATAAGTTAAGTCTTCTGCATTACTTTCTGTCGATATTATATTGAAATGTTAAGATTTAGATTGGTTGGTTCGCTCACATAGGAGGGTAAATGTGGGTGCCAGTCGCGGCCCGGTTTTGGGTTGTGACAACCTCATTCTTAATTTGGGAAATTTAACCTTTACCAACATATATCATATGAGCATCATGAATCCAGTGTCTATCCCACATCAAAAAGAGGTGGAATCACCGGTCGAAATGACATGAACATGCTAGCGTATATAGGGAGTCGAACCTTTCTAGATTCCTATATTGGCAGTATAGGTTCAAAGACTAGAATATATAAGGATACCCATACTCGGCATGTCGGACAGTCTCATCTCAATAGAGTTACGTGAACCTCTGCCATTCCCGAAAGAAGTCATCACCGCTCATAGCTAGCCTATCGGTGCTCACTATAAAGTTCCATTACATTCAACTCATACGCCATTGAAGTTGGCTTCTAGTAAGAGGACATCAGAGCTCAATAGATGATTTATCATCTCATCATTAGTATTAAGCATACATTACTCTCAATACTTTCGTTAGAGTGTTCATAGAGACTGGTCTCTTCATTAGCTTTACACTCTCATAGGTGAGTACATTTTGGTAATATTTACTTAGGCTCATTTTAGATTGCTCTCATCTTTCACATTAGCCTCTTATCATGTTGTCACCACATTCATTAACTTTATCATATTTACTCTTTATAATTTACATGACTTCATTTCTTCTTTATCTTATATTGTTGACTCATACATTATGGAGGATTGCTTCTTCATTGAGACTAACTTACTCTATTGATGACTGGTAATCCTTACTTTAAATTGATCAAATGTTAATTTTCCTTACATACCATCCTTTGGTGTTAATGAGACTGGCTCACACATTCTAACATCTTCGTAAGTGAGTATTTTTTTAACATAGTAGCTTAGGTGTAAGTGAGACTTGTCTCACTTCCTTTAACACCCCATTCTGGTCACTTACTTACTTTAGACCCCTAAAATTATGTTATAACTCACGTTACATATTTTAGTGTAGTAGATTCATATCATCGTTTATGGACGATGAGCACTTCATTATATGAGTTTCATGAGTTCATATGTCATTCTTTTAGAGCATGTTAGAAGTTGTCCCAATTAATCGCATGCCCTTAGTTATGGATACATTGAATTACTTTAGATGTGCTTATTCATTTGGGTTTCCAAAATTTTAGTCATATAAGATAGTGTAGTGTATGTTGGGACTTGTTCCATTGATTGACATACCCTTAGTATGGATTCATTTGGTTTTTTTGGTGATGCTTAATTTGACACTACATTATATTGGGCACATAATATTGGTGTTAATTTAGTATTGGCCTAGAAAATTTTAAAATGACTTCATAGCCAATTTATTGGCACAAGCCGAACATTCGTTCAAATATAGTTTCATGAGATTGTTATTAGCCAATTTTTCCATCAATATTTAAACACAATAATGTAAGCCAATTCCATTCAACTTTTGGGAAAGACATTGCTAGCAATTTTACTGGCATAACCCAAACATTTATTCAACTTATGATTTCATGGAGATCTGTTTAGACAACCTTATAACATAGCTTTAGTCATAACGCTTTTAAACATCTTTGACAGAATCATATTAGTATTTGATTAATATATAATCTTTATAATGTTATATTAACAGCAAGTATCCAAAACAGATCGTAAAATCTTCATACATAACATCTTCCGACATATCTTTAACATAACAACATTCTTTTAATTCACATAATAGCACTTAGCATTAAACAAGTCCAATTAATAGGTACATGCAATAATTATTTACTAAAAAACCATAAACTTTAAGATAAGACAGAACCACATACAACCAACATGACTTCTAACCTATTCAACATTGAAATCTTAACAAGGATACTCGGGAAAGGAGTTCGACAAGAACGTCGGCAAACAACCCTAATTTTCAAGATCTTTGAATCATTTGAAAGAAAGTTCTCTAGGAGAAAGAAGTCCAGCAAAGAAACCCATAATGTATGTATAAATTAATTTATGAATATCACCTTGAGCGAAACCTTGATGAAACCTTGAAATCAACATAGACAAATTGATAAGTTTTCTTCCTAATTCTTGTGTTCGTTGCTTACTGTTTTTGCGTCCTTTTTGTCTATGATTTTGAACGTGATTTTTAGGTTTAAAATCTGATCTTTCCTCATTAAATTTAGGCTTTAATAAGTTAATTAAATTTATAATTAACTAATTACTATACATTCCCACCTAGATTGACTAGAACTCGGAAAACACAATACTTGGTAAAATCTGAAATTTTTCCTAAGATTGTTTTTCCCCTTTAAATTAATTAATTAAATATATAATTTAATTAATTAAGGTACCTATGATAACTAATAAATTTACCCTAAATCATTGGAATAAAAACTAACCCTTTTGGACAATCCTAGGTTAAGTACTAGGATGTTTCTTGAATTGTACTAGGTTAGTGTAAGAATTTATGTTTGACCCCTTTAATTTATTTAATTAAATTTGATAATTTAATTATTTAAGTGACCTAGGGTAATTAATAAATTAGTCTTTATGACATAACTAATCCTTAGAACCATCCTAGGTTAGGTAGTAAGTTGTTATTTTCTTGTTTTAACCGAAATTCGGATATTGCTTTGTGATTTTTGTTTTTCCCTTTTAAATTAATTAATAAGTTCATAAATAAATTGATTATGTACACTATCGTAATTAATAAATTACCCTTAAGTCGTTAGGATCTTAACTAACTGTTTGGACCATCCTAGGTCAGGTACTAAGTTGTCCCTTTCTTGTCTTAACCGAAATCTGAAAAGTTCCTTTTTATTTTTGGTTTTAGACCTTTTAAATTAATTAATTAATTTGCTAAATTAATTAATTATGTAACCTAGGGAAATTAATAATGTACCTCGATGTTGTTAGGACAAGAATTAACCTTTTGGATCATCGTAGGTTAGGTAATAGGTTGTCTCTTTAACTAGTACTAGGTTAGTGTCAACCCGGTTTTGGTCCTAGGTTGTCGGGTGCACTAATGGATCCCATTCGATTATTCCTAGGTATTTAGTTATTCAGGGCAGTAAGTTAGAATCTAGAATGAGTAGGGAGATTAGGCCCCACATCGAGTGTTCCCTTGTGCCCGTTTTCCCCCTAACTACCCTAACCGAATTCGGTTAGGGTGGTCCCCACCATTGTAAGCTTCTTCACATTACTTGCAAATCTGCTTGCACATGGGTTGGTTGCACTTTCCTAACTAACTATTATTTATAGTTTATTTGGGAATGTTTACTTGTTGTCCTAAGGACCCTCACTATGTCCATGGGCACTGCTTAATCTACTTGATTATTTTAAATGATCATGTGCTATGGTACTAGGCTTGACACTTGGATGCCTAGTACTTTGTGTGAAAATACTAGAACATATATGTTTTTAGCTTAGGGTTTTCATTGCAGGTACATTTCATAAACAAGAAAATTAATGTTAGAAAATTGGATCACACCCTTTAAGCCAATATTTTCTAATATGCCCAATATTTTGCTTATTTGTGTATTATATAGAAATTGGATAAACCCCTTAGCAAATTTTATATACTATGCCCAATATTTGTCAATATTGGGCATTGGGATGCCTATGTACCCACAATACCCATTCTTAAAGACTTATTGGGCTCTTCACTAGACATGTAATTTTTCCAGAATGTTACATTATCCCCCCTTAAGAACATTCATCCCCGAATGACACTACACTTCATTTTAAAATAAAGAGGGTCATTTAAAAAAAAAAAACTTTAGCATACTTGAACCTTTAATCTATGTGAATATATGATTTAGATTTACTATGGATGATGCATATTATGCAAAGCTTATCTAAATCTTCATATTTGAGATTAAGGAACTTCTTTTTGAATCACACTAAGGTATGGGAATTATGGGTTCTTGGTCATGTCTTTCGGTCTCAATAGTGCTCCGACGACATTTATGGACCTTATGAATGTATATTTTTGAAATTTCGTAGATTCATTTTTCATTGTCTTCATTGATTATATCTTGGTTTATTCGAAGGATGAAGATGATCATATGGTTCATTTGAGGGTAGTGTTACAAACCCTTAAAGAACATCAATAGTATGCCAAATATAGTAAGTGTGAGTTTTGGTTGATATCAGTTAGTTTTTTTGGGCACATCATTTCTAGTAAAGGAGTTGAGGAAGACCCAAGGAAAAAGGTAGTGGTGACTAATTGGCCTAGACCATTGACTCCATGACATTAGGAGTTTCTTGTGTTTAGCGGGCTACTGTCGAAGGTTCGTGGATGGTTTCGCGTCCATTGTGTCTCCTTTGACTACTTTGAACCAAAAGAGTAGGATATTTGAGTGTTCGGATGCATGTGATTAAATCTTCCAATTGTTGAAACAGAAGCTTACTGCCGCTCCGGTGTTGACCTTACCGGAGGGTACAAACGGTTTTGTGGTATATTGTGACACATCCTTAGTGGGTTTGGGGTGTGTGCTTATGCAATACGATAATGTCATAGCTTATGCCTCAAGGAAACTAAAGGTACATGAGAAAAATTACCACACTCAAGACATGGAATTAGCGGCCGTGGTATTCGCTTTGAAAATTTGGACGCATTATTTGTATGGGGTTCATATGGAAGGTTTTACCGATCATAAGAGTCTCCAATATGTGTTTTCCCAAAAGGAGTTATATCTCCGATAAATAAGGTGGCTTGAGTTGTTGAAAGATTATGATATGAGTGTTCTTTATCACCCCAGCAAGTCTAAAGTACTTGTTGATGCCCTAGGTCGGACGATGATGAACAGTGTATCCCATCTTGATGATGCCAAAAAAGAAAAAGCAAAGGAAGTGCATAGGTTGTCTAGGTTGGGTGAGGTTTGATAGTGCTCCGGATGGGGTGTCGTAGTCCATCATAAATCTGAGTCATCGTTAGTGGTTGAGGTGAAGTCCAACCAACACCTCGACTTATCCTTGATTGAGTTGAAATAATCAGTTCTTGGCAAGCTGAATGAATCATTTTCCCTAGGGGGGATGGTGTTTTAAAATACCAAGGTATATTATGTATTCCTGATGTAGATGGGTTGAGGTTTTGGATCCTTGCAGAAGCACATGGGTCAAGCTACTCAATTCATCATGGGTCGACAAAAATGTACCATGATCTAAGGGAGATTTATTGGTGGGAAAGTCTAAAAAGGGACATAGAGGAATTTTTCGCTAAGTGTCCGAATAGTAAACATGTAAAGGCCAAACACCTAAAGCCGGATGGCTTACTAAAAGAGATCAAAATTCCAACTTGGAAGTGGGAACACATCAATATGGACTTTGTAGTAGGTTTACCCCGGATCCAAAAGTCCTATGATTCCATATAGGTGATTGTGGATCGATTAACTAAATTTGCTTGCGTTATCCCCGTCAAGTCTACATGTTCGGTGGAGGATTACGCAAGAATCTTCCTAGTAGATATTTTGTGTCGCCATGGAATTCCATTATACAAACCCTTGAAGATATTCTTAGAGCTTGCATTATTGATATTAAAGGGAGTTGAGATAGGAATTTGCCTTTAGTAGAGTTTTCCTACAACAATAGTTTTCATTCATCCATTTCCTTTGCTACCTATGAAGCCTTGTATGATAGGAGGTGTAGGCCTCCTATTGGATGGTTTGAAGTGGGTGAGCCATCACTTCTTGGTACTAAGTTGATTTATAAGACTTTGCAAAAGGTTCATATCTTAAGGAACCGGTTGCAAACATCCTATAGTCTACAAAAGTCTTATGCTGATAATAGGAGAAGGGATTTGGAGTTTGAAGAAGGTGATAAGGTGTATTTACAAATTTCACCAATGAAAGGGGTGGTTAGGTTTGGCAAGAAAGGGAAATTAATTCCTCATTATGTGAGTCCCTATGAAATTTTGCAAAGGGTGGGTAAGGTTGCCTATGAACTGAAACTACCTAGTGAATTGGATTCGATTCATCCGGTTTTCCATGTTTCTATGTTGAAAAAGTTTGTCGGTGATCCCGAGTCCATTCTTCCTATTGAGGGTCTTGGTGTCAAGGATAACCTCTCTTATGAGGACGTCTGGTTCAAATTATTTATAGATAAGTCAAGATTTTGAGGAATAAAGAGGTGGTATATGTAAAAGTGTTATGGAAAAATCAATTAGTTAAGGGTGCTAACTGGGAGGCCGAGGCCGATATGAAATGCCGTTATCCCCATCATTTTGAGAATTAAGGTTAGCCATTCTTTTTAATCATTTAATTATGACAAAGATTTGTGTTTCTTGATTTTTCGTGAAGTGTTGCAAAAATGGCATTTTTTGAAAATCTCACATTAAGTTTTATAGTGAAGTAACTATAATACTGCTATGAAAAAAAAACTTGAAATTTTACTTTTGCTTGTTTTGAGTTATGTTGTGCAATCTTATATGACGAGTCATCATGAAATGATAGGTAGAATGTTGTTAAGATAAATTTGTTCTAATTGACACATATGTTGTATGTTGAGATCATAAGTATTGTGAGAAGGAAATGCCTAATGATGAAATGTTTTGAGCCTAAGGTGTGCTTATATGAATTTTGATATTTGCATTGTGGAAGTGGCATGATTTATGTTAAATGTATATTGTTGATTTAGTGTCATTCGGGGACGAATGTTATAGAGGAGGGGGGGGGGGATAAGGCAACACCTTCTAAAAAATCCAAGACTTATAGTAAAGCCTAACATAGGTGTCATACAGTCTAAACACTATATTCTAAGTCCATTTTCAATGAATATAGGTCATATACAAGGTTTAAGAACAAAAATGTCCAAATACGTCCGAATGTTGGTTCAAACAGATAGTAGTGTGCATTAGCCTTTTTACTAAATTTTAGGATTCAGAACTGTACAAAAATTAATGGAAGGGTATCTAATGGGTGTTTGAGTTGGTTCATGATTTGAACGTCTATGTACAACTCAACAAGGACTAACCAAGGGCCCTCTAGGAGAACCCGTGCAGTTTGATGCAGCACTGCCAGGTAGTGTGCATCGATGGGACACACAAGGGGCGTCATAAGCTCGATGGGGCATCGAGGCCACCGTCGTCCCTCACTTAGAAAGATTGTGAAGGCCCTTGTTTACCTAGGTAATGTTACACTCGACGGAAGGGGATGACGGGGCGTCGAGGCCATTATCATCCCATACTTAGATAAATTGGAGGAGGACTCTCCTACAAAGTCCTTGATAGAGATGACGGAAGTGCAGGATGGATGGGGGGGCTATCCGGTTACCCACCGACAGAACTTCAATGGGGTCTCATCGGTGAGGGTTGATTTTCTATTAATGGATTTTCATGATTTCATTTAAAATAATAAAATGGTTTAACGGTTAGATAGTGATTTAAAATAAACTTATGAACTTAATTAAGACCTTTATATATACAGTTAACCCTCACTGACCTAAGGCCAACACTCAAAATAAACTCTATTTCTTCTCTCTTTTTTCTCTCTATACAAGAACCCACCATTGAAGGCTAGCAAGAACTAGGGTTTGGGGGATTGAAAAGGGTGGATTCTTCATCAAATTGTTGAGACACATTAAGTTATTTGTTCTATTCACCTTAGAGGTACTTCCCTCAAAAGGGTTCCTTCAAAATGGATTTCAAAAAGTTAAGTTTTCTAATGGGTTTCATTCAATTACGAAATTGAAGTTATGGATTGAGTTGTTAGTGAATTGTAAGGGTTATATTGAGTAGATTTACATGTAATTTAACTTGTTTATGATAATTGTTGATGGTTTGGTCAAATTGAAGAACATTATCTCTATCCTTAACCCTAGGTAGTGATGTTGACTAATGATTGTATGTTGATCATTCAATTGAGTTGGTTGTTGATAAGATTACTATCCTATGATGGTATTTGTCACGACCCAAATCGGGGACGCGACTGGCACCCACATTTACCCTCCTATGTGAGCGAACCAACCCATCTAAACCTTAACATTTCAATATAATATCAACAGAAAATAATGCGGAAGACTTAAACTCATAAATAAAACAACTCAACTATTATTAATATTCCCAAAATCTGGAAGTCATCATCACAAGAACATCTATGATCAAATTTCTAATCTAAAACTGTCTAAGAATGTCTAAGAAGCTAAAAAGCTAGTCCATGCTGGAAGTTCAAGGCATCAAGTCTTGAAGAAGGAGACCCAGTCCAAGCTAGACGCATTAGCTCACCCTGAATTTCCGATATGACGAAATCTGGCCCGAGTTACTGTTGTGTTGAAGTTGACGGAACGTTTGCTGCATAACACAAATAACAAAGAGGAAAACATAAAAGTAGGGGGTCAGTACAACCACACGTACTGAGTAGATATCATCGGCTAACTCAAAATAGGGAAACATATATATCAATAATAATGTAAATCAACTACAATACTCAACATGTAGCAACAAAATTACTTTATCATTAACAATTTCCGTCAAGTTCATACATGAGGTCTCAAGCCTCAATACCATACTCATTTGGGAATTAAGTTCATTAGATTGAGTATATTCATTATCTTTCAAGATTCATTATCTTTCTTCCTCTTGTGTCGGTACGTGACACTCCGCTCCTCTAATTCTATCCTGGTGTCGGAACGTGACACTCCGATCCTCATATTCATCTATCCTGGTACCGGAACGTGGCACCCGATCCATATTCTATCCTGGTGTCGAACGTGACACTCCGATCCTCATATTCATTCTATCCTGTTACCGGAACGTGGCACCCGATCCATATTCTATCCTGGTGTCGGAACGTGACACTCCGATCCTCATATTCATCTATCTGGTACCGGAACGTGGCACCCGATCCCCTAATTCATCAAGCCTTCTTTTATACTAAGGCATTCTCATTATCATTATATAATTTATCAAGCCTTCTTTCATACTTAGGCATCATCAATCTTATTATATAATATATCAAGCGAATTAGGGTTCTTTCAAGATTTGGGGTTCAATAGCTTCATCATGCTTTGTTGATTCATCACAATTTCGAAATCAAATCATGCAAGCATACAATTTAAGCACATAGCAGGGTTTACAGTACTATCAACACATAATATTCACTATTAAGAGTTCACTACGATTATCGTAATATAAACCATAACCTACCTCCACCGAAGAATTGGAATCCACAAGCAAATTCCCAAGCTTTCTTCTTCTCGTCCAATCTCCCTCAATTCGTTTCTCTCTTTTTCTCTCTTGTTCTTTTCTTTTGTTTTATTCAAACCCTCTTTCCTTTACCCTAATTACCAAATAATTAAGTGTGAAAAAGGACAATAAACCCCACTAATTAACTTGAGGTTACCCCTTTTAACCCCTAAGTAATTAGACTTATTAATGTTAACCCTCAATCTTTATAATTAGGAAAGAATAGTCAAAAACGACCCTTAAAACGTGTGGAGAAATCCTAAACTGCCTGGGACTGCGCAACCTGTGACGGGCCGTCGTGCCTGCGACGGTCCGTCACGGTGGTCGTCGCAGCTCCCTCGAGCTCAAGTGGCTTGTGACGGCCCGTCACAGCCGTGACGGTCCGTCCTGTTCCTCCGTCATGACGGTAGAAACTCGTTTCTTGCACCAAATTCTCAAAAGTTGAAGTGTTTTGCAACGGGACTCACGACGGTTCGTCGTGGATGTGACGGCACGTCCTGCAGGTCCGTCACAATTTACAGAGAGTCGATTTTCAGTACCCAATTTCAAAATTCTAAGTATGTTGCAACGATACACCCACGACGGGCCGTCGTGCCTACGACGGTCCGTCGTGGTGTCCGTAGTATGGCCCAGTTTTTCCAGAATAAAATCTGCTGATCAAAACGACTAAACAGGTCGTTACAATAGATACGAATTTACCCATCGTTCGTCCCGGAACGATCAAAAGAAGAAAAACAATGGCGAAAAGGAGTACCTGAATCTGTAAACAGATGTGGGTATTTTTCTTGCATATCTGCCTCCTTCTCCCAAGTAGCCTCTTCAACCGGTCGATTCTTCCATTGCACTTTGATGGATGCAATCTCTCTCGACCTCAGTTTGCGAACTTCTCTATCTAATATAGCAACCGGTTCCTCTTCATAAGTCAAGTTTTCATCCAACAAAACTGAATCCCAACGGATAATGTAGTTTCCATCTCCGTGGTATCTCTTCAACATGGACACATGAAACACCGGATGCACTCCGGACAGCCCTGGGGGCAAGGCTAATTCATAAGCCACCTCCCCTATTCTCTTAAGCACTTCAAATGGCCCAATATACCTTGGACTTAACTTACCCCTTTTTCCGAACCGCATCACCCCTTTCATGGGTGAAACCTTCAACAGGACTTGTTCACTTCCATGAACTCCAAGTCTCTAACCTTTCGGTCTGCATACTCCTTTTGTCTACTTTGAGCCGCAAAAGCTTTTCTTGAATAGCTTTTACCTTCTCCATAGAATCTCTCAACAGATCAGTCCCCCAAGGTCTAACTTCAAAGGCATCAAACCAACCAATGGGAGATCTACACCTCCTCCCGTACAATGCTTCAAATGGAGCCATGTCAATACTGGAGTGATAGCTATTATTATATGAAAACTCTGCAAAGGTAAAAAGCTATCCCAATGGCCACCAAACTCTATCACACATCACCATGCCGAAGCATATCCTCCAACACTTGAATCGTTCGCTCAGACTTACCGTCGGTCTGAGGATGAAATGCAGTACTAAGGTCCAATCTAGTACCTAATTCAGCATGTAATGTCCTCCAAAACTTAGAAGTAAACTGCGTACCTCTATCTGATATGATGGAGAGTGGAACTCCATGCAACCGAACGATCTCTGAGATGTAGATTTTGGCCAACTTCTCTGCATTGTAGGTCACCTTGACCGGAATGAAGTGAGCAGACTTAGTTAACCTATCAACAATCACCCAAATAGAGTCATACTTACCCAATGTCTTTGGAAGACCAACCACGAAGTCCATCGCGATTCTCTCCCACTTCCATTCAGGAATGGGCATTCTTTGAAGTGTTCCTCCGGGCCTTTGGTGTTCATACTTTACTTGTTGACAATTTGGACATTTGGCCACAAACTCAACAATATCTCGCTTCATTCTACTCCACCAGAAGTGTTGCTTTAGGTCGCGGTACATCTTGGTTGCACCAGGATGTATAGAATATCCAGAACTATGAGCTTCTGTAAGAATAGTGGTGATCAAATCATCGATGCGGGGTACACATACTCTTCCCTTAATCCTCAAAACACCTTCCCCATCGATTATTGCTTCCTTAGCCTCTCCTTGCAACACTTTATCTCGAATTCACCTTAGTTTCTCATCATCAAACTGTTTCCCCTTAATCTGATCAAGGAAAGAGGATTTTGCCTCTACACAAGCTAACAATCCTCCCTTCTCGTTTATTTCTAACCTCATAAGGTCATTAGCCAAAATCTGCACTTCTCTAGCCAATGGGCGTCTAGAAGCTTGCAAATGAGCTAGACTTCCCATGCTTCTGGCCTTCCTACTCAAAGCATCTGCCACAACATTTGCTTTTCCCGGATGATATAAGATAGTGATGTCGTAGTCCTTCAGTAGTTCCATCCATCTCCTCTGCCTCAAGTTCAAGTCTTTCTGAGTGAATACATACTGTAGGCTACGATGGTCCGTGTAGACTTCACACTTAACCCCATACAAGTAATGTCTCCATTGCTTTAGTGCAAATACTACCGCGGCCAATTCCAAATCATGAGTTGGATAGTTACGTTCATGCACTTTTAATTGTCTTGAAGCATAAGCGATCACGTTCTTCTTCTCTGCATTAGCACTGCACCCAAACCCGAATAGGATGCATCACAATAGACAATGAAGTTCTTACCCTCTACAGGCAAGGTAAGGATAGGCGCGGTAGTCAACAAAGTCTTGAGTTTCTGGAAGCTTTCCTCACACTCATCCAACCATACAAATGGGACGTTTTGCTTAGTCAAGTTCGTCAATTGGGAAGCAATGGAAGAGAATCCCTTGACGAATCGGCGGTAAGTAGCTAGCTAACCCCACAAAACTCCTTATTTCTGACACAGTTTGTAGGTCTTACCCAATTCTTCACTGTCTCAATCTTAGATGGATCCACCATCACTCCATCCTTAGAAACCACGTGCCCCAAGAAGGACACTGAATCTAGCCAAAACTCACACTTGGAGAATTTCGCATAAAGCTTTTTCTTCCTTAACAACTCTAACACCATTCTCAAATGCTCCTCATGTTCCTTCTTACTCTTGGAGTATATCAGTATATCATCAATAAACACGATCACAAAGAGATCCAGATATGGCTTGAAAATCCCGTTCATCAAGCTCATAAAGGCAGCAGGGGCATTCGTAAGACCAAAAGACATTACCACAAATTCATAATGCCCATACCTAGTTCGAAAAGCAGTCTTTGGCACATCCGTTGCTCGTATTTTCAATTGGTGATAACCGGATCTCAAGTCGATCTTCGAAAGACACAAGCACCTTGTAACTGATCGAACAAGTCATCAATGCGAGGAATGGGGTACTTGTTCTTAATAGTTACTTTGTTCAACTGTCGGTAATCTATGCACATTCGGAAACTCCCATCTTTCTTCTTCACAAACAAAACCGGAGCACCCCAAGGAGATGCACTTGGTCTAATAAAGCCCTTGCTCAACAACTCTTGAAGTTGTGCTTTTAACTCTCTTAACTCCGCGGGAGCCATTCTATACGGGGGTATAGAAATGGGGCGAGTACCGGGTTCAAGATCGATACAGAAGTCAATATCCCTATCCGGTGGCATACCGGGAAGATCTGCAGGGAACACATCCAAAAATTCACGGACTACCGAAACCGACTCAATTGAAGGTACTTGGGTAGTGTCATCCCTAAGATGGGCCAAGAAAGCTAAACAACCCTTACTAACCATCTTCTGGGCACGAATAAAGGAGATGATACGCACCGGATTGGAAGTGTAGTCACCCTCCCACACTAACGGATCTGCCCCAGGCTTGGCTAGCGTCACCGTTTTAGCATTACAATCCAAAATTGCAAAATTCGGAGAAAGCCAAGTCATACCCAGAATTACATCAAAGTCACCCATTTCTAAAATAACCAAATCTACATAAGTGTTGCTCCCCACAATTCACCAAACAAGACCTATACACTTTTTCGACTATCACAGACTCACCCACCGGAGTAGAAACACGAATAGGCATGTCAAGTAATTCACAATGTAAATTTAGACCATTAGCAAATGATGAAGATACATAAGAAAACGTGGAGCCAGGGTCAAATAACACAGATGCCATGCAATCACAAACCAAAAGATTACCTGTGATAACAGCATCAGACGCCTCCGCTTCAGATCTCCCAGGGAAAGCGTAGCAATGAGCCCCATTATGTGTCTGTCTGTTGCCCCTACCATGTTGTGTAGTAGTGGCTCCGTTTTGCCCTTCACCTCTGCCGTTCTGGTGACCACCATTACCTCGGCCACCACGCCCTCCAGAATAACGACCTCTACCATTACCACCCCTGCCTCTAGCCAGTGAGGTTCTGTAACTCTGGTTTGGACAATACCTCTTAATGTGTCCAATCTCTCCACATCCATAACATTCTCTGGGTTCACGCGTCGGCCTCTCAGAGAAGTGTTGACCGTTCTGAGGTGGACCCCCAACTACAGTCTGTAGTGAAGACTGAATTGGTCGACTTGCGTAACCTCCGGAGCTCTGTCCTCTAGAGTGAGAACCATTAAACTCACCTCCCCTTCGAAACCTCTTTGATGTAGACGTTGTGGTGAATTCATCCGGTTTCACTCCTTCCACCTCTATCACAAAGTCTACCACCTCTTGGAAGGATGTTGTTGTTGCCGCTATCTGTAAGGCTGAAATCCGCAACTCTGACCTCAACCCCTTCACAAAACGGCGGATCCGTTCTTGTGGACTGAAACAGAGTTTGGTGGCGTATCTGGATAGTGCGCGAAATTTAGCCTCGTATGCATTAACCGTCATTCTACCTTGCTCCAGACTCAAGAACTCATCCCTCTTTCTATCTCTCAAAGTCCTTGGGATATACTTCTCCGTAAACAGGGTCGAGAATGATTCCCAAGTCATTGGTGGTGCCTCTGTTGGTTGACACTCAACATGTGAACGCCACCACATTTTGGCGTTCCCTTGGAACTGATAGCTCACGAACTCACACCAAACCTCTCTACTATCCCCATTTTGTGTAGTAGCTCATGACAATCAACCAGAAAATCATAAGCATCTTCAGATTCTGCACCCTTGAAGACTGGAGGTTTCAATTTCAAGAACTTACTGAAAAGTTCAAGTTGATCGTTCGTCATGATAGGCCCAGTAGTCAGACGTGGAAATGTGCCTATTCCCAATGTTGCATCCATGCGGGGAGCCATAGTAGCCGCATGTCGTATCTCTGAAACCGGAGGTGTTGGTGCAGAAACCACTGGAGGTGCTTGACCCTGATCAGACAACCCGCTAAGATAAGCAAGTACTTGGTTGATCATCTCTGGGGTAGGTTGGGGTGGCATTTCCTCATTCTGCACTTGTTCAGTTTCCCCTTCCTCATCCTCTCTTACTACCTCCTCGGTCGGTGGAGGAGTCACTGCCCTAGTATCAGATGGGCTAGGGGCTCGTCCTCTCCCTCTAGAGGACGTCCTCCCACGACCTCTTCCACGGCCTCTTGCCGCTGTTCTTCCTCGAGCTACAGCCCCAGTGGCTGGCTCAGTCGTTTCCTGTCTTTCCGTTGTTGCTGCTGGTGCGTTCGTTGCTCTAGTTCTAACCATCTGCGAAATAGAGTGAAGATGGTCAGATACCAATTTGTATCACCTAGATACCAATTGGACTCAAGTAGTAGCACGAAAGAAAGAATGAAAGAATGGAATTTTCCTAAAGTCTTATAGCCTCTCAAAGAAAAGTAAAGGCGTCCCCCTACCGTTCCTCAAGACTCTACTAGACCTGTTCTTGTGTGATGAGACCAACGAACCTAATGCTCTGATACCAAGTCTGTCACGACCCAAATCGGGGACGCGACTGGCACCCACATTTACCCTCCTATGTGAGCGAACCAACCAATCTAAACCTTAACATTTCAATATAATATCAACAGAAAATAATGCGGAAGACTTAAACTCATAAATAAAACAACTCAACTATTATTAATATTCCCAAAATCTTGAAGTCATCATCACAAGAACATCTATGATCAAATTTCTAATCTAAAACTGTCTTAGAGTGTCTAAGAAGCTAAAAAGCTAGTCCATGCCGGAAGTTCAAGGCATCAAGACTTGAAGAAGGTGACCCAGTCCAAGCTAGACGCATTAGCTCACCCTGAATTTCCGATATGACGAAATCTGGCCCGAGTTACTGTTGTGTTGAAGTTGACGGAACGTTTGCTGCATAACACAAATAACAAAGAGGAAAACATAAAAGTAGGGGGTCAGTACAACCACACGTACTGAGTAGATATCATCGGCTAACTCAAAATAGGGAACAATATATATCAATAATAATGTAAATCAACTACAATACTCAACATGTAGCAACAACAATTACTTTATCATTAACAATTTCCGTCAAGTTCATACATGAGGTCTCAAGCCTCAATACCATACTCATTTGGGAATTAAGTTCATTAGATTGAGTATATTCATTATCTTTCAAGATTCATTATCTTTCTTCCTCTTGTGTCGGTACGTGACACTCCGCTCCTCTAATTCTATCCTGGTGTCGGAACGTGACACTCCGATCCTCATATTCATTCTATCCTGGTACCAAAACGTGGCACCCGATCCATATTCTATCCTGGTGTCGGAACGTGACACTCCGATCCTCATATTCATTCTATCCTGGTACCGGAACGTGGCACCCGATCCATATTCTATCCTGGTGTCGGAACGTGACACTCCGATCCTCATATTCATTCTATCCTGGTACCGGAACGTGGCACCCGATCCCCTAATTCATCAAGCCTTCTTTTATACTAAGGCATCCTCATTATCATTATATAATTTATCAAGCCTTCTTTCATACTAAGGCATCATCAATCTTATTATATAATATATCAAGCGAATTAGGGTTCTTTCAAGATTTGGGGTTCAATAGCTTCATCATGCTTTGTTGATTCATCACAATTTCGAAATCAAATCATGCAAGCATACAATTTAAGCACATAGCAGGGTTTACAGTACTATCAACACATAATATTCACTATTAAGAGTTCACTATGATTATCGTAATATAAACCATAACCTACCTCCACCGAAGAATTGGAATCCACAAGCAAATTCCCAAGCTTTCTTCTTCTCGTCCAATCTCCCTCAATTCGTTTCTCTCTTTTTCTCTCTTGTTCTTTCTCTTTTGTTTTATTCAAACCCTCTTTCCTTTACCCTAATTACCAAATAATTAAGTGTGAAAAAGGACAATAAACCCCACTAATTAACTTGAGGTTACCCCTTTTAACCCCTAAGTAATTAGACTTATTAATGTTAACCCTCAATCTTTATAATTAAGGAAAGAATAGTCAAAAACGACCCTTAAAACGTGTGGAGAAATCCTAAACTGCCTGGGACTGCGCAACCTGTGACGGGCCGTCGTGCCTGCGACGGTCCGTCACGGTGGTCGTCGCAGCTCCCTCGAGCTCAAGTGGCTTGTGACGGCCCGTCACAGCCGTGACGGTCCGTCCTGTTCCTCCGTCATGACGGTCAGAAACTCGTTTCTTGCACCAAATTCTCAAAAGTTGAAGTGTTTTGCAACGGGACTCACGACGGTTCGTCGTGGATGTGACGGCACGTCCTGCAGGTCCGTCACAATTTACAGAGAGTCGATTTTCAGTACCCAATTTAAAAATTCTAAGTATGTTGCAACGATACACCCACGACGGGCCGTCGTGCCTACGACGGTCCGTCGTGGTGTCCGTAGTATGGCCCAGTTTTTCCAGAATAAAATCTGCTGCTCAAAACGACTAAACAGGTCGTTACAGTATTATGGTACAATTAAGATGAACTATATTCCTATCATGTTAGTTCTTGAGATCTAATTTAGGTTATGGATTCTAATGTGAAATTAGCCTAGGTATCCTGTCTCAAGTGGTGGTCTAAAGATGATTTCTGTTATAGAGATGCAATTGGCCTTGTTATTCTATTGATTATCATTTTATTATGATGTTTTTCCCCAAATTGGGTTGAGTTATGGGTTGATGATAAGACATTCATAATAATTTATGAGAAAGACTTGGTATGTCTTATAATCTTTATCTTTACTTCCAATTGTGATTAATAGTTTTTAAGATATAATATTACATTGGAGTATGCCTTATATTAAGACTATAGGGTGGTATGATGTTGAATTGAAATGTCTTGACTATGTTGTGAGGTTGATTCTGGTGTATGTGCTATAAGGATGGTGAAAACTATACAAGTGCCTTCAAATTTAATGAAATGCTAAAGTGATAACCTCACTTATATGAATTGTGATGAAAGGACTTAAACTCATACAATTCTTGTTGAGCTATTGATGATGATAATTATACAAGGGGTAGACCCTGTGGCATAAATTAAGTCATGATTGATAAAGTAAGGCTTAAATACATTTCAAAAAGGGACTCTAGCTTAGCAGCGAGTGAACTAGATAGAGAAGTGTCCTCTACCACATAGGAAAAGTAGGATCACTACATCGCTCTTGAGATTGGAGATCATAATGCATGGTACATAAAGAGGATTCCAACTAAATATCCCTGATCTTGAACTATGTTGTCCCAATAAGAATACTAGCAGATCCACGTAGTTGCTATGTTTTATGTTTTGATACTACCTTGGCAAGTAGTCCGCCTTCTTTCGGTGTAGGGTTTAATGATACCGGATTCCACACTAGCTCATGTGGTCTATGTCAGTTAGGGCAACATGTTCCCAAAAGTTAAAACGAATGAAAGGACTTGATCTCTAACTTGGATAATCTAAGGGTTCTAGCATAGTCTAGGTAGGGGTATGGGACTCTACCTAGGCATTGCACTAGTTAGTTTTGAGGGGAGTCTAAGGAGGAGGTTCTTTTATGTTTATGTTATGATAATATATGATATGTATGTTTGTATATATATATATATATATATATATATATATATATATATATGTATATATATATATATATATATCTATGTATATATATATATATATATATATATGTGTGTATATATATATATATATATATGATGACCATGTCATATTATTAATACTATTTGTTGATTAGTTCATTTATAAATATGCCTTGGGTTCTAACCATAATATAAGATGAAATGAAACATAAAATCCATAAAATGTAAAGTTATATAGTGGTCATGTTTTCTTCTTTAGGATACTTGATTGAGTAAGGTTATGGGCCTTTGCTTGGTCATTGCACTTGTGACTTAATAAGAACTTATGAGTAGTTTCTTTTTTATCATTATATGTTTAAATCTTATTCATTCTTCTGATATTATTCCTTTATGTTAGGGTTGTAGTAACTTATGATTTTAAGTGTAATGGGATAAGTGTTACTAGTTGGGATAGCAAGCATGTTCGGTTGATTATTATGATTAACTTGACTTTTCATCAAACCCCAAAAAAGGAAGTAAAATAGCATGTTTTAATAAAAAGTCAATTTTATGCATGTTTTGCTTGTGTATGTGGACAAGATCTCATACTTAGTACATGTGGAGTAATAACCCCATTTTTTTCCCTTGTCCCAAACTTTTTATGTTTCGGTCGTTGAAGTTGATTTGAGGTGATTTTAAGGAAGACTTGGACATTCTATCATCCAAGTGGTAAGTCCTAATTTTCCCCGAGGACGACGCCAATATACTCTTTGCGAAGTAACTTAGTTACTACAACTTTTGTATTGACTCTATTTCCTATTTGATACAAAGTTGTTTAATTCCTATATGTGTCTTACTTTTATTGATGTAGGGAACTTTCCAATGTTATTATCCTCATTTAGATGGTTTATGAGATGAGACAAATTTATGACTCTATTTCTTTACTATATAAGTGTGTGAAATAAAAATAGAAGACTATGTAATCTTATTATACGAATGAGTCTATGTATACTAGATATTTTTTTGATCATGTGTATGTAGAGGTCTATTCAAACCTCCAAATAAATGTAGTTGAAAAAAAATAAATACTTCCGTATTTTTAATTGAGGAATGCAATGATTGAAGACTAAGAGGCTTCTCTTAGTCCTCAAATAGTATGACATCCCCATAAACGTCTAGGGGTACGCCCGGATGTGACATACGTGTTTAAGTTCAAATAATAAAGTATGTGTATGTTCTATTCAATCATAGAAATAGAAACTTACAAATAAAGAAAACATTTAAATATAGGAGTTGACACAAGTGTAGAATAAGAGGGGTTTTAGTTTTAAGTATGACCTATAACAATAGAAACTAAAACGAAATTAAAAATTTGAGATAAGTTCTTTGGAGTTCATTCGATCATAAGCGAATATAGAAAAATTTGTAATTCAAACTATTGGTAAATATATTTAAATTAGGGAGTAAGCTATACTTTAGTGGGATAAAATTTCCCTCAAAAAATTTACCCCGAATCAAAATTGTTTCTCTGGAACTCCAACAGATAAAAAATAAGTACATCCTTCACTTTTGTACATTCACTCTCTCAAAATAAATGTGTCGAAAATGATTTAGGATTCATTCTCTAGATCTATATCCTTGAAAACACAATACCCATAGACCATCAAATTAGTAATCTTAGTTTTAAAACTTCTCTCTCGAGTAAGCCAAAAACACAAAGGTAGAACTTCAATTACAACTACAATTCTTTAGATTGAGCCACAAATACTGACTGAAATCACTTGTAAACAACATTTAAACTAAAAAATATAAATTCCCACAAACTAAATAAGCCCATAATCACATAATAACACCCCAAGAATTGGGGGTTTTGCGAGACATCATAAAAAGATAGAAATTGTTACCGAATTTTGTTTAATTTCATTTTGACAAAGGTCCAATTAGAAAAATCACGCATACCCACTTCCAATTTCGTTTTAAAAAAAAAGAACACCATAATCCTTTAAAGATAAAGTAACCATATTCTCAATACTCAGAGCTCAAACTCAAAAATTACTTTAATGAATGTTCAGAATAAGACTTTATACGAAACATAATGTTTGGAATGTATTAATAGACTTCATGAATCTGTTTTGAAGGGATAATTATCGCAGTAAGTCGAGCTCACCGATAAGAATGGCAATCCGCCATTTTGTAAGTGCAATCACTATTTTTCTTTGGCAATTATTATCCTCATATTCTGTAACTTTGGGCTGTCCAACACTGCTGAACCAATCGGCGGCATAAAGACTGCTTCTATGTCTCTCCAAATTGATTTTTTTTCATAAGGGATTTGCACACTGGAACTTTAGACCTTAAGGAGGTAATTAGGCGACTCATCGAAGGGACATGGCGATCACCAAGCCTTCTTCTCTTCTCTTTTTTAGTTGCCTTCGTTCCTTTTTGCAAATTACTGTCCATGCTCTATTTCTAAATCTAAAAATTGGAAATTAAAAGGTTTTACATCAATTATTGGCACAAAACAAACATTTGAGGACACAAAATCTATCCAAATAAAACCCTAAAATGAGTTCAAATTATGATCATCAACACCATCAACTTAAACTTTTGTTTATCCTCAACGAAAACTCAAGTTTAAAAGTTAAAAAAGGATGTCTCAAATAATTATGAACAAGACTCAATCATGATTGCACACAACAAGACTGAAGTTACTCATGCAAGGTTCAAATGTGCGCTCAAAAATTCAAGTTGTGACTCACCATTATCAAAGATTCTCAATATCACATTACTTGCTTCAAATTCAAGTTCAAGCTCAACAAACGTACTAGAATTCCTTAACACAAAGATTGATTCCATATTAAAAGGCAATGGTTCAATAATTTATAGCTCCGAAATAATAATCATTTCTCACACTCACTAAGATGAACACATGCATGATTACACCCTTAGGTTTGACCTTAATTTCCAACCAATTCTTTTTTCAACTCACTCAAAATCATAAAGTGTCTTTCCAAGGGATGTAATCGGGTTATGTGCAAAGGTATGTTCAATTAGGCTCAGTAAATACAATCCCTATGAAATGTGGTGTGAAAAACACTTCAGTTCATTATCTTCTTCATTTTGATTCATGCTCAAAATTCACCCCATAATTAATTATACATGAAACATGGGATACCCCATTTCTTTTTGCAAATTCATTTCAAAATATTTTACATTCTTCTTCTTTTCCTTCTTCTTTAATTCTTCTTTTTTTTGTGTGGCTGGTTCCATGCTTTTAAAAACAATGGGTACAAGGTTATTCCTTCACATTTATTAATTTACCTTCTCTTTTCACCGCTGCAAAACTCAGGCTTTTGGCGTAAGTTGTCTATTCAACCAAACCACACTTCATGAGGATTATGGGTGAAGTGGTAAAAAATGTCACAATTTCATTAAATTTCATCTAAAAAGGATAATGAGCAAAATGTTTTAAAGAAAAGATCACATACTCACAAGGTAGGCAACAAAATAGATATAACGTCAAATTGTTTCACTCTTTATGATTTTTACGTAAGATCATTTCAAGATCTTGCATCACTTAGTCAAACAGAGCGACAGTGAAAATTCTAGGTTTCATCACACATGGTTCACGATAAGCTCATCACATAAGACATTGACACCAATGTCAATCAAGACTCCACACTTTTTCTAGAGTGCAATATTCATCATAAGAGACTAAATTGGACAATTGGCGAGTCACAACGAGATGCAAAGAGTTCACATATTGCCTATGAAACTTTATTTGGACTCATTGTAGCTGCATATTCATGATTGTTTGGTTATGATAAAAAATCAAGTCCTCGATATTGATCAAGACCGATATTCAAATATACAAAATAACAACAACATTAAAACATACAAGGTGGCAAATTTTTTTTCAAAAGGTTCATGTATAATTTACATTAAAATTAAGAGCCCAGAAGCTAAAAAATTCCTCAAAATACATTTCAAAAACACAATTAATAGCACGAAACTCAGTAGTAAAAAAAACCATAATCACAAAAGGGGAGAAAAGCTCCACCAAAAAACATAAGAAATGTGTCCTCAAATAAAGAAAATATGCTAAAGTCAGAATAAACCATTAAGACAAATAGAGAGGTAACATGAAATAATGTCTATGCGGTCGCTCCATCTGTTGGGTCATGAATGCACAGATTAAAACTCTGAACCTGCGCATCAGTTCCCGGAGTCACCTCAGAAGGACAAGCTCCACTGCATCCACCCATAGCGGTGTCTTTCAATGAGGTCTATACTGTAATCTCAAACATAGAATCCTTAAGGTTAGACATATCATCATAAACCTCAGCCTCATGCACATTTATTTCTTTCTCATTCGTCTTTGCCTCTGGCTCATAAACTACTGTATCATACCGATGAAGATCTATGGTTGTATCAAGAGTAACCTTACAAGTCATTGGGACATCCAATATAACAATGCCTCCAATAGCGAAGTGAAGTTTGTAGATTTGAGATAGTCTACATCCTTCCTCTGATCAACCACTTTGGCTTTCATAGTCGTAAGCTCGGAAGACTCCCCTTGTCCACTCTCACAAACAGTGACTCTCGCCATTAAATCGTCAATCGAAGTCTGAAGAGGGGTCCGCGCAGCAAGGATGGAACTCTTAATCATCTATGGAATTGATGCCTCTAGTCAATAGGCTCTCACCTTAGCCGAATTGGCCAGGTGACCCATCTTAATGATCATAGCTTAAGTAATATCGGTGAACTGGGAATAGGATAAAGCACCAAGATCCTGTGAAGAGAAGTAGGATCAGATATACCTGAAGAGCTAGAGGCCGGAGTAGGCCACTATTCCTCTACAAGTATGAAATACATGTCTATCTCTATAGATGTATCCACCAGAGCTTCTCTCCTCCCACTGTCATCGTACTCAGTGTACAAAGACTCAATATGCCAGGTTGTTGTGGAGGATGAAAGGATAATCTTAATGTCTCTAGTAGCATCTTGGGAAACTCCATCACACCGACACGACTCAGTGAATAATTTTGGCAATGGCAGGGAGGTCTAGTGCTTATTGACCCTAATAGTCATCTTCTGCTCTATAAAGATCCCTATCTGATGTTTTTCCTTGACATTATCATTCCAACACATGCCTCCTTAAGGTGGCGGAGGATGAAATTGTTCTGGGATGGAATTATTGTGTTGTTTATAAAGACAAACAACAAACAAGCAGAAATACTTATGTCGCTCTTCTCAATAGGGTCTAATGAAACAATCCACATGTGGGTTGTATTGTAAATAACTTATGCGAGCAACCACGCTAATTCATTCAGGGGCAAAGTGGTAAGGAACCCTTCAAAGACGAGATTTATATTTAGATGATGACCTTTTTCCTTTGACTTCCCCTCACTTTGGAGTGTCTCTCCCCAGGTTCATTGGAGCATCTGCTCCCCATTTAATTATCTCAAAGACCCATTTTCAATTTCTCAAAACTAGAAAATTTCAATTCTTCAAAGATAAGGAAAACTTAGTCTCAATACTCAAGAGTCCAAACTCAAAAGATACTCTAATGAATGTTCAGAATAAAATTTGATACTTAACAAAATGTTTTAAAAAATATTTATAGTAGCAAAAAATATGTTGCAAAGGGACATCCGATGAAAAAAGTATTTATAGTATGTAAAATATATTGCAAAAGACTATTTGATGAAGTAAGTTGAGTTTGCCGATCAGCTCGGTGATTTTCCCTTTGGTCAGTTCCATCGTTCTTTTTCTTTGGCCTTCCGCACCTTAAATTCTGTAACTTTTAACAGTCCAACACTACTTCGAAGAACCATTCGAAACCATGCTAACAACTCCTTTCTCTCGCCAAGTTGAATTTCTCCTTTATGGTTTTGCACAATAGAAGTTTAGGCAGTCAAGAGGCTATTAGGCGACTCACTAAAAGAACTTGGCGATCACCAGGACTTCATCTCTTCTCTCTTTAAGCTCGCTCTGTTCGTTTTAGCAAGTTAGTGTTAACGATTTCTTTCTCAACACACATACATGGAAATCAAAGGTTTTACATAAAATTATTGGTACAATACAAGCATTTGAGAACAAAAACTCTATCTAAATAAAACACAAAATGAGTCAAAATATAGGACTTATCAGTATGTTGAACCACAGTCCAACTAGGTCTACCTTACATTGGTCACAAGAAGCGCATAATGTCTTTCTTAAGGATCAATAAGATATCGTTCAATACAATCAACCTTAAGTCTATCATTCCTTTACTTGAAGGATACCATAGCGACTTTCAACTTCAATAACCTTACCACTAGGTTTATGGTTTCACATAAATGACCCTCTTAACATTATTCAAGGTCTCATGTCATTCATAAATACAAGAGTAAGAGTCTTTAGAATCCTAAGTGAAGACATATAATATTCATATTCATACATGCATCAAGTAAGATATACAAGTCAATCGAGACAATATACAATATACTTAAGTTTAACACATAGTTACATGCCATTCTTTGAGAAACTTAGGAATAATCTTTATCATTTTTCTGTCAATCTATACACTACCATATCATCATCAATATAACCATAATATACTCATATAGCAAACTAGGAACAACCATACATCAACCGTAAGAGTACATATATAAGCACGTAGACATAGTCTACATGATCTCCTAGCATAAATAGAAAGAACACATGCATACACATTACTTCACATGTAGATAGATATGATCATACTTCACATAAATCAACTAAAAAAATCGTCATAATACTTCAAGTAGTTGCCGACAAGCCCATGACCATCATATTACTTAAAATAGCGCCATCAAGGAGACATCAATTACAAGTAAAGCACATAACGCAGCCACCTTAAGTAGGCGAAACCAATCACAACATAATTGAAGTTTAATTAACATAAAATAAAGGAAATTATGTCAACTTATAACCACTCCATCCTAAACACTTAAATCCAATCCTAAACCATCAAATTCAATACCATAAGGCCCTTACGCTTTGTCATGACCATCAATTCAATACAAAAACTATGATACTCAATTAAACTAGGTAAATTAAATATGGAATCATCAATGTAATACAACCTAGATATCAATTCAATACAATTATTACATCAATAAATAGCCCATACAAAATTACACTAGAATTCATAAGCATTAAGTCAATATAAATTCAATAAGATTAATATTAAATAAATCTAAGAATATACAATACTCAATTTAACAGTTTAAAACATCCTATATACCAATCAATGATAATATATACATGAAACATAAGCCCATAACAATTTACACTTGATTTCATTAAAACCAAAGCATGATCTCATAACCCACATTTTAGTCAAACTGAGAGATTTGTAAGGGTCAAGCGTTCATGGAGAACTTCATTTCAAAACATCAATTATACAACAATAATATCATATCTTAATGTTTGAAAATCTTTCATGCAAGAACAAAAGACTTTTGGTAGAAATTGGACTTTTTCATCTTTTTGGAAATCTATGAAAATTATCTTTGAAATCGTCTCTACATTGATAGAAAGCCTCAGATGAAGTAATACTATACCTTTTTAGAATAACCCAATGATAGTTGAATAATAACCTCCATTGAAGATCCATCTACAAGCTCTATCTTAACCTTGAGCTCTCATGGAGGTTCTTGAAGAAACTTTGGGAGGGAATGAGTTTTATTTTAGGTGCTAGGATTTAAATGAGAGTTTAATGAATTATATACTCTTTAACTACCCATAAAATCCTAAAATAACCTTCCTCCTATTTTATAATACATGGGGTTAATTTTAAAAAAAAAAGTTCCCAAGCCTTAACAGAAATCTGCCAGAAATCACAGCACCATCGACGCCCAACATCGATGTTCTGTCGATGAGATAATGCCCCATCGATGGGGTCTCGTTGGTTTCTACTACATATTCTCCACCCTCATACTTTCAGGATCCATCGATGCAAGTCGACGATCAATCATTTCATCCATTGGCCGTTGTTTGGGTCGTCGTTTGGCACGGCATCCAAGCTGCCATGCAGCTTTAAGTCTCTTGTTGGGGTCCTCCTCGAGGACCCCTTTGGCCCTACGTGGAGTCGTACCCAGAAGTTTCCAATAAAAATAAGTTCTTATACGATATTACGACCTACCACATCAATTTCATCAAAAACTAACATGTAAAACTCGACGAAACATGCATAGACACCCAAGGTTGTTTTATGGAAATCCTTCCGAACGTCATGGACCTTCTTGTACGTTTGACTTCCAATCATTACAAAACTTGTCACACTTCTAATAAAAACAATAATAACTCATAAAATGACCTCATTAACTCAAGAAACTTATAATTAAGCACAAAACAACAGATGAGGCACATACGTGACTTAGTCGTCGAACGCCTTGGTCGTCCCTTGACATTTCACCTTCAATTCACTTAAAACTCTAGAAAATTCATCAATACTAAATTTTAGACCATATTAGGAACTCAAACAATCATTAAAACCTAGTTAGGCTCTCACTTCACCTAAGACATTTGAGAGGTTTTGTATTCTCCCCCATTTGGACAACATTCGTCTTTGAATGACACTTTCCACTCTCCGAACACTTCCAAGAGTAGAGATTCAACGTAACAGCTCATGATAATACCATACACCACATTATTCAATGCACAATCAAGGGAGAAACATCAATTTCACTTATTAAAGAGAATCACAACATTCAAAACTAGAATGAATGCTACATCTCATTATACCATAAAACTAACATTCTTCATTACAAATAACTAAAAAAACATTTTATATTCAATATCATGCTCATTTAAAGAGTGTCTAACCACATTACAACAATTTTTGACGAAATAATGTATTAGTCATTTTTTTACAAATCCTTAAAGTGAGCAAAAATTCATGGCAACTTTACAGTGAACATTCTTTACAATCTAACAATCCAACACTTCACAAATTCCTTATAAATGCTAAAAAGGTCAATATCAAATAATAATTTAGACATGATCACTATTCATATTCATGAAATAATTAATTATACACACTAGATGCACATGAGCCATAAGGAGGATACCACACATGAAAACTCATTTTCTTTATTCAATAAAAGTACAACCAAAACATGTATATCATAAGGAGAACATTTGGAATTTACCTTTTCACAAAAGACTCTTCTACCAATCAACTTGCTAAGAACTCTTTGTTTTAGGCTTGAATAAACACATTTAGAAAAGTTAAGGGTACCTTACTCCCAATAACCATATTCTTCATCATACTCCCCCACTTAGGAGAAATCCATTCTAATGTCAACATAACATATCCTACAAGGAACTCCCTCAAGGAACCATAAACCTTATTAATACTTTCTCACCCAAGTCAATCTCATGAAGACTAAAGAATCTAAAAGGTCTAAGCACTACATCCCCCTTACAAGGAGAAACTCACTTTTACTCTTCGAAGTCTCGTCATCTTCATTTCTATGGTGGTGTCTTAAACAACTTCAAACTATCTCAACAACCACTCCTTCACATTTCTAACATATACCTTGGTATTCTTTTCCAACTACACTACCCCACCAAAGTTAAATTAAATCAACCTATGGTCAAAAACACATTCTATCACACCTCATCTAAAAAGACACATCTCAGTTTTTTCCTCCCTTAACATAATTTTCATAAAGTCACCCTCAAGGGACCAACATGTAAAGGAAACAAGGGAAAGATACCATATACAAGTATCTTAGGAACGATTTGAAGAATGAAGAAGTGAAACTTTTCCTAGCATCCTTCACATTATGAACAAGACTCTACAAGATGTGGTACATAAGACAACTAAGACAATCCAAAACTTTAGTCTCTGATACCAACTTTGTACCAAAACGTAAGTACACCCTAGAAGTTAGAGAGTCCTTGTGTAACTACACGGCAAATGAAACTTCAAGAAGTCTCATCTAAGTCACTCGTATCATTCATTTCATAACAAACATACTAAAATGAGTAAGAATTTAAAACATTGTTCACACACGAAGAACTCTTTCCATAATCATTACACAAGTGGAAGACATTCATTTGAAACATTAAACCTTTACAACATCTCCTTGAACCATCTAAACTTTGGAGTGTGCAATACTTAGGACTAAGCCCATACAAGACATAAAATAATACTAAGACATAAAGGAACACGTCGATATTGTCCTCTAATCGATATGGACTCACCAATACTTCATCTTTAACCCTTGGAAACATATCAATCCTCCATGGCAAATTAAAACATCCCATTCTCTACATTTTAGTCAAAAAGGTAAAAGAGGTGGTTAGCACATTAGTTGCACTAAGTATGGAAGCCATGCAACAACTATAAAAAAGGGACATTTGGTAAATAACATGCTTTTTGTGAATTTTGATTAATACGTCATACTATAATCATTAGAACAACATTTAACAACTTAGAAACACATAAGAAATCTTTTAAGAAACTATTCATATTTTTAGGAAAACATAACAGTGAACTACTTCACTATGCTGTGGACTTCTACACTATAAAGTGGAGTTCCTTAGATTCACTTTACACACCTTTTGGCATATAATCCCCTCTAAGATATATCTTAAGACTCACTTCAGTAAGACAACGAGAGACCTCCCATACAACCTCTATAGGAACACTAAAATGATCCTTAACACCACCCATAATGAGATATACACACTTACAAATACATCAATCACATGAACATAAGATCCTCCTACAAAATTTTATATAAGGTTCACTTGAGTGAGTTGTGAAGAAACCGTCAATACAATCCCTTACACACAAACTTAAGAGATCCTATAGACTACCTAAGATTGAATCATTCTCACTTAATACATCAATACATAGATAATATGACATTCTCCTTCAAAATTCAATAAAAAGACTTACTTAAGTTAATCAAGAAGATAACATCCATGATTGACCTCTTCAATATTACCTAATTAATCCTTACGAATACCTATGTTTGAATCAGGTCTACATAATAAACAATCTTCAAAAACTAGAGTCATTCTTAAGACTTATCTAGGTAATATAAGAAATGACAATTCCTATGCCCCCTTCACACCTTAAAAAGACAACCCTTAACTACTCTAGATAAGAACTAATTCATTTGACATACTTTCTTATGTTAAATCATTACATTCATTAGTTCATTTTAAGACTCTTTCATAACATAAAGACATATTATTGTACAAGGCCTAGGGACTCCAACTAAGCCCTTCAAAGCATATTTTGAAATGTCTAGATAGCGTCCCATACCAGCACCTAAACACTATATTACTTCTCTAATGCTAGTAGGTATCCCATATGATTAGAATAGGCAATATCTGACATAGACCATGGTAGCAAACCATGGAATACGGAGTTCTAATCTACTCCAATGAGGGTGTTCCACTTGCCAATGGTTGAACGTGGACAAATTCCATCTAGGCACATGGTTAAGGAATATGAAGGGAGTGCTTTGTACTCTAGTATTATCCTTTAAATATAACTACTTTCCTTACCATACGCACTCGGTGCTAGACTTTGTTCTCATAGAGTAATTTTCGTTAGTTAATATAAAGGGGTTCTATATCAAGTCCATAGCCCAATCACATATACCATACAAAAGAGGTCCACTCGGACTACGCTATAATGGAAACTAGAAGCTCATAATGAATTTTCTTTAGGATTGATATGATGTTCTTCAAGCCAATAAATCTTAAGCCTATCATTCCTTTACTTGAAGGACACCATTACGACTGTCGACTTCAACATTCATAACCTTACCACTAGGTTATACATTTCACATAAATGACCCTCTTAACATCATTCAAGGTCTCATGTCATTCCTACTTACAAGAATAATAGGCATTAGCATCCTAAGTTAATACATCTCATATTCATATTCATATATGCATCATGTAAGCGACACAAGCCAATCAAGACAAGACACAATGTACTTCAATTTAACACTTATTGCATGTCATTCTTTGAGACACTTAGGAATAACCATTATCATCTTTTGGTCATCCTATACACTACCATATCATCATCAATATAACCATCATTGACTTATATATTCAAGTAGGACAGACAATGCATCAACCATAACGCTACATATATAAACACATAGTCATAGTCTAAATGATCTCCTAACATACATGGAAAGATCACATAATTTCACATTATTTCACATATAGATAGATATGCTCACACTTCAGATAAAAAAACTACACAAATCGCCATAATACATTAAGTGATTACCGACAAGGACACATCAATTGCATGTAAAGAGTCAACATCATAAGAGTACGTTAGGGGGACGCTATAACTTTCTGGAAAATTTTATATCTAGTGAAGAGTCCAATAGGTCTTTAGGAATGCTTATTGGGGATACATAGGCATTCTAATGCCCAATAATGAGAAATATTGGGCATAATATAGAAAATTTTCTAAGGGGTGATATCCAATTTCTATATTATATCCAATAAGCAAAATATTTGACATATTAGAAAATATTGGCTTAAAGGGTGTAATCAATATATCTAAATATTAATAAACTTCTTCAGGAAATGTACCTGCAAGGAAGACCCTTAGCTATTGAAAAATTCATCAGTTGCAAACACATTAGGTACTGGACATCCAAGTGTCAATCCTAGTACACGTAGTACAAAACCATTTAAAAGGATCATGTAGAGTGAGTAGTGCCTACTGACATAGTGAGGGTCCTTGGGACAATAAGTAACATTCCACAATGAACCATAATTAATAGTTAGTTTGGAAAGTGAAAACAACCAATGTGGAAGAACATGTGCAAGACATGTGAAGAAGCGGCCAAAGAAGGGGACCACCCTAACAAAATTCGGTTAGGGAATTTTTTGGAAAACATGCACAAGGGACCACTCCATGTGGGGCCTCGCTCTCTAACTGATTGTGGACTCTAACCTAATTCCCTAAATATCTAAGAAACCTATTAAAAACAAAATAAACAAATTATTGCAGCCGACAACCTAAGATTTTACCGAATGAGACTAGCCTAGTAACTAGTTAAAGAGACAACCTAGTATCCAACCTAGGATAGTCCAAAAGGTTTCTTATGGTCCTTAAAACATAGGGATACTTTATAATTAAAGTAGGCTACTTAATTTATTAATATATCAGCTTAATTAATTAATATAAAAGGGAAAAATCAAAATTACAACGAAATTTCCACATTTCGGTTAAGACAACAAAAAGAAACATCCTTGTACCTAGCCTAGTATGATCCAAAGGGTTTGGTATGGTTATAACGACCTAAGGGTAATTTAGTAATTACTCTTGGTAACCTTATTAATTAAATTAGAAATTTAATTAATTAAATGAAAGGTGTCAAACCGAAATTCTTACACTAGCCTAGTACAACTAAAGAAACATCCTAATACTTAACCTGGGATGGTCCAAAAGGGTTAATCTTTGTTGCAATGATTTAGGGGCACTTTATTAGTAACCCTAGGTACCTTAATTTATTACATAGAAATTTAATTAATTAATATAAAGGGGAAAAACGAAATTCTTAGGAAAATTTTAAGATTTGACCAAGTATTATGTTTTCCTAGTTCTACTAAATCTATGAGGGACTTTTTGGTAATTAATTAATATTTTTATTTAATAAACTTCTGAATCCTTAGTTGAATGAGTCAATATGATTTCTTAAACCTTAAAAATCATGATCAAACAAATATAAAAGGATACTCAAAACAGTAAGCAAGCGAACGAAAGAGAAACAGAAAATTCCATTGATTCCCTTAGACAATTTCAAGGCTTTCTTCAAGGTTTCGTATAAGGTGGTCCTCATAGATTAAATTCTACATAAGGTATGGTTTCCTCTACTGGACATCTTTCTCCAAGAGAACTTTCTTTCCAATGATTCAAATATCTTGAAACTAGGGTTGTTCTCGTTGTTTTTGAACTCCTTGTCCCTAGTATCCTTTTCGATTTCAATGTTGAATAGGTTAGAGATCATGTTGTTGGTATGTGTTGCTAGCTGATTTTATGTGTAATGTTCTTGAATGATTACTGTTGCATGAACCTATGATGTTAAGATCGTATGAAGCTTATGTTTACAAGGTGAATTAAGAATCGATCATATGTTAGTTATGTCCGTAAATATCAAATGTTTATGTGAGTGTGACGAATGTTGACATGCTGTATTGTAACATTATTAGGATGCTAAAGTTATCAACCTCTAAAATGATGCTATCCAATATGTTTAAAAACGTTACCCTAAAGTCATGAACTAAGATTGTTTAAAAAGTATCTTTATGAAATCACATCTTTAACTAATTGGCTATCTTGTTTCAATAAAATTGGCTAACACTATTTGGTTAAAATGAATGCATGTTAATGTCTAAGGGATTCTGTAAAATATCGAAAGATTGGCTAACGATTCATACATATTCAATTAAAATATGAACATTCGTAAAATTTGCATATGCCAATAAGAAGGGCTTACTGGTTTAACATCCCAAATCTTGAGACAATACTAATCATATGATAATTCTTGTGTAGTAAGAGTATCAAGTATATTATAAGCACTTCTAAAGTAACTCAATGAATCCATAGACAAGGGCATGCCATTCATTAAAACAACTACAAACATGCTCTACAAGAATGAACTATGAACATGTGTAACTCGTTGAAAGAAGTTCTCATCGTCCATAAACGATGAAATAAAGCTACTACACTAAAGTAAAGAAGTAACGTTAGTTATAACATAATTAAAAGGGTCTAAATTAAGTAAGTTACAAGAATGGGGTGTTAATGAAAGTAAGATAAGTCTTTCTCACACCTAAGTTAATATGTTAAAAGTATACTCACGAATGAAGGTGTTATAACATGTGAGACTAGTGTTATTAACACCTAAGGATGATATGTAAGGAAAATTCACTTTTATCAATGTAAAGTAAGAATGATATGTAAGAACAATTCACATTCATCAATGTAAATTAAGGATGATATGTAACGACAATTCACATTTCATAAATGTAAAGTAAGGATGACAAGTAATAAGAAGAGTACGTAAATCTCAATGTAGAACAAAGCTTCCATAATGCTTGAGTCAACTCTAAAGATAAAAAAAGATAGTGAAAGTAAGCATAGCACCGATAGACTAGTTATGAGCATGTGCTTGCACGTGGACCTCTCATGCGATGAGGCTACCATTAAGGTGGATTAGTAGTCTAATTAAGTCCCTATTATTCGAACTATGTCTAGCAAACATAGGAACTAGCGAGTGGTTTCCACCTAAGCGAGCTAGGCATGTACCGTTTCACCTTGGTTGGTGATTCCACCCCTTTTTGATGTGGGGCAGACACAAGATTTCATGTGTAACTCAAATGATCTATGTTCAGTTAATGCTCATGATATGTTCTTGGTTCACTATAGCCGTGAGACACTCCTTTTCGGTTTGAACTGAACATTTGAGATGGATGGTGTGGGACAGACACCAGATTCCATTAGTAGCTCACATGGTCTATGATTAATTTTAACAAATGAATCACCTATTTTTCAGTGTGAGGGAGACGCTGGATTTCGTGTTAATATCGCATTATTTTATTCCTAATGATGTCACTATAAAAGTGAGAGTGATGATGATGATGCAACGTATGTTCAAAGTGAGTAATGATGAGGATCTTAAGAATGTCAAGTGCCAATATCACACTGATGAAGTTTCAGCAAATAATGGGCACAACCAAATAATATTGGCTTATAATGACTTCTTACATGATGCCAATAAAGGGAAATAGAATGCAATGTTAATTAATTACCTCAGAAATTCCCTATCATGAAAGTAATGAAATTAATGGCACAACCAATATAGAATTTCGTACGAAATACAATGAATATATATTTTTATGAATGTCTCACTACAAGGTAGGCAAATCATTTGATAATCATTGGATTACTTACTTGATTCATTGTGGGTATGGGCCTAGAATGAGTAATTACACTTTTAAGTAAAAGATTGGACCAAAGGAATTATTGAACTACACAACAACAAGAAGAAAAAGACTGAAAACGAAACTAAGTAAAGATCAATGAGCTCTCAGGTTGGGGTTTACAAAATTTCAGATCCTCGCCTGAGTGGTTCAAAAATTATTTTGATGATACTAATATCTTGTAATCATATAGAAAATGAGTTGTGTGCTTTGAATGAATTAAAAGACATCATATTCATAACTCAATTAACAATTAATAAATTACGAAAGTCTAATGACTAGACTTTAAAGAAATGGCATGTTGCTTAGGAAGAGTTGTCATTGATCATTCATAGATTTATGTGTATGTGTGCATACACCCATACTTAGTAAAATTAGTGTACTAACACCCTAATATTTACTATTTTTATCGGTGCAGCTCAGAGGATAGATTGACGACACTTGCAGCGGTTCGGACTTCAATGTTCTTGAGACTATTTGGTAGGTCCCCTTGATTTCAATGATGATACAGTTTAGTCTAGACTTAGGTCTAGATATAGCTAGTGGATGTTGTCCCTAGTATTTCATTCGTACTTATATTTCCAAGCTTTGTAATAAGGCCGTATTCGGAAAACTATTTATGATATATTCATCTTCTATTTCGAATTGACTCTTATCATAGATGGTTGTTTCTTTATGTTGATCTTAGTATATGATTAAACTATGTATATACTATATGAAGTCTATCAATACTTTATTCGTTTAAAATTTTTAGATTTTCCGCTAAAATTAACCATATGAATGTGATGAATGCAAGAAGAGGCTTGTATGCGACCTCTAAGAGGCAACGACGCCGGTTGCGATTCGAATTCCAGAATTCGTGTGGTGAAAAAATTTGTATCAAAGCATGAAGTTAAATACCATAGGATATAATTCTCAACACAACCACGCTATGTAGTTTGTGACTAATTGTATGTGAAGCGCGCCACAATGGTGACTTAGAGACTACGCAATGATAGGAAATCTTCCCTTCTTAAACTCTTTATCGTGCTATCTAGAGCTTTGACACTTTTTGTCATTCTAAAAATCTAATTTCTTCTTGTGTGAACGCGTAGAAGAATACACAGAAGAATTAGGACGACCAAGTGGTGTAAAGCGGCAGACTCAAGATCTGGCCTTCCTAAGAAGGTGCCATTATGGAAATGCCCAACATGGATGAAAGACGTGTGGTGATTGTTGTTTTTTCGCATGGAGCTTAATGCATGTTAATGTCTACAAGCCTGCTATGAGTATTAGTGAGGAGATAAGAATAAGTTGTCTGCATACCAACTCAAGAGTATGGCTTAGACATGGATTTTCTTGATAAGTGTTATGCTATAATAGACAATAGAAACACGGTAGTATGGATTCAGTTTCCAAATAATTTGGGTTAAAATAAGAAGGGTGTGGTTCAAATCCAATAGGCCAAGGCAGATTCGCAGCCTTGGCCAAATGTCTTAGCCGACCCCCCCCCCCCAAGAGAAACTTGTTCTATACATTGAAAGGAAGGGAGGAACAAGAGAAGTCTGCGGATGTGGATAATGGTAACTTGCTTGTCTTCTCCCTTCCTATTTATGCTTTATTAGATCTAAGATTTACCTTGTCTATGGTTAATCATGTGGTGCCTAATCTATTTGACTTACTTCCTAAGATCTTACATGAACCGTTTCTAGGTAGTACTCCCACAGGAGATAGTGTTTAGGCTGAAGAGGTATGTAGAGAAGTAGATGGCATAGTGCCAAGAACCTTGGAAATTAAGTTGAGCGTCATTAGATTCAAATCTTAAGGCCAACAAGATGTTATCTATGAGGTTAGATATACTTTTCATAAGTCAGGTTTATGTTTAAGAAACTCTATGTTTAAGAGTTTTAATGGATTTGGTGTGGTACGTCCCTCATTGTATGTCTTATAATTGCACTATGTGAGTTAAAATGAATTCATGTTGCTATTTTTCTATACCGTAGACATGATTTTTGTGTTGCATGAGTTGTGATGTGCATTAAGTTAAGTGTGATTTAGAAGAAAGTTCCTCAATCTCAAATATGAAGCTTCAGATAAGCTTGAGTAATATGTATCATCCAGAGTAAGTATGATTCAGATATTCAAAGAGAGCAAAGTTTCAAGCATGTTAAAGTATTTTCAAAAATCACCCTGTTTGATTAAATGATGTGTAGTGTCATGAATGGACGAATATACCTAAGGAGGGATAATGTCACATTCCGGAAAATTTTATATCTAGTGAAAGAGCCCAATAGGTCTTTAAGAATCCATATTGGGGATACATAGGCATTCCAATGCCCAATAATGAGAAATATTACAATTGTATAGAAAATTTGGAAATGGGTAATAGCCAATTTCTATATATTACCCTATAAGCAAAATATTGGACATATTAGAAAATATTTGCTTAAAGGGTGTTAGCCATATATCTAAATATTAACGATCTTGTTTATGAAATGTAACTACAAGGAAGAGCGTAAGCTAAAATTGAGAAATTCATCAGTTGCAAACACATTAGGTACTAGACATCCAAGTGTCAAAGCCTAGTACCCTAAGTACATAACCATTCTAAATGATCATGTAGAGTGAGTAGGGCCCAAGGACATAATGAGAGTCATTGGGAAAATAAGTAAACATTCCCAAATGAACCATAAATAATAGTTAGTTAGGAAAATAAAACAAACTTATGTGCAAGCACATGGGCAAGACATGTGAAGAAGCGGCCGAAGGAGGGGACCACCATAATCGAATTCGATAAGGGAATTTGGGGGGGAAGCGTGAACAAAGGACCACTCCATGTGGGGCCTAGCCATCTAACTAATACTATACTCTAACATACGTCCCTAAATAGCTAACTAACCTAGGACTAAACAAAATAAACTATTTAGTTTACCGCTCAACCTAAGACTTAACCGGGTGACACTAACCTAGTAACTAGTTGAAGAGACAACCTAGTACCTATCCTAGGATGGTCCAACAGGTTGGTTATGTCCTAAAAACATAGGGATACTTTAGTAATTACCCTATTTTACTTAATTAAATAATTTAGAACAGTTAATTTATTAATTTAAAAGGGAAAAGCCGAAATAACAAAGAAATTTCCACATTTCTGTTAAGACAAGAAAAAAAATATTTTAGTACCTAATCTAGGATGATCCAAAGGGTTTCTTATGGTTATGACGACTTAAGTGTACTTAAGTAATTTCCTAGTTCACTTAATTAATTAAATTATAAATTTAATTAATTAAATAAAAGGGTTTAAACCAAAATTCTTACACTAGCCTAGTAAAACTGAAGAAACATCCTAGTACTTAACCTAGGATTGTCCAAAAGACTTAATTTTTGTTCCAATGATTTAGGGGAACTTTATTAATTACCGTAGGTCCCTTGAGGTGGATTTTCCATAGCCGGGGATCACCCATTTTCGGTGTGGCACAGACACCGGATTCCATGAGTAGCTCACATAGTTTAAGATTCATTTTAACTGGTGAATCACCTCTTTTCAGTATAGGGGAGACAAAGGATTTCATGTTAAGCTCGCATGATCTTATTCCAAATGATGTCACTATGAAAGTGAGAATGATGCTGCTGATGAAACGTATGTTCATAGTGAGCAATGATGAAGAGCTTAAGAATGTCAAGTTCCAATATAACACTCATGAAGTTTCAGCAAATAATGGGCACATCCAAAAAAGATTGGCTTATGATGACTTCTTATATGATTCCAATAAAGGGAAGTAGAAATCAATGTTAATTAAATACCTCAAAACATACCCAACATGAAAGTAGTGTAATAAATTGCATGACCAATATAGAATGGCTTATGAAATGCAATGAATATATAATGTAAAAGATAGGACCAAATGAATCATTGTGGGTATGCTACTACAATGAATCATTACACTTGAAGGTAAAAGATAGGACAAAATGAATTATTGAACTACACAGAAGAACAAGACTTAAAATAAAACTAAACTAAATTTCAATGAGCTCTCAGGTTGGGGGTTAGAAAATTTACAAATCCTCGCCCGAGTGGTTCGAAAATTATGTTGATGATACTAATGTTTTGTAATCATATAGAAAATGAGTTATGATCTTTGAATGCATTAAAATACATAATATTCATACTACAATTAACAATTAATAAATTGGGAAATTATAATGACAAGACTTTCCAAAAATGGCATGTTTCATAGGAAGTGCTTTCATTGATCATGCATAGCTTTATGTGTATGTGTGGATACACCCATACTTAGTACAAGTGGTGTACTAACCCCCTTCTACTTACTATTTTTATAGTTACAGGTTAAAGGACAGATTGACGACACTTGCAACGGTTTGGACATCAACGGTCTCAAGACCATTTGGTAGGTCCTTTTGATTTCGAGGATGCAACACTTTTAGGTTAGCCTTAGGGTTAAACATAGCTACTGAATGTTGTCCCTAGTGTTTCCTTCGTACTTCTATTTCGAAGCTTTGTAATAATCCCGTATTTGGCAAACTATTTATGATATATTCGTCTTCTATTTCTAATTGACTCTTATGATAGATGGTTATTTCTTTATTTTGAGCTTAGTGTATGACGAAACTATGTAACTACTATATGAAGCCTATGAATACTTCATCCGTTTAAAAAGTTTTAAATTTCCTCTAAAATTAACCATATGAATGTAATGAATGCAAGAAGAGGCTTGTCTGCGAGCTCTGATAGGTTAACGACGCCGGTTGCGATTTGGATTCCAGAATCCGGGTCGTGACAGATGTCCCTTATAATATAATACATTAGAATAATAATAAAAAACTTTATAGTAAACACACAAATTAAGAAATATTTGAACTTAAGCATTCCTTTAATTGATCTTGGGAATCACATATAAAGATCCTCACCATTAAATACATCCTTTATGGATACATAACATACACTTTGTGTAAAAAGTATAGAAGAATGGAGTCGTACAAGAATGGACTAAGTATGGCAATTATGCAAAAACATGGGCTTAAAAGTGACATTTTCTTGAAAAGATACTTCATGCCTTCTTTTGAAAATACTTCATAAAACCTTTATATAATAGCATGTATACAATTTTCATACTACATATAGGAATATTAAAAGGCCAAAACATCATAAAAAATCACACATAGAATTTAAGACACATTTGGGGTCAATATACAGTGAGCTATTTCCTATTTACAGTGAACTTCTTCTTTTAACTTATTAACCTCTCAAGTAACCCTCTAGTGATACTTGGTGCAATGCATCACATTAAGGCCACAAGGAAAACCATACATACAACTTACTTAAGCCAACACATACCTTCATAGAAGTTTAACATATCAAAGATACATATTAGCGAAGACCGTAAGAACATTACAGTAAGCTACATTAATTTTCACATTTGTTTACTTCACTTCACATAAAGCCTTGTACAAACTTACTCCCAATCCCAATATATGTTCACTAGTACAATGTACATGTAAAGCCCATAACCTCACACATACTTAGTAAACCTATCATGAGACCACAATCGTTAATACTCTATTTCCTAGATCAAAAAGTAAGTGAAGACAACTTCAATCATGTCAATAAGACCTTCATCATATAGTCAATAAGACAAACATAGAGCATGTAAGAATAAGATCACATAATATAGACCAAATCATATAGACTCATACCATGCATATTTTTGCATAACAAGTAGATAATTACTACAAACTCATGCATAAGGAACATATGCATATATACATTCATTAGAACACCAACGTAGGACTTCCTTCAAGAGACACCTGTAGAGTGAAAAGGTGAAGTCGCATACCCCCACCTTCATCAAGTAACTACCCTTATGTTATCGTAGTTAGAGTCTTTTCTTTACTTCCATCGTCAATGAGACTTTAGGGAATCTATAGCCTTAATTGACACTAATACCATGGGTGGTGCATGGAATTTGGCATTTAAGAGCCTTACACCAATGGAAGGTGTTATTACCTATCCAAGGTAGAACATTAACACATGTTGGCATGCTAATGAATTTATTTGCTAGATCCTATGTGACTAACATAGTTATCGAATTTAGAGGTACATGTGAAAACCCTCTTTATGGAAAAATGGGGTGTTATGGTTATTCACTTATGGAAAACTCTTTATGCCTCTTGAGGCATTGTAATTATCCACCTCATGAGGATTATGGTGACCTGCCTTCCTACAATGGGATGGAACATCCCTCATCTTCAAGCTCACTCGGTGCTAAGCTAAGTTCCCTTTAAATAAAAAAGCATTCATTAACTTTACACTATAAAATTAGTCTTAGGAGAGTCATATCCTCGTATACATAGCTCATAGGTCATATATGAAATTTCATCAACCTAAATCATGTGAGAAACCCTTTCACATGGAGATAGAATATGTAAGTACCTATCTAATTGTAGGGTACACATGAGCACACCTTTCAACGTCCCTCTATTGACTAGATATTCATACATGTGTGTGTATACATATATGTAACAAAACCTTTCACATAACACAAAAATGTTACACATGTTCATGTAACAATGCAGCAGTCTATCGGTATAACTATATGAGTAATCCTTTCATATAAACACACAAATACACTATGCACATTCATACTTCATCATATCATATATTTAATATCTCGAATATAAGTCATATTCATAATATTTTCATACACTCATATTCATGTACTTGTAAGAACATCCTAGGAACTATCCTGTTAAGGAACACATGTCCAATGCATAGACAAGGTCCCATACCCTTTCCCATACTATTGAACCTATCATGTCATCTTAGGTAAGGAATACATGACAAACTTCACATACATTAACCTTACATTCATAGTTGTAGACATTTACTGAATATGAGAACTATATTTCATTAGACACCATGACCCTTTGTTACATTGTAAACATGCGTAATGTGTGAGTGTGTGTACATTTGTCAACATGATCAAATAATTGCTATCAACAACACATTGATGCGGCCACACTCTTAAGACCACGATTCACAAAAAAAAATATACCACACAACTGAATTTAGCTTAGGAGGCAAGTTAACTTCACGTTACACTTTAAGACTCCTAACAATTGCTATTCCCACATTCTCATATGGGTACATGGGTAGGGGTCATCAATCCTTAACATTAATGTCAGCACTTGAACATGATCTTAGCATAGCCATTTACATTTTTATAACACTAGTTACATATTCTAGATTCACGACTAGAATAGAACACTACGCAAAAGTTAAACATAGTGTGATCATCATAACAAAAAACTCATATATTCATAAATTTTCCACGACATAGTAAACAAATATATATATATATATATATATTATATATATATATATATATATATATATATATATTATAATAATAATAATAAACACAACCACAATAAGTGGACCATTCTCTACAATAATATACAAAGTAGAGTTGGACAATAGACTTTACCAATTCATCAACCTTTTGATTAACATTAATAAATAAAACTTTTTCCTTGATAATACATGTATAGGGTAGTAGTTAAATTTAATTGAAATTATGAAATAAATCTTGTACAAGTCATTACAAGATTATACTACAACATAATACGATACATCACATACATACTAGAAAGTAGAGAGTTATAGATTATCAACCGATTTCCCTAGTATTGATCGTCAATCATATTTTATCAATAATATAAATTGAGGGCAGTAATTAAAAAGTTAAAACATCATATCTAATCATGCTTAATCTACACTAGAATACAGATCACATCATATACTTCGCCATATCAAGTCCATAGGCTAGAAGAACCTAAATCAATATTTAGCAATTAAATTATTAATATTGGATCAATTATACCTAATTATCATCACATTACACATATAGGTAGTATATAAGATAATTCACTATGATCGAGTCAACTAACAACCAACCTAACGTCAAGATCACAAGTTACTACATGATAGACTAGCCTTATTCAAAACATTCAAACTTGAACCTCATGGATAATTCCTCAACAATTCATCATAAATACACATAATAGGTAGTAGTTATAAGCATATTAACATAATTTAATCACAATTCGATATACATGAGATCAAGATCATAAATCCACAAATAGGCTTAAATAGAGTTTGTGAGAGAGCATATGTTTATCATGCAATTGAATTGAAAATACCGTACAAATAAGTGGATAATCATGAAAACATTGATATTATTCTTTTGAAATCAATTTGAGAAAGAACCCATGGCTAAATTGAAGAAGTAGAGATTTGATCATGGAACTTCTTTGGATGCTTTGATGAGAACTCTCTAGATGAAAGGTTTACTAGAAATGAAGGATAACCATACCTTTATTATATGAAGAACCAACTAAAAATTTGTGAAGTACACATGGGAATCCAATCTACAAGCTGACCTTGAACTTCACTTCTAATGGTGGTTTCTAGAGAAGATATTTGGGGAGAGGGAAGTTTTGATTTAATGTTAAGGATTGGGTCAACATTTTTAACCAACCTAATAAAACCGAAAATAGGTAAATAAACTTTTAAGGGTCAGGTTAGTACGTGGGGTGAATTTCACATACACCCTATAATTAGGCAGTTGCATGGAAGTTCTGCAAGTGTGATATTTCGGAAATTACATGTCTAGTGAAGAGCCCAATAGGTTGTTAAGAATGTGTATTAGTGGTACATACGCATCCCAATGCCCAATATTAAGAAATATTGGGTATAGTATAGAAAATTGGCTAAAGGGTATTAGCCAATTTCTATAAAATACCCAAATAAGCAAAATATTGGGCATATTAGAAAAAATTGGCTTTCAGCGTGTTAGCCAATTTTCTAACATTAATGAGCTATTTTAAGAAATGTACCTGCAATGAAGACCCTAATCTAAAAACATATATTTTCAAGTATTTGCACACAAAATACTAGGCATCCAAGTGTCAATCCTAGTACCATAGAACATGATCATTTAAAATGATCATGTAGATTAAATAATGCCCAAGGATAATGAGGATCCTTGGGACAATAAGTATACATTCCCAAATGAAACATAAATAATAGTTTTTTAGGAAAGTGCAACCAACCAATGTGAAAGCACATGTGAAAGACATGTGAAGAAGCTTCCAAAGGAGGGGACCACCCTAACCAAATTCGGTTAAGCTAGTTAAGGGGGAAAACGTGCACAAGGGACCACTCCATGTGGGGCCTAATATCCCTAAAAATTCTAGAATCTAACCTACTTCTCTAAATAACGAAATAACCTAGGACTAACAAAATTGGACAAGAAAAAGACAACCTAGTACCTAACCTTGGATGGTTTAAAGGATTAGTTATAGTTATAACGACTTAATTTTACTTTAGTAATTACCCTAGGTCACTTAATTAATTAAATTATCCATCTATTTAATTAAATTATAGGGGTCAAACGGAAATTCTTACAATAACCCAGTACAACTCAAGAAACATCCTAGTACTTAACCTAAGATTGTCCAAAAGGGTTAATTTTTGTTCCAATGATTTAGGGTAAATTTGAAGTTATCCTAAGTAACTTATTTAATTAAATTTTAAATAAGGGGAAAAATGAAATTCTTACCAAAAATTTCACATTTGACCAAGTATTGGGTTTTCCTAGTTCTACTCAATGTAAGAGGGGACTTTTAGTAATTAGTTAATTTATTAATTAAATTAATTTATTAAACCCTATTTTGAATGAGCCAATATCATTTCATAAACATAAAGATCACGTTCACACTCATAGACAAAAAGGACGCAAAAATAGTAAGCAACGAACCAAAGAAAAAGGCAGAAAAATTATTGATTTCTCTAGGGAAATTTTGAGGTTTCTTCAAGGTTTCGTTCAAGGTGGTCTTCATAGATTGATTTCTGCATAAGGTACTGGTTTCTATCCTGTACTTCTTTCTTCAAAAAAACATTCTATTCAATGATTCAAATATCTTGAAAACTAGAGTTGTTCTCGTCTAACCCGTTTGTCCCTAGTAGCCTTTTCGATTCCATGCTGAATAGGTTAGAGATCATGTTGGTTGTATGTGGTGATGGCTGATATTACGTGTAATTTTCTGGAATTATGAATGTCGATTAAACTATTAAGTTGTGATTATATAAAGTTAAGTGCTTAAAACGTGAATCATGAATCGACGATGTGTTAGATACATCTGTAATTGTTTTAAGTACTGATGTGTTTGGCCAAATGATGCATTGTTGTTATTGTGAAGGTGTTATATTTATCAAATATTAATATGATTCATTCAAATATTTCATAAATACTTTACCCTAAAGTCATGAACCAACATTGGTTAAGAGAATGATACTATGTTAGGATGTGTCCGAAACTGTTATGTATGAAGATGATTACAGTTTGTTGTGCATACCTACTGTAAATGTGACTTATTGATGATGTTGTGTTCGTTAGATGATAATATTATTCTGTTCAAGATGTTTAAAAATGTTATGCCTAAAGTTATGTTATAAGGTTGGCAAGAAAGATATCCATGAAATAATAATTTGAGTGATTGTTTGGCTTATGCCAATAAAATGGCTAACAATACATCGTCCAAAAGGGATGCATGCAAATGGCTATAATATTATGTTAAATAATTAAAATATTGGATAATGAACAATATACATATCCAAGAAAGCATGAAAGAATGTAAAATCGGCCTATGCCAGCAAACATTGTTATGTAATCTATACCCAAATGTTTATGCCAATCTTTTATAGTAAGAGTATCAAATATATTATAAGCAATTCTAAAGCAATTCAATGAATCAATAATAAAGGGCATGCCATCCATTAGGACAACTCCCAACTTGATCAAAAATAATGAAGTATGAACATATGTAACTCATTGAAAGAAGTGCTCATGGTCAATAAACGATGAAATGAAGTTACTACACTAAAGTAAAGATGTAAAATGAGTTATAATATAATTAAAGCGGACTAAATTAAGAAAGTGACAAAAATGGGGTGTTAAAGAAAGTGAGACAAGTCTTACTTACACCTAAGCTACTATGTTTAAAGAATATTCATGAATAAAGGTGTTAGAATGTGTGATACTAGTCACATTAACACCTCAGGATGATATATAAGGACAATTCACATTTCATCAATGTAAAGTAAGGATGATATATAAGGACAATTCACATTTCATCAATGCAAAGTAAGGATGTTACGTAAGGATAATTCACATTTCATTAATGTATAATAAGTATGGCAAGTCATCAAAAGAGTAAGTAAATCTCAATCTAGAAGCAAGCCTCCATAGTGCTTGATTCAACACTAGAAGATAAAGACGAAATGAACATTCGCGTAATAAGGTGAGTAATTATGTTAATCTATGACGCTAATGAAAATGGTGACAATATGATAAGAGGCTAATGTGAAAGATTAAATCAATCTCAAATGAGCCTAAGTAAATATTACCAAAACGTACTAACCTATGAGAATGTAAATTTAATGAAGAGACTACTCTCTATGAACGTTCAAATGAATGTATTGAAATTAATGCACACTTAATACTAATGATGAGATGAGAAATCATATTTTGAGCTATGATGTCCTCATGCTAGAAGCCAGCTTCTATGATGTATGAGTTGAATGTAATGGAACTTTATACTTAGCATCGATAGACTAGATATGAGCGGTGATGACTTCCTTTGGGAAAGGAGCAGGTTCACGTACTCTCGTGAGATGATATTATCCGGCATGCCGGGTATGGGTATCCTTATATCTCCTAGTCTTTGGCCAGTGATTCCACCTCTTTTTCGGTGTGGGGAATACACAAGATTTTATGATGCTCACAAGATCTCTGTCGGTTAAGGTCAAAGTTCCCAATGAAAGAGTGAGTCCAGCCTCAAACTATTAAAGATAATGAAATGAACGATAACGAAGGTGTTTGTGCAAGACTAGTAGGAGGTAAAATCAGATTCAAGTAATGACATTAGGTCATTCTTGGTCATTGCACTTTCTGATCCCGATGAGAGTCTTAACCTTAATCCTAGGGATAGATGGTGTTAACATCAGCCTACAAATAAATAAAATGAATAATGTGAAGTACGAATGAACGAATGAAGCATACTGTGTATTTTTTAAAGAAGGGCCTCGGCTTGAGGTACCATAAGTTGGGCCCTCACTTAAAATGTCTTATGCTAAATCAACGATTCCAAAGTGTCGTGTATATGAAATGTATGATATATAAAACATTTATGTAATGAAATCACTTGTATGATCAATAGAGAATTGCTTATGAAAGGTAATGAATATATAGTTTAAAAAATGACTCACTATAAGGTAGGGAAATAATTCCTTAGTCCTTGGATTACTTACATTAATTCATTTTGGGTATAGGAATAAAATGAATCATTTCACTTATAAGTAAAACATAGGATCAAATAAATTATTGAACTACACAACAACAAGAATAAAAAGACTGAAAAATAATGTAAGTGTACAAAGAGAAGCTCTCAGCCTAAAAGGATAAAAAATCTCAAATCTTCGCCTGAGTTGTTCTAAAATTATGTTGATGATAATAATATATTTTAATCATATAGAAAATGAGTTGTGTGATTTGAATGCATTAAAATACTTCATATTCATACCACAATTTACAACTAACGATTTTTGAAAGTCTAGTGACTATGCTTTCCAGAAATAACATGTTGTTTAGGAAAAGCTTTCTTTGACCATGCATAGATTTATGTGTATGTATTCATACATACATACTTAGTAGAAGTGGTGTTCTAACCACTACTATTTACTATTTTATAGATGTAGGTTAAGGGACAGATTGACGACTCTTGCAACGGTTTGGACTTCAGCGTTTCTCCAGACCATTTGGTAGGTCCTCTTGATTTCGAGGATACTACAGTTTTAGTTTAGCCTTAGTTTTAGAAAAAGCTAGTGGATGTTGTCCCTAGCATTTCTTTAGTACTTTCATATCGAAGTTTATGTTATAAGACCGTGTTTTTGAAAATGTATTTATGATATATTCTTATTCTATTTTAAATTGGTTCTTATGAAATATGGTTGTTATACTATGTTGAGATTAGTATGTGATGAATTCATGAAAGAATTACATGAAGTCTATTTATACTTCATAAGTTTAAAAATTTTAAATTTTCTACTAAAAATAACCATATGAATGTGATGAATTCAAGATGAGGCTTGTCTGCGACCTCTTAGAGGTCAATGAGCCAATTGCAATATGGATTCCAAAATCTGGGTCGTGACAGCAAGCCTATATTACAGAACACAGTCGATGCCACATTGACCCATTGATGGACCCTTTGTGGCTTCCGTCATTTAGGTTTGAGACTGTCATGTGGCTACGACTTATCCAGGTTAAGTGTCCATCGATTCCTCTCCATCGATGGGGTGTAAGTCAACAAACGGAGCTTCGTTTGGCCTAGTTGATTTACAGTGCCAAGGCAGTGTCTGGATAGTCTTTGGGTCCTTCTTGGGGGCTTCTTGTAGACCCCTTGGAAAGTCGTACCTGGGATTTTAAAATGTAATTATGAATATTAACAATTCAAGTACCTTCCACATCAGTTTCATCCAAAAAAATTGCATGCAACACGTCCAAAAGGGCTAGGCACCATAAAGACACCCACATGCATGTCTCAAGGGCTAACTTTGAAACGTCTTGGACGGTTTTAGATTTTTGACCTCATAGCTTTATGAAACTCAACACACTGACTATAAGCATAATTTTTAATCTTATAAGGACCTCATAAGATCATGAATCACACATAATCAAAGAAAAACACATAAGGCTCTTTCGGTGACTAGTCCTAGAACGTCTTAGTCGTCCCTTGAATTTTGAATTCCAAATGACTTCAAATCACCCATGCATACTTGAAAACGCTTAATTAGCATATTAAAAAGCTTATAGTTACATGTTAGTCTCTATCTACCCTAACTCATTTGGGGGGTCTTACATTGAAAGAAGGCTTGGATCATTTCTCTAAGTATAGGTACGTTCTCATGTTCCAAAGATGATGCCTTTCTATCACTCTACCGATGTTACATTGTTATAGTCTAAAGACACACATTTCACTCATGTTGTTTCAATAAATTTTTATAAGCCATAAGTGACACTTTTACATTTGTGTAAGGGCTATGCCTGTATTGTTCTATTATGTTTTGATGGTTTAATATGAAAAATGTTTTTCTAAGAATACATTTTTTATGGTGTCTACATGTGGAATAAAATAAGACTGTGTAATCTTCTTATACAAGGAGTCTTTGTATACTTGTTATAAATATATTATGTGTAAGTGAGAACCTCATGAAGTAGTTGTATATGAAATTTTTAAAATTTTTCCGCACTTTTTAACCTATGAAATGTAAGGAAGAATGCTAAGAGGTTAGTCTTATTCCTCTTCTAGGATGACGACAACGGTTAATTCTAGGTAGTGCTACCTTGATGTGACATTAATAATTAAGAATCATGTGTTATAATCCTATACACTTGCAAACCATGAATATGATATTTGCAAAGAGATTTTTGTTGTTTTACATAATTATACCTCTTATGATAGCAAACATGGGTGTGATAAAATTAATCAATTGTAATCAACAACAAGGTTTATTTCACTATCCAATTTTTAACAACAGAAGCAATTTTCAAAACATGAAACTAAGAGCAATACTAAATACTTTCTCTCTATAATAGTTCCAAGAGTAAAATTGATAAAATATAAGATAAATGCATCTTGTGTCTCTTCCAAACGCTTTGTACTTTTAAAAATGATTCATCCATACCTAGTTCAAACAACTTTAGTCAGATTGCCAAACTCATTTGGTGAATCACCATTTTTATTGTTAAATTTACCTTTATTTTGCTTCAGCCTTAGGTGCTTGGGCTTTATTGAGAATACTTGATGGAACACGCCTTTCATTATTGGTAAATCGAGGAATGTCTCCACTTTTGCTCTGTAGTCGCACTTTAAGTGATGTAACTCGGTTCTCCATTAGAAACTAAAAAAATTTGTGATGTGTCCCTATTCCACCCATTAGATTTAACACTTGAGCTTTGTAAACTGTCAATTTGGGTGTAGTCGTGGGAATTGGGTGATCCTCATTTCTTGTTAGGTGATAAAATATGTAGAGTTTATACTCATTTTCATATTTTTTATAATTTTTGTAATGTTAATCTGAGCCATGTTCCTTAGATATTAGAAATCATCAAAATATCATTCGAATAGGACATAAATTACGCATCTATAGAGCTAATTTGAAACTAAATAGGGCTCAAATGAGCGTAAATTCACCACCCATTAGAGGGTCATTAATTAATGGACAAATTCAAGGGAGCTTTTCTTGATCAATTTTTTCCTTTTGAGATGAGAGAAGTTAAAGTTCTTGACTTCATGAACCTTGAAAAAGGGAATAAAATTTTAAAAGAATATTCCTTGATGTTCACTCAACTCGCAATGTATGCTCCAACGATGGTTGTCAACTCAAGGTCAAGGATAGGTAAGTTCATGTTGGGGATGTCAAAGAGTGTCGTACCTCCATGATGATTAAGGAGATGAATATATTAAATATGACTATGCAATAAAAAAAATAAAAAGGAAAAAATGAACGAAAGGGAAAGAGAGTTAAAAAGGGAAAGGACCGTTGATGGTGACTTTTCTAATTTTAGTTTTGGTGGAATGGGCATCCTCAATTTTGGCATAAATTTTCTTGTCAAGAGTTGTCTACTATAACATACCCTATCTTCAACAAATATAGGTTGTCAAAATCTAGGTCTCAATGTGGAGGTGGTAATGGATCTTCTATTACCACATGCCAAAGGTGTGGTGAGAGTCAATCGAGATAATGTTAAACCGGTACAGATGGTTGCTTTATTGGTTGAAAAAGTTGTAACAAAGTGAAAGATTGTTTGTTTCAAGCTAGCAAGTGTAAAAATAGCAGGCATGCTCTTCCTAGTGATTCCCATTTTGGTGCTCCAAAGCAAAACATGCTATTTAGATACCACATGTTCCTAAGAATTCTTTGAGTATTGCCATCGGTATGTTGAAAGTATTTGACCTTGATGTACTTGCGTTACTTTATCCGGATGCTATATTTTATTATTTGATACTCCAAATGTTGTTATGAAATTTTATATTCTGCCAAAATCCTTTATGATCTAATTCATGTGTCTACTCCCATTGGCGATTCTATAGTTGCAAAGACTATTGATAAAAATTATCCTATTTCCATTTCGCATAAAGTCACTAATGTGGTTCTGGTAGAGCTTGATGTGTTAGATTTTGATGTTATTTTTTCTGTTGATTGGGGAGGCCCAACCCTTCTTTTCCTCTAGAGTCAACTATAAAATCTACGTACAAGTTTTGAAGTTGAAGAATTTGAAAAGGCCTAGGAGTTGAAGTTTTTTGGCCAAGAGTCCAAAAAATTAGTTTCAAATTTTCTATTTTTGTGATATTTGGGCCTAAGCCAACTTGTTATTTCGTATTATTATATTGCTAGAAGTTTAGGACACGTACAAGTGAAATGTGCCTGAAGCCCAAAACGAAGCAGGTCCAAAACCCAGTCAAGGTGGACAAAAACCGGATTTGGACCCGACATCTCTCTCTCTCTATCTCTCTCTCTCTCTCTCTCTCTCTCTTTATTGTTTATATGTTTTTTTACTTGCCATTATTTCTAAAGTTGGAAGACTCGAATCCCCAGCAGACATTATTTTGTTTTAACTTTTCACAAATTCAATCAAGTAAATGAGATTAAAATAAATTTTGGAAGTTATTAATTCACTTAGATAATAGGTTAGTATTTAACTTTAGTTAATTTACATATTTTCAATTCAAAATAATTTTAAGTATGTATCTTAGCCAAACAAAATTAGTTGTTGGAAAATCGTACTTACAGGTATTTTATGTTCCGTAAAAACCTTTCTAAAATATAAATATGAATCCCCGTACCCACTTTAAAGTTTTCAATATATTACCTATTTTAATCTGTTGAAAACCAAGTTTTCTTGATTTTCTTCAAAAATTAAGTGGCGACAGTATTAAAGTCTCAGAAAGTATAAAAAACATAAAATATTTTTTTTTAAATGTAAAATAGAATGGAGAATCTGTTAGAGAGTTAGAAGGATTCTAACCTTAAAACTAACATGTTTTGGCTTTGTGAGATTAACTGATCATTTGTTTACTTATCGCTTTATTAAACTATTGCAATTCATGGCATATCATAACTCTGTCAAACGACATTTTATTTTTATTTATACATTTAAGGATGATTATGTGATTTCGCAGTCATTTATTAAATAATATTTCTTGGGGTACCTTGATGAATTGGATACTTGATAGTCAACGGTCGTTAACTGTGCCAGCCTAAGTAGTCCACTTGTTTCACCATTTCAACTATAAATAAAACCCACTCCTAGTAAAACTAAGATAGAATGAAACCAAATTCTGAAAGTAGTGCATTGTCCTAACATGACCAATCACCCAAGGAGTGTTGGGACCATTAGAAACATTGCCCAGAGTTCACAGAAACCACGGTCATACTTATATGCTATTTGAAGGATGTTTGCGTATTTGATGATTCTTGTGTATTGGGGGGGACTAACTATTTGTATGTTTTTATAGATGCCGAATAAATTCCTATGTTTCAAAATATGCAATGAGACACCCGATATCCTTCATGTGTTGTGGAACAACCTCAAAGACTGTCAAACGACACAAATCTCGATTCACTTGGGCCACCTATCTTTAATAATGAACTTAAAGGTTTGGCCTACGATTATCAAGCTAATTTCTCAGTTCTCAGACGACAAAAGGATGGTTTTCCGATTTGGGGATGTCAAAATAACACCAATCATAGAGGGAATAAAAGATTGTTTGGATTCCATCGGAACATGTGGCAAGAGGTAAAATATCCAGATCATCACATCCTGCTACCAGGTAGGGCGCCTAGTCTAGAACTCAAAGTTTACCAATGATGAGATTCTTTTAATGGTGGGGACATGATAGCTATTTTAAAAAATGTCTTAACGAGTTCCACAATCATAGTACTTGGAGACAGACTTAGATTATTGCATTCTTTGTGTGTCTGTTATGAACGATGGTATTCCCTCGGGATGAAGGGAATGACATTAATAACCAAATTGTGATGGTTGTAGACGCCATCTTCGGAGGGATTGATAAAGAAGAAGAAGCAAAGAAACATTATAGTTGGCCCTGATTATTTTGGCTGAAACCTATCGATCTCCTAGTTTGTATAAGAATAGAATTCCATTTTTTCAAGGGTACAACACTTTGGTTCAATATTTGTAAAAAAGACGGAACCCAGCAACAGTAGTTGTCCAAGACGACCCAGACAAGTCCCCTTTAAAACTACATGTTCTATCTGAGAATCCACAAGTTCCCAATTCACCCCACGAGGGATACATGAGCTAAGGCATTCTATGACAAGAGGGAAGAAGACATACAGCGGATGTTCAAAAATTTATGTCAGAAAACAAAGGGTTTCGGGCGGGGGGGGGGGGGGGAATGTCCTTTTTGGTCCTTCCCGGCATAAGGGGAATGCAACCAAACAATCCAAAAAGGGTCATGCGACAATTTGGAAGAATAACAAATCTTACCTGTCCAAGGGGATACTGGACTTCTTCATTGATTACAATGGATGTCTTAAAATACCTTTTGGCAAAACCATCCTCCAAGAATAGGCTGGGCGGTTCAACATGAAATGAAGTATTGCTGAAAACAGGTATGAAGATGGGTATGTTGATGAATTAAAAACATGGTTGAAGGATGATTGACATGCTATACTAAACAAAATATAATGCGCAGGTCAAGAAATTCAAGACGTTCAAATGAGGATGAAAATCAAAACTTATCATTTTCAGCACGAATGGAACGAAGGAAAAAGGAATTTCAACAAAAGGAGCAACAATACCAATCCAGAGAATTTGAAAACCAAAGGGCCTTAGCTGTGATTTCACAAGAGTTAACCAATGCGAGAGCATGTTGGATGCGTCAAGATACAACCCTGGATAAGTAGATAAACACTCTCTTGGATTTGCCTCCATATTCCAAAGATCTGTTTGGTAAGATGTACGTGCTAACAAGCAAGTACATCATCCCCTAGGAGGTAGAAAATGCAAGAGGAGGAGCGAGACCTTCAACCTTATGATTCCCCTACGTAGGATTGTTTTCTATTTTGTATTTGTAATGTATTCCCCTTCCAACAAAATGTATACCGTTTCTGGTTAAAACTCTGTAACGAATTCCACAATTATTTATGAAGCTTAATTTGGGAGGTGCAACAATCTATTTTAAATGATGCAATACATCCTTTAGATTTCTAGTCCTACCCTTGGCACAAAAGGACCACATGCATGAATTAGACGCGATATATGTGTTTTTAACTGTTTATGAGATATGTTATTTTCAATGAGGGTATCATTAACCCACTCCTATCAAGAAATAAGTCACTATTACTAAGAGATCGACCAAATTTCCCGAGTCTTAAGTTTCTCATAAAAAAAAAATTCATCCCAAAATCCTAAACATAACTCTATTGTATCAAGAGAGGAAAAATCACCGTTGTGGACAAATTCAAGAATGTCCATTCTGAACAAGCCAAAGAGGAGATGATTAACATACGGAGGGAGCACGATTAGTGCTTTTATGTCAAGAAGAGAATGTCTGAGATGGATTCACCTTTTATATTTAAAGTTTTGTCGTTTATTTTTCAATTTCTCTATAATCGTAGGAGAATAATTAAAAACAAGGCTCGACCCCTATCTTTAAAAATTTTCATTCTTCCCTTTCATTCTATAAGAAAATGTGAGGCTTAGATCACCAGACGTCAGAGAGATGCACCAAGAAGACCCTATCTCAATGTAATATTACCTATCTTATATAGTTCCAAAATAAAACGGGCAATCTCCTACTTGTTGAAAAAACAAATTTTCCCTTACTCGTGGGTCAGCATTTCCTCAAACAAACCAACTTTGTGTATTTATCTGCTCTATTATGTGATATCCTGCATTATATATTCTAAATTCCAACTAACAAACTATCCTTTGAGTTGTTTTCCTCCAAAGGTACTTACAAACTTGTCTATGTCGATTAAACTTATCGATCATCCATACTTAACTAGATCTAAAGGGCCTGCAGATTCTTTTTCCAGCCAAAGTTCGAACCAGGAAAAAGCAGTAACAGGGGACAACAATGAAGAAATCAGTCTTACTGACGTTGTGGTGGCTCAACCCACCATAGCATATCAAAAGGAACTGAGTATGCAACTTAAGCAACAAATTGCTTATATGGGAGAGGAAATGCGAAGGAGACAGGATATTGCTCCACCAGGTTTTACTGACAACACTGCTATCGATGGAAGAACTCTGCTATACTTTCTTTCTTAAAACATGGAATAGTCTCAGAACCCACCATCTACTCCTACTCAAAATCCATCAATAATCAATTTAACCACACAAAATCCTTAGTATTCTTCAGCCTCCTACAAGACTTCACCACCTCCTCAAAATCCCAATCCTCAAATACCACTCCCCCTCAACATGTCCATCATGAAATTACTCTGCTCCCACAAAAAAAATACATTCCATCGCCAAACACCTCTCCATCTTCAAAATCATCACACTAACCCACAAACCTTGCCACAAAATTACCAAATTACTTAAAACGGTGCAAGTCCATCCGTAGATCCATTCCTTCACAGAAAAACCACCTTCCAAATTCCCGTTCCAAATGGGCATCACGTGAATGATTCTGAGCTAGACCATCATGAGTAGCGAGAAAAAGAGTGGAGGTTGAAAGAAGAGGCCTCAAAGATAGAAATAAAGGAGTAGATCAAAAGCAATGAAGGAACTTCAATGCATTCCTGACGTCGTCGATTTGAACTACGAGCACTAATACTTTCATTCGAATATGGACCTCCCTTAAGGGTTCAAGATGCCAAAGTTTTACTATTTTGGAGGAATAAGGAATCCCTTACAGCACCTGAGGTATTAAAGTGACCAACTCGTACGATTTGGGGTGGATGAAACTGTATTAATGTGGCTTTATAGCCGAAGTTTGAGCTAGTAACTTTAGAATGGTTGACATCTCATGAAACAAGACAGTGGACTAGCTGGAACGCTTTTGCTATGGACATCATCGAATGGTTTGACAAAGATAGAGATTGTCCCTGATCCTTATTGATTAGAGAAGATGAAACAAAAATCTGACAAAATCTTAAGAGAGTTTTCTTACACGTGGCGCAAGAAAGCAGCTAGAGTATGACCTCCTAAGTTTGAAATAGATATAGTCAAAGTGCTTGTACGGGTGCAAGAGTCTGAATACTATGATAGAATCATGTTGATCGCTGGAGAAAAATTTGTTGAGATTGTTAAGGTTGGAGAGACTATTGACGATGGGTTGAAAATCGGGAATATTGTCTGTGTTACTGCGTCACCCGGATCATCGGGTTTGTTGAAAAATAAAAAAGAACACGTATTTGTTGTCTCTTATGAGGAGAGGAAGAAACCCAGAAGACCATATCCCACCAAAGTCGTCCTCGACCCTCACGAAATTCTTACCAGACCTGCTATATGCAAGTTGGTTGTCCAAATAGTCCTCCTCCAATCTGCCAAAAATATTCCTCCACATACCAAAATCCCCCCTTCCCCCTCTAAATAACAAAAATCCATCTCTTGTTTACAAAAATTCTCATCCACTCTATAAAATGGCATCCCCGGGTTAAAAAAACATTGCTCCTAACTTTGTCAATGTGCAGTCAAACTATAGAGCACCCCCAGAGTATATCAAGTTCAAGCTCCACTCTACTAAAATACCCCTTAGAATTACCAAGCTGACTTGATAAATTATCAAACAAATCCTTATCCAAGAAACTAAACACACCGTAAAAGTACCCAAAATTATCAATATATGCCTCCTCCCCAACAAGGCAACTATGATCTCCCTCGACCCATATTTGAGAAGAAGCCCCCCAAAAACTTTATTGCGCTCTTATAAAGATGAACAAAAATCTACGAGCGAATGGATACCACTGGATACATTCACCTGGTGGGGCCCAATTCGGTGGATACTAGTTCCAAATTCCACAAAGCCGATCAAAGGTCTGACTATCACTCCAACAGCGTTGGACATGATACTGAGGACTGTGTCAACCTCAAATACAAGATTCAAGATCTGATGGGCGAAGAAGTGATTTCTCTTCAAATAGCCACGCCTAATGTCCACACCAACCTTTTGCCGAATCATGGAGGCGTTAATATCAACATTATAGAGACGGATAATAACTGGTGCATGACAAATGTGATAGTCTGGATTTTTTATGAAGAGATGGAAAGAGTAGTGGCTTCGTTGAGTATCAAGGAGAAAAAGGAGTTCGTGATTCTGACACCCATAAAGGTTGTTACGTTGGCACCAATAGAAACTACTGCTAGGCCGAGGTTTGTGATCAAAGTTGCTTCAACTCAGGGTATGACAAGGTCTTGAAGGTGTTATACCCTAGAAGATCTTCCCATAGAGGGTAGAAGAAGGACCAAGGAAAGAGGCCGATATGCGAAGGCAAAGCTAAAAAACTCTAGGGAAGGATGCAGCCGAAGAACTTCTCGATTGTCAAGCAATTTAAGAAAAGCCCGACTCATATTTCTTTGTGGGTCATGTTGATGAGTTCGCAGTTTATAGCCAATCCTTGATGAAGGCTTTGGATGATACTTATGTGCTCGTGGATACCAGCATCGACAATGTAGTGGCCATGATCAACCGTGTCTTCTTAGGACATCGAATCAGCTTCTGTGATGAAGAGTTTCCCTTTGAAGGGAGAATGCAAAAACAAAGCCTTGCATGTAACTGTCAGATATATTGAGAAAGGGTTATAAATCGTGTCTTGGTAGATGATGGTTCTAGTCTCAATATTTGTCTGATGTCGACTGTGATGCTGTTAAGGTTTGATTTGGGGAATCTGGAACAAAACCAAGTCAACGTGAGAGCCTTTGATGGGGTGTAGAGAGACACACTGAGAGCGGTGAACCTGTTCATTCAAATGGGTCCTGCAGAGTTCAACGGCAAGTTTTAGGTCATGGACATAGAGAATAGATACAATCTTCTTCACAGAAGGCCGTTCATCCACATGGCTGGATATGTGCTTCTACTCTTCATCAGTAGATGAAGTTTGTTTTGAAGGAGCATGAATTGGTTATTCATGTTGAAGGAATCCACTATGGCGGGCATGCGCCAATCATAGATGAAGTCTTGCGAGCAATAAATTTCTATATGTTTAAGTTGGTAAATGCCACTGGCGAGGATTTGTCCCCATAGCCTACTATGCCTTCTGTGTACAAAATGATTGCCACTATGATGATACAAAATTCTTTTAATATAGGTTTTAGATTGAGAAGGAATTCCTAAGGAATTATTGAGTCTATTAATGTTTCTGTCAAAGAAGCGGGATATTATTTGGGTACGTCCCCCCACAGATGATGAGGTGTACATGAGAAAGAGAGGTGATGAATAATTGGCTAGGCCAATCCCTCATTTGTACCAAAAATTTCATGTCCGGGACTACACCGATTGTTATAGCCTCGGGGAAGGAATTCGCGACGTTTTTGAAGAGACTGATGCTTTCATAGAGGATGAGGTCGAGCTAGCTAGTATCCGCGATATTGATGTTGGAGAGCAACTGCAGAACTGGACCTCCAAACCAATCAAGGTTCTCCGAATTTCATGGTAGAATGATGTTATTTATGCATGTTTTGAAAATCGGTGGTAGTTCGGAAGAGGCCCGACACCCACCATTTAGTAGTTTCTTTAAGTACTTGAATTTTGAAACTCCTCCGTTTTGTTTAAAAAGGCAACATGGCCCTTTTCCATGGCCAAAGTTTTCATTGTTTCCCAAATTAAATGAGAGCCTCTATTATTAAAAACCTATTTGTTTTCTTAGTTGCTCGTTCTTATTTCCTAACTTTGTTTGTTTATGATTTGAGTAATTTTAATTTATAACCTACAAATATCATGTAATGGCACGAGCTGAATGAAAAAAATGAGGCAGGTGATGACAATAATGAATAATATTACAAGGAAATTGAGGTACCAAAATATGTTGCTAAGAAATTTTGGCAGTTCAAAAATTAGAATAAGCCAAATTTGGAAGAACTTGATACCGTGAAAATGTTGGAGACCAAGTGTGTGTCAAAGAGGTAAAAATTAGTTTCCAGTTGAATGAATCTCAAAGAAAGGATCTGATTCATTTTATTACTACGTGTCCCACAATTTGCCAATTAACCGCGGTTCAGTCTAGTGAAATAGAATTCTCGAAAGTTCAATCCTGAGTTAAGTTTTAAGATTAATGAAAATATCACCAAGCAGATCGAGTCTCGGTTATTGGAAGTGACCCAATACCCAATTTTGTTGGCCAATGTTGTTATAGTCAGCAAAAAAGATGGGAAAATCACAATATGTGTCGATTACAGAGATCTCCACAAAGCCATCCCAAAGGATAATTTTCCATTGCCGAACATTCACATTTTGATCGATAATTGTGCTAAACATGAAACGTAGTTATTTGTAGATTTTTCCACAGGTTATCATCAGATCATGATGGATGAAGAAGATGTAGAAAAGATATCTCTTATTATGCCTGGAGTGTATATCATTACAGGATTATGCCATTTGTCCTCAAAAACGTTGGTGCTACTTATACAAGGGTTGTGACAACCATATTTCATGACTTGATTCATAAGGAGATCGAGGTGTATGTAGATGATGTCATAATAAATTCTCGTGAGAGTTCGTACCATTTGAGGCATTCAATGAAGTTCTTTGACTGTCTTCCCCCATACAACTTGAAGTTAAGTTCCGCTCTATGTTCTTATGGAGTGCACCCTGACAAGTTATTTGGATTCATAGTCAGCAGAAGGGGTATTGAGCTTGACCTTTCTAAGATCAAGACAATTCAAGAGTTTTGTCCTCCGAAGACTAAGAAGGTAGTGATTAGATTCTTAGGGGGGTTTAACTGCATTAGTCTATTCATAGCTCAATCAACTATGGTATGTGAGCCTATCTTCAAGCTGTTGATGAAAGATTCCTTAATAAAGAAGATCGAAGAATGTCAGACAACTTTCGACGCCATCAAGAATTATTTGTGTAATCCATTTGTGTTGGTTCCTCCATGAGAAAAGAGTGAATTGTTGTTTTACTTGTCCATCTCAGATATTGCATTTGGATGCCTACTTGGTCAACAGGATTTGACAAGGAAGAACGACCGAGCTATATATTATTTGAGCAGGAAATTCATTTCATACGAGGCTCGTTCTACTTTTTTGGAAAAACCATGTTGTACTTTGACATGGATTGCTCAAAAGATGATACATTATTTGTCTTCTTATACCACATACCTCATTTCTTGGATGGACCCATTAAAGTACATTTACCAGAAAGTGATGCCGACTGGAAAATTGGCTAAATGGCAAATGCTCTTGAGTGAAGTGGATATTGTGTATGTGACCCAGAAGGCGATAAAAGCACAAGCCTTGTCTAATCATCTTGCGGAAAATCTTGTTTATGAAGTGTATGAACCGCTCAAGACTTATTTCCCGAAAGAAGAGGTATCGTTTGTGGGTTAAGATATTTCTGAAGCATCTCTGGGTTGGAGGTTATTCTTTGATGGACTTGCACATCACCAAGGAGAATGTATTGGAGTGGTCTTAGTGTCAGAATCCTGACTGCACTATCCTATAGCAGCTAAGCTCAAGTTTAATTGCACGAATAACATGGGCGAATATGATGCATGCATCCTTCGTTTGAAGATGGCAATTGAAATAAGCATCTACGAGCTATTGGTTATTGGAGATTCAAATTTGTTGATTTATCAGGTTATAGGAGAATGGGTTGTCAAGAACCCAAAGATCAAGCCGTATGTGCAATATATACGGAAGTTGTTCAGAAGATTCTATAAGACTGAATTTAGATATACTCCCAGAACACAGAATGAGTTGGATGATGCTCTTGCACCATTGCCTTAATGATCAAACGTCCGGATACTGAATATATATATTGATCCTCTTGATATAGAGCTGAAAGAACATTCGGTCCATTGTTCATATGTTGAAACAGAACAAGATGGTTTGCCATGGTATTTTTATATAAAGAAGTACTTAGAATCCGCAGCTCATCCTGAGAGTTCAATGTTTAACCAGATAAGGTCAATATGTTGTTTGGCCCTCAACTTCTTTCTAAGTGGGGAAATCCTTTACAGGAGGACCCCAGATTTAGGTATGCTCAGATTTATTAATGCTCTTAAATATGCAAAGCTTATTGAACATGTACAAGCAGGAGTTTGCGGTTACGCACATGAATAGACTCACATTAGCATGGAAGATCCTTCAAACCGGTTATTTTTTATGACCATGGAGCATGATTGATGCAAGTTTCTGCAGAAATGTCATAAATACAAGTGCATGGTGATTTGATCTAAGTGCTGCCTCACGAAATCAATGCTATGAGTTCACCTTAGCCTTTCATAGCTTGGGGCATAGATGTCATTGGTCCAATAGACCCAACCGCCTCTAACGGACGCAGATTCATTTTCGTTGGCATTGAATATTTCACAAACTAGGTGGAAGCATGTTCTTACAACGGTAACCAACAAATTTGTAGATGGTTTTGTTTGCAATAATGTGATATGTAGGTTTGGAGTACCAAAATCCATCACTACTGATAATTGTGTGAATATCAACAATCACTTGATTCAACAATCATTTGATGAGAGATATATGTGATTAGTTTAAGATTACCCATCAAAACTCAACGGCCTATCATCCTCAGATAAATGGGGTTGTAGCGGCCGCCAAAAGAACATTAAGAAGATTTTGAGGAAAATGATTGAAAATTACCGAGGTCAGCAAGACATGTTGCCATATGCTTTAATGGGATATTGAACATTGTCAAAACGTCGATTGGAGCTACTCCATATTTGCTTGTACATCGAACAAAAGCATTCATAACCGCTCAAGTCGAGATATCGTCTTTCAAAATCATCCAAGAAGTTGAGCTGTGTAATGTTGAATGGGTCAGCAAGAGGATCAAGTAGTTAACCTTGATTGATGAGAATAGAATGGTGTCTATTTTTATGGTCAACTATATCGATAGAGGATGATTCGAGCTTTTTACAAGAGAGTAAGACCCAGAAATTTTTAAATCGGTCAGTCGGTCCTGAAAAGCATTTTCCTTCATCGGGATGATTATAAAGGAAAATTTATGCCGAATTGGAAAGGACCTTACATGGTTCGCAAGGTATCATCTGGAGGTGCCTTAATCCTGTCGGAGATGGATGACACCAGATGGTTGAAACCAATCCACTAAGATGTTGTCAAAAGATACTATGTGTGAAATTTGAGTTTGCACTTCTGTCATTTACTTGTAATTGTTATATTTGCCTATATTTTCTTAGATTAAAATTGTATCCCTTTTGTAATGAACTACGTGTGACCTGAATTCTCAAAAATAAGTTACGTAGGTGGACTATGTCGTCCTCGGTCATCTTATTTTCCCCTTCAAATATTTTTTTGTTTGTACTACGTTTGACTTGGATAATCATAAATGAGATACGTAGGTGGCCTATGTCATCCGCGGTCGGTTTCTATGTAAATCTCTTATTGTGGTTAACCTTTGAGGGAACTACGTTTGACCTGATTTCCACCTCAAGGGATCTGGAGGCACCACAAGGGTTCAGTAATATCTCTCGTAATATTTCTATTTTTCTTTACTATAGAAACTGGGACATATATCTTGAGAGGGACTCAAAGATTCTCGAGAAGAAGATGTTTTCCTCAATAAGTTGAGACTAAAGTTACCTTGAAGTTTGCAACTGGGATAGAATTTTTTAGAGGATAAAAAAAATTCAGTGATGTACTCACCAGCAGTTAAAGATAAGTCGAGTTATGTAACTGGAACGGAAATTTTGAGGAAGGCCTCAAAATTTGAACATAGTTTTATTGGCAGTTTAGAATGACTTGGAATAATCCTCAGCGAATAATAAAATAGATCTCCAAGCATCAGACTCAAAGAAGTTCATTAAACTTGAGGAAACATGATACTTGGTTGTATTCTTTTTCAAATACTACTTTTCAAAAATTTATTTTTTCTTTAGATTTTTCCCTTTATGTTTCATTTGTTTTGGAATAAAACATTTTGTCTTATTTATCAAGAGTTGGGAGGTAGGAAAATCAACCGAAGATAGCAGGACAAGGAGCAGACAACTGAAAAAATTGACACAAATCAGTTAGTTTTAAAACTAATGATTTTTCTGTGAATGCAAGTTTATAGGTTTGCTCAGAAATCAGAAAATTCCTCCTATCGATGAATATGGCAAAGTCAAAGGGCGAAGAGCTCCCAAAATTTAATTGTTTTTCTGTGGATGCAGGGATTATTTTATATTGCTTATGTCAAATACTTGTGGACGTGAACAACATTATTTCATCTTATTCCCAAAAGCATAAAGTCTTTAATGGAAATACAACTATCTTCAAAGATGAACCACATGAAAACTCCAAAAAAAATGTTTTACATTTTTCATCGAGGATGTTTTCTATATCCTTTTATAAGACATGATAGTATGACTACCCGAAGGGTTATTTTAATCGTGTTATAAATTTAGATGATACACTACGTGGAGGGTCAGTTTATCGTAAATTCTACTGAGACGATATCATCTATCAAAAAGGCACCTAGAAGACAATATGTCGCTCGATTGAAGCGATATCTTCGTTTGGTAAAAGGGATGGCATCAAGAGAAGGATATTCATGCATCGCGAGAAGATATTGATGCATAGCAAGTTAATATTCATTCATTGTGGAAAAAAATGCATTGCGAGAAGATATTCATGTGTCGCACATAAACATACATTGCGGAAAATCATACATCGCAAGAAGATATTCATGCCTCACAGAAAATCATGCATCGGGGGAAGATATTCATGCCTCAAGAAAAAACGCATGCACCGCATTAAGATATTCATGCATCAAAGAAAATCACGTATCATAAATTAATATTCATGCATATGCGGAAAAACATGCATAATTAGTCAATATTCATGCATTGCAAAAAATCATGCATCAAAAATTAATATTCATGCATTTAAAAATCATGCAACGCAAGTTAATCTGTGGAAAAGTCATGCATTGCGGGAAGATATTCATGCCTCGCGGAAAATTTCATGCACCACAAGTTAATATTTATGCATTGTTTAAAATCATGATTCATGAGAAGATATTTATGCATTACGAGAAAATTTCATGAATCATGAAAAATTATGCATTGCGAACAAGAAGTCATGCATTTCAAGAGAAATATCATACATCGCGGAAAAATCATGCATTACAGAGAAGAAATCATGCATTGCAAGAGAAAAAATTCATGCATCGCAAAAAGGAGGTCACACATGCAAGTGTAACGACCTGTTTAGTCGTTTTGAGCAGCAGATTGAAATTCTGGAAAAACTGGCTGGGACGACGGAAGTAGTGACGGACCGTCGCAGCCACGACGGCCCGTCATGGATGTTTCGTCCCATGACACTTAGAGTTCTGAAATTGGGTACTGAAAATTGACTCTCTGTAAATTGTGACGGACCTGCAGGACGAGCCGTCACATCCACGACGAACCGTCGTGAGGTTCAGTTGCAAAACACTTCAACGTTTGAGAATTTGGTTCGAGAAACGAGTTTCTGACCGCCATGACGGACGTGCAGGACGGACCGTCACAGGCGTGATGGACCGTCACAGCGTCCGTGGTAACGACGGAAAACCTGGGCAGGCACGACGGCCTGTGCGACGGACCGTCGCACCCACGACGGCCCGTCACAGGTTGTGCAGTCCCAGGCAATTTAGGATTTCTTTCCTCGTTTTAAGGGTCGTTTTTGATTATTCTTTCCTTAATTATAAGGATTGAAGGGTAACATTAATAAGTCTAATTACTTAGGGGTTAAAAGGGGTAACCTTAAGTGAATTAGTGGGGTTTTATTGTCCTTTTTCACACTTAATTATATGATTAATTAGGGTAAAGGAAAGAGGGTTTGAATAAAACAAAAGAGAAAGAACAGAAAGGGAGAGAGAGCAGATCGATCGAGAGAGAGGAGAATAGCAAGCTTGGAAATTTCTGGTTGATTCCAATTCTTCGGTGGAGGTAGGTTATGGTTTTATATTACGATAATCGTAGTGAACTCTTAATAGTGAATATTATGTGTTGATAGTATTGTGAAATGTCTATGTACTTAAATTGTATGCTTGCATGATTATGATTATGAAATTGTGATAAATTAACAAGCATGATGAAGCTATTGAATCCCAAATCTTGAAAGAACCCTAATTCTCTTGATATATTATATAATAAGATTGATGATGCCTTAGTATGAAAGAAGGCTTGATAAATTATTATAATGATAATGAGGATGCCTTAGTATAAAAGAAGGCTTGATGAATTAGGGGATCGGGTGCCACGTTCCGGTACCAGGATAGAATGAATATGAGGATCGGAGTGTCACGTTCCGACACCAGGATAGAATATGAGGATCGGGTGCCACGTTCCGGTACCAGGATAGAATGAATATGAGGATCGGAGTGTCACGTTCCGACACCAGGATAGAATATGAGGATCGGGTGCCACGTTCCGGTACCAGGATAGAATGAATATGAGGATCGGAGTGTCACGTTCCGACACCAGGATAGAAAATATGAGATCGGGTGCCACGTTCCGGTACCAGGATAGAATGAATATGAGGATCGGAGTGTCACGTTCCGACACCAGGATAGGATTAGAGGAGCGGAGTGTCACGTACCGACACAAGAGGAAGAAAGATAATGAATCTTGAAAGATAATGAATATACTCAATCTAATGAACTTAATTTCCCAAATGAGTATGGTATTGAGGCTTGAGACCTCATGTGTGAACTTGACGGAAATTGTTAATGATAAAGTAATTGCTGTGCTACATGTTGAGTATTGTAATTGATTTACATTATTATTGATATATATTGTTCCCTATTTTGAGTTGACCGATGATATCTACTCAGTACGTGTGGTTGTACTGACCCCCTACTTTTATGTTTCCCTTTGTTATTTTGTAATGCAGCAAACGTTCCGTCAACTTCGACTCGCAGCAGTAGATCAAGCCAGTCTTCACTCCATCGGAAATTCAGGGTGAGCTAATGCGTCTAGCTTGGACTGGGTCTTCTTCTCAGTCTTGATGCCTTGAACTTCCGGCATGGACTAGCTTTTTAGTTATATTTTGTTCTTAGACATTCCTAGTTTAGTAATTTGAGGTAGATGTTCTTGTGATGATGACTTCCAGATTTTGGGATAATATTAATAATAATAGTTTTGAGTTGTTTTTATTAATGAGTTTAAGTCTTCCGCATTACTTTTGTTGATATTGTATTAAAATGTTAAGGTTAGATGGGTTGGTTCGCTCACATCGGAGGGTAAATGTGGGTGCCAGTCGCGTCCCCGATTTGGGTCGTGACAGACTTGGTATCAGAGCATTAGGTTCATTGGTCTCATCACACAAGAACAGGTCTAGTAGAGTCTTAAAGAACGGTAGGGGGACGCCTTTACTTTTCTTTGAGAGGCTATAAGACTTTAGGAAAATTCCATTCTTTCATTCTTTCTTTCGTGCTACTACTTGAGTCCAATTGGTATCTAGGTGATACAAATTGGTATCTGACCATCTTCATTCTATCTCGCAGATGGTTAGAACTAGAGCAACGACCGCACCAGCAGCAACAACGGAAAGACAGGAAACTACTGAGCCAGCCACTGGGGCTGTGGCTCGAGGAGGGTAACGGCAAGAGGCCGTGGAAGAGGTCGTGGGAGGACGTCCTCTAGAGGAGAGGAGGACGAGCCCCTAGCCCATCTAATACTAGGGCGGTGACTCCTCCACCGACTGAGGATGTAGTAAGAGAGGGTGAGGAAGGGGAAACCGAACAGGGGCAGAATGAGGAAATGCCACCCCAACCTACCCCAGAGATGATCAACCAAGTACTTGCTTATCTTAGCGGGTTGTCTGATCAGGGTCAAGCACCTCCAGTGGTTTCTGCACCAACACCTCCGGTTTCAGAGATACGACATGCGGCTACTATGGCTCCCCGCATGGATGCAACATTGGGAATAGGCACATTTCCACGTCTGACTACTGGGCCTATTATGACCAACGATCAACATGAACTTTTTAGCAAGTTCTTGAAACTAAAACCTCCAGTCTTCAAGGGTGCAGAATCTGAGGATGCTTATGATTTTCTGGTTGATTGTCATGAGCTACTACACAAAATGGGGATAGTAGAGAGGTTTGGTGTCGAGTTCGTGAGCTATCAGTTCCAAGGGAACGCCAAAATGTGGTGGCGTTCACATGTTGAGTGTCAGCCAACAGAGGCACCACCTATGACTTGGGAATCATTCTCTACCCTATTTATGGAGAAATATATCCCAAGACTTTGAGAGATAGAAAGGAGGGATGAGTTCTTGAGTTTGGAGCAAGGTAGAATGACGGTTAATGCATACGAGGCTAAATTTCCGCGCACTATCCAGATATGCCACCCAACTCTGTTTCAGTCCACAAGAACGGATCGCCGTTTTGTGAAGGGGTTGAGGTCAGAGTTGCGGATTTCAGCCTTACAGATAGCGGCACACAGCAACATCCTTCCATGAGGTGGTAGACTTTGTGATAGAGGTGGAAGGAGTGAAACGGATGACTTCACCACAACGTCTACATCAAAGAGGTTTCGAAGGGGAGGTGAGTATAATGGTTCTTATTCTAGAGGACAGAACTCCGGAGGTCACTCAAATCGACCAATACAGTCTTCACTACAGACTGTAGTTGGGGGTCCACCCCAGAACGGTCAACACTTCTCTGAGAGGCCGACGCGTGAACCCAGAGAATTTTATGGGTGTGGAGAGATTGGGCACATTAAGAGGTACTGTCCAAACCAGAGTTACAGACCCCCAATGGCTAGAGGAAGAGGTGGTAATGGTAGAGGTCGTTATTCTGGAGGGCGTGGTGGCCGAGGTAATGGTGGTCACCAAAACGGCAGAGGTGAAGGGCAAAACGGAGCCACTACTACACAACATGGTAGGGGCAACGGACAGACAAATAATGGGCCCATTGTTATGCTTTCCCTGGGAGATCTGAAGCGGAGGCGTCTGATGCTGTTATCACAGGTAATCTTTTGGTTTGTGATTGCATGGCATCTGTGTTATTTGACCCTGGCTCCACGTTTTCTTATGTATCTTCATCATTTGCTAACGGTCTAAATTTACATTGTGAATTACTTGACATACTATTCGTGTTTCTACTCCGGTGGGTGAGTCTGTGATAGTCGAAAAAGTGTATAGGTCTTGTTTGGTGAATTTTGTGGGGAGCAACACTTATGTAGATTTGGTTATTTTAGAAATGGGTGACTTTGATGTAATTCTGGGTATGACTTGGCTTTCTCCAAACTTTGCGATTTTGGATTGTAATGCTAAAACAGTGACGTTAGCCAAGCCTGGGGCAGATCAGTTAGTGTGGGGAGGGTGACTACACTCCCAATCCGGTGCGTATCATCTCCTTTATTCGTGCTCAGAAGATGGTTAGTAAGGGTTGTCTAGCTTTCTTGGCACATCTTAAGGATGACACTACTCAAGTACCATCGATTGAGTCAGTTTCGGTAGTCTGTGAGTTTTTGGATGTGTTCCCTGCAGATCTTCCCGGTATGCCACCAGATAGGGATATAGACTTCCGCATTGATTTGGAACCCGGTACTCGCCCCATTTCTATACCCCCTTATAGAATGGCTCCCGCAGAGTTAAGAGAGTTAAAGGCACACTTCAAGAGTTGTTGAGCAAAGGCTTCATTAGACCAAGTGCATCTCCTTGGGGTGCTCCGGTCTTGTTTGTAAAGAAGAAGGATGGGAGCTTTCGAATGTGCATAGATTACCGACAGTTGAACAAAGTAACTATTAAGAACAAGTACCCCATTCCTCACATTGATGACTTGTTCGATCAGTTACAAGGTGCTTGTGTCTTCTCGAAGATCGACTTGAGATCCGGTTATCACCAACTGAAAATACGAGCAACGGATGTGTTAAAGACTGCTTTTCGAACTAGGTATGGGCATTATGAGTTTCTGGTAATGTCGTTTGGTCTTACTAATGCCCCTGCTGCCTTCATGAGCTTGATGAACGGAATTTTCAAGCCATATTTGGATCTCTTTGTGATTGTGTTTATTGATGACATACTGATATACTCCAAGAGTAAGAAGGAACATGAGGAGCATTTGAAATTGGTGTTAGAGTTGTTGAGAAAGAAAAAGCTTTATGCGAAATTCTCCAAGTGTGAGTTTTGGCTAGATTCAGTGTCCTTCTTGGGGCACGTGGTTTCTAAGGATGGAGTGATGGTAGATCCATCTAAGATTGAGACGGTAAAGAATTGGGTAAGACCTACAAACGTGTCAGAAATAAGGAGTTTTGTGGGGTTAGCTAGCTACTACCGCCGATTCGTCAAGGGATTCTCTTCCATTGCTTCCCAATTGACGAACTTGACTAAGCAAAACGTCCCATTTGTATGGTCGGATGAGTGTGAGGAGAGCTTCCAGAAGCTTAAGACCTTGTTGACTACCGCACCAATTCTTACCTTGCCAATAGAGGGTAAAGACTTCATTGTTATTGTGATGCATCCTATTCTGGATTGGGTGCAGTGCTAATGCAAGAGAAAAATGTGATTGCTTATGCTTCAAGACAATTAAAAGTGCATGAACGCAACTATCCGACCCATGACTTGGAGTTGGCCGCGGTAGTATTTGCACTAAAGCAATGGAGACACTATTTATATGGGGTTAAGTGCGAAGTCTATACGGACCATCGTAGCCTACAGTATGTCTTCACTCAGAAAGACTTGAACTTGAGACAGAGGAGATGGATGGAACTACTAAAGGACTACGACATCACTATTTTGTATCATCCGGGGAAGGCTAATGTTGTGGCAGATGCCTTGAGTAGAGAAAGGCCGGAAGTATGGGAAGTCTAGCTCATTTGCAAGCTTCTAGACGCCATTGGCTGGCTAGAGAAGTACAGATTTTGGCTAATGACCTTATGAGGTTAGAAATAAATGAGAAGGGAGGATTGTTAGCTTGTGTAGAGGCAAAATCCTCTTTTCTCGATCAGATAAGGGGAAACAGTTTGATGATGAGAAACTAAGGCGAATTCGAGATAAAGTGTTGCAAGGAGAGGCTAAGGAAGCAATAATCGATGGGGAAGGTGTTTTGAGGATCAAGGGAAGAGTATGTGTACCCCGCATCGATGATTTGATCACCACTATTCTTACAGAAGCTCATAGTTCCGGATATTCTATACATCCTGGTGCAACCAAGATGTATCGCGACCTAAAGCAACACTTCTGGTGGAGTAGAATGAAGCGAGATATTGTTGAGTTTGTTGCCAAGTGTCCAAATTGTCAACAAGTAAAGTGTGAACACCAAAGGCCCGGAGGAACACTTCAGAGAATGCCCATTCCTGAATGGAAGTGGGAGAGAATCGCGATGGACTTCGTGGTTGGTCTTCCAAAGACATTGGGTAAGTATGACTCTATTTGGGTGATTGTTGATAGGTTAACTAAGTCTGCTCACTTCATTCCTGTCAAGGTGACCTACAATGCAGAGAAGTTAGCCAAGATCTACATCTCAAGATCGTTCGGTTGCATGGAGTTCCACTCTCCATTATATCAGATAGAGGTACGCAGTTTACTTCTAAGTTTTGGAGGACACTACATGCTGAATTGGTACTAGGTTGGACCTTAGTACTGCATTTCATCCTCAGACCGATGGTCAGTCTGAGCGAACGATTCAAGTTTTGGAGGATATGCTACGCGCATGTGTGATAGAGTTTGGTGGCCATTGGGATAGCTTCTTACCTTTGGCAGAGTTTTCGATACAATAATAGTTATCACTCTAGTATCGACATGGCTCCATTTGAAGCATTATATGGGAGGAGGTGTAGATCTCGGTGGGTATCATGCCTTCGAGGTTAGACCTTGGGGGACTGACCTGTTGAGAGATTCTATGGAGAAGGTGAAAGCTATTCAAGAAAAGCTTTTGGCGGCTCAAAGTAGACAAAAGGAGTATGCAGACCGAAAGGTTAGAGACTTGGAGTTCATGGAAGGTGAACAAGTCTTGTTGAAGGTTTCGCCCATGAAAGGGGTGATGCGGTTTGGAAAAAGAGGTAAGTTAAGCCCAAGGTATATTGGACCATTTGAAGTGCTTAAGAGAATAGGGGAGGTGGCTTATGAATTAGCCTTGCCCCCAGGGCTGTCCGGAGTGCATCCGGTGTTTCATGTATCCATGTTGAAGAGATACCACGGAGATGGAAACTACATTATCCGTTGGGATTCAGTTTTGTTGGATGAGAACTTGACTTATGAAGAGGAACCGGTTGCTATATTAGATAGAGAAGTTCGCAAACTGAGGTCGAGGGAGATTGCATCCATCAAAGTGCAATGGAAGAATCGACCGGTTGAAGAGGCTACTTGGGAGAAGGAGGCAGATATGCAAGAAAAATACCCACATCTGTTTACAGATTCAGGTACTCCTTTTCGCCATTGTTTTTCTTCTTTTGATCGTTCGGGGACGAACGATGGGTAAATTGGTATCTATTGTAACGACCTGTTTAGTCGTTTTGAGCAGCAGATTGAAATTCTGGAAAAACTGGCTGGGACGACGGAAGTAGTGACGGACCGTCGCAGCCACGACGGCCCGTCATGGATGTTTCGTCCCATGACACTTAGAGTTCTGAAATTGGGTACTGAAAATTGACTCTCTGTAAATTGTGACGGACCTGCAGGACGAGCCGTCACATCCACGACGAACCGTCGTGAGGTTCCGTTGCAAAACACTTCAACGTTTGAGAATTTGGTTCGAGAAACGAGTTTCTGACCACCATGACGGACGTGCAGGACGGACCGTCACAGGCGTGACGGACCGTCACAGCGTCCGTGGTAACGACGGAAAACCTGGGCAGGCACGACGGCCTGTGCGACGGACCGTCGCACCCACGACGGCCCGTCACAGGTTGTGCAGTCCCAGGCAATTTAGGATTTCTTTCCTCGTTTTAAGGGTCGTTTTTGATTATTCTTTCCTTAATTACAAGGATTGAGGGGTAACATTAATAAGTCTAATTACTTAGGGGTTAAAAGGGGTAACCTTAAGTGAATTAGTGGGGTTTTATTGTCCTTTTTCACACTTAATTTATGATAATTAGGGTAAAGGAAAGAGGGTTTGAATAAAACAAAAGAGAAAGAACAGAAAGGGAGGAGAGAGAGCAGATCGATCGAGAGAGAGAGGAGAATAGCAAGCTTGGGAAATTTCTGGTTGATTCCAATTCTTCGGTGGAGGTAGGTTATGGTTTTTATATTACGATAATCGTAGTGAACTCTTAATAGTGAATATTATGTGTTGATAGTATTGTGAACCTGTCTATGTACTTAAATTGTATGCTTGCATGATTATGATTATGAAATTGTGATAAATAACAAGCATGATGAAGCTATTGAATCCCAAATCTTGAAAGAACCCTAATTCTCTTGATATATTATATAATAAGATTGATGATGCCTTAGTATGAAAGAAGGCTTGATAAATTATATAATGATAATGAGGATGCCTTAGTATAAAAGAAGGCTTGATGAATTAGGGGATCGGGTGCCACGTTCCGGTACCAGGATAGAATGAATATGAGGATCGGAGTGTCACGTTCCGACACCAGGATAGAATATGAGGAGGGTGCCACGTTCCGGTACCAGGAGATAGAATGAATATGAGGATCGGAGTGTCACGTTCCGACACCAGGATAGAATATGAGGATCGGGTGCCACGTTCCGGTACCAGGATAGAATGAATATGAGGATCGGAGTGTCACGTTCCGACACCAGGATAGAATATGAGGATCGGGTGCCACGTTCCGGTACCAGGATAGAATGAATATGAGGATCGGAGTGTCACGTTCCGACACCAGGATAGGATTAGAGGAGCGGAGTGTCACGTACCGACACAAGAGGAAGAAAGATAATGAATCTTGAAAGATAATGAATATACTCTCAATCTAATGAACTTATTTCCCAAATGAGTATGGTATTGAGGCTTGAGACCTCATGTGTGAACTTGACGGAAATTGTTAATGATAAAGTAATTGATGTGCTACATGTTGAGTATTGTAGTTGATTTACATTATTATTGATATATATTGTTCCCTATTTTGAGTTGACCGATGATATCTACTCAGTACGTGTGGTTGTACTGACCCCCTACTTTTATGTTTCCCTTTGTTATTTGTGTAATGCAGCAAACGTTCCGTCAACTTCGACTCAGCAGTAGATTAAGCCAGTCTTCACTCCATCGGAAATTCAGGGTGAGCTAATGCGTCTAGCTTGGACTGGGTCTTCTTCTTCAAGTCTTGATGCCTTGAACTTCCGGCATGGACTAGCTTTTTAGTTATATTTTGTTCTTAGACATTCCTAGTTTAGTAATTTGAGGTAGATGTTCTTGTGATGATGACTTCCAGATTTTGGGGATAATATTAATAATAGTTTTGAGTTGTTTTTATTAATGAGTTTAAGTCTTCCGCATTACTTTTGTTGATATTGTATTAAAATGTTAAGGTTAGATGGGTTGGTTCGCTCATATCGGAGGGTAAATGTGGGTGCCAGTCGCGTCCCCGATTTGGGTCGTGACAGCAAGAGAAGGTATTCATGCATCGCAAAATGAAGTCACACATTACAAGAGAAAGAAATCGTGCATTCCAAGAAAATTATTTATCTATCAACGTCAATTAGAATTACTTTATTTTGATTAGAGTAAACACCAACATAATCACCAAACACGACGTCACGAGAAATATCAACACAACATCACGTTTTATTTATTTCGACATCAAATGAATAGTACATTGAAGATTGTATTGCAAACATAAGACATTAACTTTATTTGCTTTACATCAAAACAATCAAATTGATGTCAAATATTGAAAAGGAGAAACTAAGACTCAACACGGTAAAAGACACTTTCTCCCATTTGAAATGCATTTTTATGCTAACGAGTTCATCTCAGTCTTTGTCAATAGCATCCGAAAGGATGAAATCTAAAAAACATATCACAGGTGCGGACGATATCCAAAAGGATGCAGAACAACATGAAACTCTTTTTTTAGCAACGAACTGTGACATAGTCCAAGGATGAGTATCAAACTCCTACGACGCGAGGGAGGAGCGAGTTTCACCACAATCAAACAACACCACTATCATAAAGCATGTGTGTTTCTCTTCTGTGTTTCGGTCTTGCATTTGGAAATTTTGGGATCTGCCGAAAGAAAGTTTCAATATGAGTGACAGTGCAACAAAAACTTTGGTAATTGTGTCCGTGTAAGTTTTTAATTATGGATGTGAAGTGCACCACATTCATGACTAAGAGGTTACAAGCCTTCTTTTCATACTCAACTTAATTTGTTACTTGTCCCAAATCAAACCTTATCTAACATATATCTTTCCTTTTAAACCAATTGAGTTGAACTACAATAGTCTGATTCCCAAGGTTTATGGATATGTAGGTGGGTTCAATGTTTAAAATTTGGTTGCATTCAAACAATCTATGTTAAATCTTATCCCGGGCACTCTGAACCCTTAATAATTAGGTGTTGGGGTAACTTTTGAATTCATTCAAAATCGTGCGTTAAATCAAGCGCATCAAACTACAAGTGGTCTGAATTCTCATATGGCCTGAGATATGTAGGAAACCTACTTCCGGGGTTTGGCCATAATTCCTAAAGTCCTTACCTAATACCTTTTCCAAGAAGACGAATATGTGGCTTGTTAAAATTAGTTTGGTAAATTCATTTTTCTTGAATTTCATGCATCAATCCAAGTAAAGTGAGGGACAATAGTTGACATCCAATTTGGACCCCCCCCCCCGGTAAAGATTAATTATAGAGCTTCTTCAACTTTAAACGATCTAAAATAATTAGTTTCATATAATAATAGTAATAATAATAATAATATAGAAGGTAATAATAACATTTTGCAAATTATTTTATTCAACATTGCAAATTTTTAAATATTTTAGATAATATAGTTTATTTACAACTATGCATATAATTATAATATTTTATAAATATTCAAAAACCGTCGTAAAGTATTATATTTCATTTAAATACTTTACTATTTAGCTTATCCTTACAATAAATTCATTTTCAATTAGTTATTTTATAATTAATTCAATTTTTTTATTTCGTTTAAATTGAGGAGCTTATTAATTAACTTACAAGAATTCCTCTTATTTAAATTTTAGTGAAATTTCCGATATTAAATTTAATTTTACCATTTCCTTAAATCCAAAACGTAACTCATTTCCCTAAACTTATAAAAAATTACAAATTTTGGGCCAAAATTAATCAGCCATTAACTTGAAGCATCCAGCGCATCCACTCTAATAAAATCCCGGCCCAACCTTTTGACCTGACCCAAATTCCTTTTCTTCTCCAGATCTCCTAGAAGGATACATTTATAGAAGGGCAACTTTCACATATAGCAAACAAAAAATTCATATTTGTATGCTATAGCAAACTTTGTATAATTGCGCTCCATAACAAACATAAAAACTGAATAATTCGCTATAAATATACAAGTGTATAATTCGCTGGCTAAATTTTATAATTCGCTGGCCTATTTCGCTGCAATTGTATAATTCGTTATCCTATTTCACTACAATTGTATAATGCACAATTGTATAATTCACTACCTATTTCACTGCAATATTAAGTGTATAGCAAGAAGATATATATTTTTTTCTCGCTTTATACAAAAACAGAAACACAATATATACACTTCTGTTGTATAAAGCTAGAGAAAATTGTATTTCACTGCAATTGTATAATTCGTTGACCTTTTTCTCTGCAATATTTGAAGTAAAATGTTTGTAAATTGTATAATTAAGTGTATAACACGAAGATATATATTTTTGCATGTGTATATACAATTTTCTCTCGCTTTATACAAAACAGAAACAAAATTATACACTTCCCTGTATAAAGCGAGAGAGGCGAGCGATAATGGAGAGTGGCGAGCGAGATTTCTGGGAGAGAGACACTGGAAATTTTAGCTAACGTTTGCTATGAAGCACAATTAAATTAAACCCTAGCTATTCTATTTATTTTAAGTTATTAGTTTGCTATTATATACAATTTTTTCCCTTTATAGAATTAGTGAACGAGAAGACGCAAAAGCGTCTCCAATATTCCCAACGGAGAAAATTGAAAGCGACACGCGTGGGAGTACCGTACGCTCCTTGGTCTTCCTCACGCTAGAGTCAATCAACGGAAAAGTAGCGAGGAACAGGTTAGTACGATGCGAACTTTTGTTTTCTAACCAAACGTCCCTTTCCATAGCGTAGAATTTTCAGCCACGCAGAGCACGCAAAATCGCCCTTTCGCCTTAGGATGGACACACGTAACTCTCAAGGACAACTAAACCATCAGGATGGTCGTTTCTCCTCTCCATTTCCGGAGTGAAGTTGAATTTTCAGAAAAAGGTTTTTGGCCTAAATGGTAAAGTTTTAGTTGTTTTCTATTACGAATGGGCCTTCCCTCATAAAAGTTTTTGATGGTTTTCCCCCATTTTAGAACCCTATTTTTTTTCCTCTATATATAATTTCTTTGGAATACTGCCAAAGGAGGTGGTTTTTTTGGGTTAAAAACCATTGTGTTAGTTTCCTGTTGGGAAAATTGTTAAAAGAACAGGGAATAGGGGATTTATTTTTTGGGGGTATGAGACTTTCGTTAGAAATTCAAATTAAACCTAAAAGTAAGGAAGCGGGGAATTTTTTGTTTTGTTTGAAAGAGAGGTTTTGTGAGGAATATTGAATATGTATATATGAATAATGCCTCGAGTATAGTAACAGAATTAGGATATCAAAATCTTGTTATCGGCGTTCCTCCAACTTTTATTTCGACATTCAAAAATTCCTTTGGGTCTCTTTGGTGCTGTTCATTCTCTGTTTTTGGTGGTGAAATCTTTTTCTGCTGGTTCTCATCTCCGATTCTCTCCTAGTAAGGAGGTAAAAATTTTTCATCAGTTTTGTTCGGTTTTCGCAGGCCGTTTAAAGCTCTCTCTATTTACATGTTCCGGAGTTATATTTTATAGATTTTGTAGAATGGGTGATTGCATACTTAAATTCCTTGTTCTTACTTAAATCCATGTTACTGTTTTATCAAAGTATGGCTGAATATTTTTAATGATTAGGTTTGGTTTTGCCAACTATTAGCATATTTGTTATCTCCACTACCTTAACTGTTGAACCTATTTTGCTTCTTAGTTTATCTCCTTGTGAATGATCGAATTGTGTTGTCTATCTCCGTTTACCTCTTATTTTCATCTTCGAGTATAACAGGCCCGATATAGTTATTTAAGAGGTGTGACCATGGTTTTTATAAAGTATGCTAAAGTTTCATTTTAATTCTTAATATCTTGTACAGTACTTCTTCCTCAAAATAAAATTTAGCATTTGTTATCAATGTAGTTGTATTAATATTACCTCGTGCAACATGGATTTTTTTTTAGCATTTTTTTGTTAATTATATCATCTTCTAAGTTATATATTTTGTCCCTTTCTTCAAAAAAATAAAAAATAAAAATTTCTATGTATAACTTCTTCTTTTTTAAATGAAAAATATGTTGGCATCAACTTCATTCACAATTATGTTTATCTCAACTTTAAAATCGTTTCATCGCTGCATTTCTTATCTTTACGTGGAATTTAGTTCCTCCATCGGTGACTAATATTGTTCGTTGTGTTGGAGCTCTATTATCTTGCCTCTTGGTTATTCTTTCGCGGCTTTTGTTATGTCTTATTTGTGGGCCATGTGTAGAAGAAAGAAAAAAATCAGTTCATGTTTAGCTACTTTTGCATTAATGCAAGCCAAAATATGGTGTCCTATACTTTTTCTTTTTTAAATCGTGTTGCTAATTTTATTTTATTTACTATTATTTTTTTTGCTACACCTTTTATTTAAAAAATAAATCACTTCAGGTTATTTACCGACAGTATATAGTCAACTATTTAACAATAGGGACTAAAATGGCTGGCTATTGTTTCCATGGGTATTCTTGTTAGTATTTCTTTCCTTGAAATTTGTTCATTATTGTTTACTTTATAGGTGTAATTATTTTATTCATCTTTGATGAATTTTAGCATAGTAAGATGCTTAATGTTGACATTAATAAATGTTCATCTTAGCACAGTAATTCACTGAAGAGAAAGATGAAAGGTTATTTACGTGATGATGAACTAAATATGGTTGGCAATAATTCATGTTCTAGTTGTCATATTTATCTCTTTATTTTTATTTTTTATTTTTTATTTTTAAAATATTAAGTATGATATCAATTTGTTTAATTATTATGGTTTAAAACTTATCAAATTTTAATTTTGTTTGGTTTTATTATGGCATCTAAATAGAGGTGCAATATTTCATAAGTCCGGTTTACTAAGCGTTCTCTACTACTAAATTATGATCCTTTATTAATTCTATTACTTTTCATTTGCATGAAAAAACCAGTGTTATGGATTCCACCCGCATATTTTCCTTTGCTGGGGAATCCCAACTCTTCTTTTCCTCTCGAATCAACTATAAAATCGGCGTAACAAGTTTCTAAATTGAAGAATTCAAAAGGTCCAAGGAGTTGATGGTTATGGACCTAGATTCCAAAAAATTAGTTTCAAATTTTGTATTTTTGTTATTTTTGGGCCTAAGCCCACTTCTTATTTTGTATTAATATTTTGCTAGAAGTTTAGGACATGTACAAGTGAAATGGGCCTTAAGGCCAAAACGAAGCAATTGCAAAAAAAGTTCCATGCGGATAGAAACCGGGTTTGAACCCTACATCTCTCTCCCTCTTTCTCTCTCTCTATGTCTCTCTCTCTCTTATTGTTTTATGCGTTTTATTATATTTTCCATTTGTTCTAACGTCAGATGACTTGAATCCCCCCCAGACGTTATTTCTTTTTAAGAATTCACAAATTCAATCAAGTTAATGTAACGACCTGTTTAGTCATTTTGAGCAGCAGATTTTAATTCTGGAAAATTGGCTGAGACGACGGATCCCACGACAGACCGTCATGGGCACGAGGGACCGTCGTAGGGTCTCGTTTCAGAACACTTAGAAATTCTGAAATTGGCTACTGAAATCGACTCTCTGAACTTCGTAACGGAATGGCAGGACGGACCGTCACAGGCGTGACGGACCGTCACAGACTCTGGTGGAAATTGAGTCTCTGAACTTTGCGACGACCTGCACGACGGACCGTCGCAGGCACGACGGGCCGTCACAGGTTGCGTAATCCCATGCTGGGTCGGATTTCTTTAAGTGTTTTAAGGGACGTTTTGGATTATTCCTGCTTTTATTATACAGTTAGTGGGTTAATGTTAATAAGTCTAATTACTTGGGGGTTAAAAGAGGTGACCTTAAGTTAATTAGTGGGTCATTATTGCCATCTTTTATTCTTAATTATATGCTAATTAGGGTAAAAGAAAGAGGGTTTTGGAATAAGAAAGAAAATAGAAAGAACAAAGAGAGAGAGAGAGGATCGAACGAGAGAGGAGAAACGAAGAGGAAAACACAAGGCTTTGGGAAAATTCTTGCTTGATCACTAATCTTCGGTGGAGGTAGGTTATGGTTTCTATGCTATTCGTAGTAGACTCTTAATAGCGAATGATATGTGTTGGTAATCTTATCTCATCTTCTATATGTTTAATTGTATGCTTGCATGATTGTGATTATATAATTGTGATAAAATAAGCACGATGAAGCTATTGAATCCCAAATCTTGAAAAACCCTAATCTCTTTGTGAATGATGATGCCTTGGTATAAGAAAAGGCTTGATGAACTAAAGTAATGAGAGTGATGATGCCTTAGTATAAGAAAAGACTTGATGAACTGAAGTAATGAGAATGATGATGCCTTGGTATAAGAGAAGGCTTGATGAGTTGATAGAATGAAATTAGGGGATCGGAGTGTCACGTTCCGACACATAGAATTAAGGGATCGGGTGTCATGAACCGACACGTAGATTTAGGGGATCGGGTGTCACGAACCGACACGTAGATTTAGGGGATCGGAGTGTCACGTTCCGACACATAGTAGTAGGGGATCGGGTGTCACGAACCGACACGTAGATTTAGGGGATCGAGTGTCACGAACCGACACGTAGAATTAGGGGATCGGAGTGTCACATTCCGACACATAGTAGTAGGGGATTGAAGTGTCACGTACCGACACATGAGGAATAAAGATCATGAGGGAGCGGAGTGTCACGTACCGACACAAGAGGATAAAGATAATGAATCTTGAAAGATGCTAATATACTCAATCTAATGAACCTCATTCCCAAATGAGTATGGTATTGAGGCTTGAGTCCTCATGTGTGAACTTGGCGGTATTTATTAATGATGAAAGTACTTGTTGTGCTACATGTTGAGTATCATAGTTGATTTTATGATATTACTTGGTATATATTGTTTTCTATTTTGAGTTGGCCGATGATATCTACTCAGTACCCGTGTTTTGTACTGACCCCTACTTTTATGTTTTCTTCTTTGTATTTGTGGAATGCAGCAAACGTGCCGTCGTCTTCGACACAACAGTAATTCTAGCTAGTCTTCACTACATCGGAAATTCAGGGTGAGCTAATGCTACTAGCTAGGACAGGATCTTCTTCTTCAAGTCTTGATGCCTCGAACTTTCAGCATGGACTAGCTTTTATTTGTTTTAGCTTCTTAGACATTTTCAGTTTAGAAATTTGAGGATAGATGTTCTTGTTATGATGACTTTCAGATTTTGGAAAATAATAGATGTTGAATTTTAATAGTTATTGGATTGGTTTTTATTAATGAGTTTAAGTCTTCCGCATTACTTCTGTTGATATACATTGAAATGTTAAGGTTTAGATTGGTTTGTTCGTTCACATAGGAGGGTAAGTGTGGGTGCCAGTCGCGGCCCGGTTTTGGGTCGTGACAAACTTGGTATCAGAGCATTAGGTTTGTTGGTCTCATCACACAAGAACGAGTCTAGTAGAGTCTTAAGGAACGGTAGGGGGACGCCTTTACTTTTCTTTGAGTGGCTATAAGACTTTAGGAAAATTCCATTCTTTCTTTCTTTCTTTCTTTCTTTTGTGCTATTACTTGGATCCAATTGATATCTAGGTGATACAAATTGGTATCTGACCATCTTCACTCTATTTCGCAGATGGTTAGAACTAGAGCAACGACTGCACCAACACCAACACCGGCAAGACAAGAAGCATCTGAGCCAGCCACTGGGACTGTAGCTCGAAGAGGAGTAGCGGCAAGAGGCCATGGTAGAGGTCGTGGGAGGACGTCCTCTATAGGAAGAGGACAAGTACCTAGCCCATCTGATGCTAGGGCGGTGACTCCTCCACCGACTGAGGAAGTAGTAAGTGAGGGCGAGGAAGGGGCGAATGAACAAGTGCAAAATGAGGAATTGCCACCCCAACCTACCCCAGAGATGATCAATAAGGTTCTTGCTTATCTTAGCGGATTATCTGATCAGGGTCAGACACCTCTAGTGTTTTCTGCACCAACACCTCCGGTTTCAGAGGTACAACATGCAGCCACTATGGCTCCCCGTATGGATGCCTCATTGGAAATAGGCACGTTTCCTCGTCTGACTACAGGGCCTATAATGACAAATGATCAGCATGAACTTTTCTGTAAGTTCTTGATATTGAAACCTCCAGTCTTCAAGGGTGCTGAATCTGAGGATGCTTACGATTTTCTGGTTGATTGTCATGAGCTACTACAGAAGATGGGTATAGTAGAACGATTTGGTGTGGAGTTCGTGAGTTATCAGTTTCAAGGGAACGCCAAAATGTGGTGGCGGTCACATGTTGAGTTTCAACCAACAGAGGCACCACCTATGACTTGGGCCTCATTCTCTAGCTTGTTTATGGAGAAGTATATCCCCCGAACTTTGAGGGATAGGAAAAGAGATGAGTTCTTGAGCCTAGAGCGAGGTAGGATGTCAGTTACTTCATATGAGGCGAAGTTTCGTGCATTATCCAGGTATGCCACCCAACTTTGTTTCAGTCCACAAGAGCGGATTCGTCGTTTTGTGAAGGGGTTGAGGTCAGAGTTGCAGATTTCAGCCCTACAGGTAGCGGCCATGGCAAAATCCTTCCAAGAAGTAGTAGATTTCGTGGTAGAGGTGGAAGGAGTGAAGCCAGATGAATTCACCATGGCATCGATATCAAAAAGGTTACGAAAGGGAGGTGAGTTTAATGGTTCTTACTCCAGAGGACAGGGTTCCGGAGGTTACTCAGTTCGACCAATTCAGTCTTCACTACAGACTGTAGTTGGGGGTCCACCTCAGACCGGTCAACACTTCTCTGAGAGACCTATGCTTGACACTAGAGAGTGTTATGGATATGGGGAGACTGGACATATTAGGAGTAATTTTCCAAAACAGAGTTATAGACCCCCAATAGCTAGAGGTAGAGGTGGCCATGGTAGAGGCCGTTATTCTGGAGGACGTGGTGGTCGAGGTAATGGTTGTCACCAAAACGGCCGGGGTGATGGGCAAACTGGAGCCACTACATCACAACATGGTAGGGGCAACGGACAGACAAACAATAGGGCCCATTGTTACGCTTTCCCTGGGCGGTCTGAAGCGGAGGCATCTGATGCTGTCATCACAGGTAATCTTTTGGTTTGTGATTGCATGGCTTCTGTATTGTTTGATCCTGAATCCACATTTTCTTACGTATCCTCCTCATTTGCTAATGGTCTTAATTTACATTGTGAATTACTTGACATGCCTATTCGTGTTTCTACTCCGGTGGGTGAGTCTGTGATAGTCGAAAAAGTATATAGGTCTTCTTTGGTGAATTTTGTGGGGAGCAATACTTATGTAGACTTGGTTATCTTAGAAATGGTTGATTTTGATGTAATTCTGGGTATGACTTGGCTTTCTCCGAATTTTGCGATCTTGGATTTTAATGCTAAAAGTGTGACGTAAGCCAAACCTGGGACAGATCCGTTAGTGTGGGAGGGTGACTACACTTCCAATCCGGTGGGTATCATCTCCTTTCTTCGTGCTAAGAAAATGGTTAGTAAAGGGTGTTTAGCTTTCTTGGCACATGTCAAGGATGACACTACCCCAGTACCTTCGATTGAGTCGGTTTCAGTAGTCCGTGAGTTCTTTGATGTGTTCCCTGCAGATCTTCCTGGTATGCCACCGGATAGGGATATTGACTTCTGCATCGATCTTGAACCGGGCACTCGCCCCATTTCTATACCCCCTTATAGAATGGCTCCCGCGGAGTTTAGAGAGTTAAAGGCCCAACATCAAGAGTTGTTGAGAAAAGACTTCATTAGACCAAGTGCATCTCCTTGGGGTGCTCCGGTTTTGTTTGTGAAGAAGAAGGATGGGAGTTTTAGGATGTGCATAGACTACCGGCAGTTGAACGAGGTAACTATTAAGAACAAGTATCCTCTTCCTCACATTGATGACTTGTTCGATCAGTTACAAGGTGCTTGTGTCTTCTCTAAGATTGACTTGAGATCCGGTTATCATCAATTGAAAATACGGGCAACGGATGTGCCAAAGACTGCTTTTAGAACCAGGTATGGGTATTACGAACTTGTAGTGATGTCTTTTGGTCTTACGAATGCCCCTGCTTGCGTTCATGAGCTTGATGAACGGGATTTTTAAGTCATACCTGGATCTCTTTGTGATCGTATTTATTGATGATATACTGATATACTCTAAAAGTAAGAAGGAACATGAGGAGCATTTGAGAATTGTATTGGAAATGTTGAGGGAGAAAAAGCTTTATGCCAAGTTCTTTAAGTGTGAGTTTTGGCTAGATGCAGTGTCCTTCTTGGGGCATGTAGTTTCTAAGGATGGAGTGATGGTAGATCCTTCTAAGATTGAGACAGTGAATAATTGGGTAAGACCTACTAATGTGTCAGAAATAAGGAGCTTTGTTGGTTTAGCTAGCTATTATCGTCGATTTGTCAAGGGATTCTCTTCCATTGCTTCCCAATTGACGAACTTGACTAAGAAGAATGTTCCATCTGTATGGTCGGATGAGTGCGAAGAAAGCTTTCAGAAGCTCAAGACATTGTTGACTACCGCACCTATCCTTACCTTGCCAGTAGAGGGTAAGAACTTCATTGTTTATTGTGATGCATCCTATTCGGGTTTGGGTGCAGTGCTAATGCAAGAGAAGAATGTGGTTGCTAATGCTTCAAGGCAATTAAAGGTGCATGAACGTAACTATCCGACCCATGATTTGGAATTTGCCGCGATAGTGTTTGCATTAATGCAATGGAGACACTATCTATATGGGGTTAAGTGTGAGGTCTATACGAATCATCGTAGCCTACAGTATGTCTTTACTCAGAAAGATTTGAACTTGAGACAGAGGAGATGGATGGAACTACTGAAGGACTACGATATCACTATCTTGTATCATCCAGGAAAGGCGAATGTTATGGCGGATGCGTTAAGTAGAAAGGCGGGAAGCATGGGAAGTCTAGCTCATTTGCAAGTTTCTAGACGCCCATTGGCTAGAGAGGTTCATATTCTGGCTAATGACCTTATGAGGTTAGAAGTAAATGAGAAGGGAGGATTGTTAGCTTGTGTGGAGGCAAGATCTTCCTTCCTTGACAAGATTAAGGGAAAGCAGTTTAATGATGAGAAATTGATCCGGATTCGAGATAAAGTGTTGCAAGGAGAGGCTAAAGAAGCGACAATCGATGAGGAAGGTGTTTTGAGGATTAAGGGAAGGGTATGTGTACCCCGCATCGATGATTTGATCACCACTATTCTGACAGAGGCTCATAGTTCAAGGTATTCTATACATCCTGGTGCAACCAAGATGTACCGTGACCTAAAACAACACTTTTGGTGGAGTAGAATGAAGCGCGACATTGTTGATTTTATTGACAAATGTCCAAACTGTCAGCAAGTAAAGTATGAACACCAGAGGCCCGGAGAAACGCTTCAGAGAATTCCCATTCCTGAATGGAAATGGGAGAGAATTGCAATGGACTTCGTGGTTGGTCTTCCTAAGACAATGGGTAAGTATGACTCCATTTGGGTGATTGTTGATAGGTTAACTAAGTCTGCTCACTTTATTCCGGTCAAGGTAACTTACAATGCAGAGAAGTTAGCCAAACTTTACATCTCAGAAGTTGTTCGGTTGCATGGGGTTCCACTCTCCATCATATCAGATAGAGGTACGCAGTTTACTTCAAGTTTTGGAAAACATTGCATGCGAAATTGGGTACTAGGTTGGACCTTAGTACTGCGTTCCATCCTCAGACCGATGGTTAGTCTGACGAACTATTCAAGTGTTGGAGGACATGCTTCGTGCATGTGTGATAGAATTTGGTGGTCATTGGGATAACTTCTTACCCTTAGCGGAGTTTTCATACAATAATAGTTATCACTCGAGCATTGATATGACCCTATTTGAAGCATTGTATGGTAGGAGATGTAGGTCTCCCATTGGTTGGTTTGATGCATTTGAGGTTAGACCTTGGGGTACGGACCTTTTGAGGGATTCTTTAGAGAAAGTGAAATCTATTCAAGAAAAGCTTTTGGCGGCGCAAAGTAGGCAAAAAGAATATGCAGATCGAAAGGTTAGAGACTTAGAGTTCATGGAGGGTGAACAAGTCTTGTTGAAGGTTTCGCCCATGAAAGGGGTGATGCGGTTTGGTAAAAGAGGTAAACTAAGCACGAGGTATATTGGCCCCTTTAAAGTACTTAAGCGAGTAGGGGAGGTGTCTTATGAGTTAGACTTGCCTCCAGGGTTGTCCGGAGTGCATCCGGTATTTCATGTGTCTATGTTGAAAATATATCATGGGGATGGAAACTACATTATCCGTTGGGATTCAGTTTTGCTTGATGAGAATTTGTCTTATGAGGAGGATCCTGTTTCTATTCTAGATAGAGAAGTTCGCAAGTTGAGGTCAAGGGAGATTGCATCCATCAAGGTGCAATGGAAGAATCGGCTGGTTGAAGAAGCCACTTGGGAGAAGGAGGCCGATATGCAAGAAAGATACCCACATCTGTTTAAAGATTCAAGTACTCCTTCTCGCCCTTGTTTTTCTTCTTGTGATCGTTCGAGGACGAACGATGGGTAAATTGGTATCTATTGTAACAACCTGTTTAGTCGTTTTGAGCAGCAGATTTTAATTCTGGAAAATTGGCTGAGACGACGGACCCCACGACGGACCGTCATGGGCACGACGGACCGTCGTAGTGTCTCGTTTCAGAACACTTAGAAATTCTGAAATTGGGTACTGAAATCGACTCTCTGAACTTCGTAACGGAATGGAAGGACGGACCATCACAGGCGTGACGGATCGTCACAGACTCTTTGGTGGAAATTGAGTCTCTGAACTTTGCGACGACCTGCAGGACGGACCGTCGCAGGCACAACGGGCCGTCACAGGTTGCGTAATCCCAGTCTGGGTCGGATTTCTTTAAGTGTTTTAAGGGACGTTTTGGACTATTCCTGCTTTAATTATACAGTTAGTGGGTTAATGTTAATAAGTCTAATTACTTGGGGGTTAAAAGAGGTGACCTTAAGTTAATTAGTGGGTCATTATTGCCATCTTTTATTCTTAATTATATGCTAATTAGGGTAAAAGAAAGAGGGTTTTGGAATAAGAAAGAAAATAGAAAGAACAAAGAGAGAGAGAGAGGATCGAACGAGAGAGGAGAAACGAAGAGGAAAACACAAGGCTTTGGGAAAATTCTTGCTTGATCACTAATCTTCGGTGGAGGTAGGTTATGGTTTCTATGCTATTCGTAGTAGACTCTTAATAGCGAATGATATGTGTTGATAATGTTATCTCATCTACTATATGCTTAATTGTATGCTTGCATGATTGTGATTATATAATTGTGATAAAATCATCATGATGAAGCTATTGAATCCCAAATCTTGAAAAACCCTAATCTCTTTGTTAATGATGATGCCTTGGTATAAGAAAAGGCATGATGAACTAAAGTAATGAGAGTGATGATGCCTTAGTATAAGAAAAGGCTTGATGAACTGAAGTAATGAGAATGATGATGCCTTTGTATAAGAGAAGGCTTGATGAGTTGATAGAATGAGATTAAGGAATCGGAGTGTCACGTTCTGACGCATAGAATTAAGGGATCGGGTGTCATGAACCAACACGTAGATTTAGGGGATCGGGTGTCACGAACCGACACGTAGAATTAGGGGATCTGAGTGTCACGTTCTGACACATAGTAGTAGGGGATCGGGTGTCACGAACCGACACGTAGATTTAGGGGATCGGGTGTCACGAACCGACACGTAGAATTAGGGGATCGGAGTGTCACATTCCGACACATAGTAGTAGGGGATTGAAGTGTCACGTACCGACACATGAGGAATAAAGATCATGAGGGAGCGGAGTGTCACGTACCGACACAAGAGGATAAAGATAATGAATCTTGAAAGATGCTAATATACTCAATCTAATGAACCTAATTCCCAAATGAGTATGGTAGTGAGGCTTGAGTCCTCATGTGTGAACTTGGCGGTATTTATTAATGATGAAAGTACTTGTTGTGCTACATGTTGAGTATCATAGTTGATTTTATGATATTACTTGGTATATATTGTTTTCTATTTTGAGTTGGCCGATGATATCTACTCAGTACCCGTGTTTTGTACTGACCCCTACTTTTATGTTTTCTTCTTTGTATTTGTGGAATGCAGCAAACGTGCCGTCGTCTTCGACTCAACAGTAATTCTAGCCAGTCTTCACTACATCGGAAATTCAGGGTGAGCTAATGCTTCTAGCTTGGACTGGATCTTCTTCTTCAAGTCTTGATGCCTCGAACTTTCGGCATGGACTAGCTTTTATTTGTTTTAGCTTCTTATACATTTTTAGTTTAGAAATTTGAGGATAGATGTTCTTGTGATGATGACTTCCATATTTTGGGGAATAATAGATGTTGAATTTTAGTAGTTATTGGATTGGTTTTTATTAATGAGTTAAAGTCTTCCGCATTACTTCTGTTGATATACATTGAAATGTTAAGGTTTAGATTGGTTGGTTCGCTCACATAGGAGGGTAAGTGTGGGTGCCAGTCGCGGCCCGGTTTTGGGTCGTGACAGTTAATGAAATTAAAATAAATGTTGCAAGTTATTAATTCACTTAGATAATAGGTTAGTAGTTAACTTTGGTAATTTTCAGTATTTTTAATTCAAACTAATTTTAAGTAAGTACTTGGCCAAAAAAAATTAGTTTTTCGAAAATCTTATTAACGGGTGTTTTAGGTGCCGTAAAAACCTTCCTAAAATATAAATAGAAATCCCCTAACCCCCTTCAAAATATTCATTAGATTACCTATTTTAATCTGTTGAAAAATAAGTTTTCTTGATTTTTTTCAAAAATTAAGTAGCGACTCTAACAAAGTTTCAAAAACTATAAAAAATATAAAGTATTTTTCCCCAAACGTTAAACACTTATTAGTGTTATTCAATGTATCAAATTTGTGTGTCATGTAATGGTAACGAGAAATTATTTTCTTATGGGTCATTTTATGTTTCGCCTAAAATTACGAAGAAGGTCTCTATGGGTTCTATTTATAAGCTTGTTTGGGTTAAGGATATGAATTTTTAAACCCTTACTCTTGAGTCCATTGTGATTGTAATGAAATTCTGGAAATTTTTCCGGATTTTTTTTGCTACTCCTCTACAAGGGAAATAGAATTTGATATCGACCTTCCCCCGTATAAGCAACCTATTTCTATTCGTTTTTATTTAATAATATCGACATAAGATTAGGAATTAAAGGATCAATTGAAGGATTTGTTGGATAAGGATTTTATAGATCGGGTATCTCATCATGGTTGTTTCATTGTTGTTTGTTTGAAAGAAAGTTAGTTATATATAAATATAAATAAAATTTTTACAATTGAATAAGTTACAAATTAAAAATAAATATACTTTTAAAATGATTGATGTTTTTTTTGATGAAATCGAAAAAACGAGTTACTTCACTCTTATTGACTGCTAGTCGGGTTATTACAAATTAAGAATAAAAGATAATTATATTCCAAAGATGGATTTTCTAACTCACAATGGTTATTATAAGTTTTTATTTATATTTGATGGATTGAGTAACTCCCAAATGACATTCATGTGTTTGATTAATATATTTTTTTAGTAATACGAACTTCATAAGGATATTTCGATTCAAGTAAATCTATGCACCTCGTTCCGTCCTAAGACTAATGGACAAGTCGAGGATACCGTCTAAACTTTTGAGGATATCTTATGGCTTGAATAATTTGTTAATTTCAAGGATAATTGTGATAATCATTTATCTTTGATTGTTTCTACTTATAGTAATAATTATTCTAGAATTCTATTTGGCACCAATTGGGGACATTTATGGTAAGAGGTATAACTCTCAAATAGGTTTGTCAAAGACTGTGAGGTCTATTTGATATTTATCTATTTTGTCATGAGTCTAAGAAAAAGGTATGATTTTTTTTAAAAAAATATGTTTAAAATAACTAAAAGTTAACAAAAATCTTATGCTGATGTTATAAGAAGAAAATCAAAATTTAATGTTGTTGATTGTGCTTACTTGAGTATTATCAGCCATTGTTGGTGTGCTGAGGTCATGAGGGAAAGAGAATTTTAAGCCTCACTATGTTGGACCATATCATATTCAATGGTGATTGACGACTTTTCTTATGAGCTTGAGTTGTCTAATGATTTAGCATTTGTAATTCTGGGATTCAATGTCTCTTTGTGGAAAAGGTGTGTAGTAGATCTTACATCTGTTGTGCCTTTGTATGGTTTGGCAATTAAAGAAGATCTTACTTACAAAGAGGTTACATTTAATATTTTATATTAGAAAGTTCGGAAGGTGATAAATAAAGATGTATCATCCATAAAAATTCTGTGATGGATAATTTAGTTGAGGGCAAAACTTGTGAGGCCGAAGACAGTAAGATGTCTTGGAACCCTCATGTTTTCTTCTCCGCTCCTATTATAGATTGAGTTATTAGTTTCTCATTTTTCATTTTCTTGAATCATGCATTTTTAGTCATTTTCATAATTCAATTCCATGCACATTCAAGAAAAAAACTTTGTTTTTGATGTTATTATTTAGCCTGGTTTGATTCTTGAAGTTTATGTACATTATTATGTCATTTTGCATTGAGGTTGGGATTTTAGTATTTGTCATACTACATTCATGTTATACTAAGTTTCATTTAAGTAAAGAAGTTACCGGGGAGGGGGGGATATTATAACACCTTAAAAATTTAAAAATTTAAAGGAAATGAATATTATAATATATCGCATTGAGGAAGGTTCTACGAGTCTTTTCTATGGACCATAGGAAGGGATTCAAAATCTTGGGAGATGAGTTCTTGGAATTTTAGGTTCTTGATTGATGAACTATGACTTGATAGGCGATCTATAGAGCTAGGACAAGTCATAGATAGGTTTTTGTTGAAAGACTCTAGTTTTACATAAATTTTTGACAAAAAGCATAGAACTAGAAGGGGTTCTTGATGAATTAGTGTCCTCAATGACTATTTGTGCTCATTACTTATTTCAATGTGTTGACATGCAGAAATGAATGTTTATGAACAAGGAAAGGACATAACGATGTGAAAGAAGGGAAAAATTTAGAAAAGCTGAATAAAAGTGAGCTTGGAGCTCACAAAAGCCACAAGACAACTAGCCAATTAACTCTACAGCCTGTTAAAAGTTCCAGCGAAATAACTCATTTACCAAGACAACATGTCAATCAAAGTACCATTCAATAATTTACCATAGGGATTGTTAACAATGATCAAGTTCAAATATCTTTCTAAATAGTTGGATATAGGAGCAAAGCCTAATGGAGAGAAGAAGTGCAACTCTGTGGATCGCCAAGTGGATCTGTGGTCTTGACTAACTTCATCGTGTTGTATCCATGTTTATCATTTAGTAACAAATATATTTATTTATTTAAGGGATTCCGGAGTGTGTATTCCTACAAAATTATTGTTTTTCATTGGGGAAGATTTGGATCTCGGGTTCCAGATTTTAGGATTCTAACATTAATTTTTGCATTGGTTATTAAGATATGGATATCAATTTGTACGGATAATCTATTTAGTAAAGATTTTTTACTGTTCATTGTTTTTTGCTAAAACCCCTTAACTTAAGTGTGTGGTAATATAGTCGAATGCATTAATTAGGTTATGGGTATTATTAATTAATGATTTGATGTTGTTTGGAAATGTGTTCAATTGTTTGTTAAGTTTTTAATTGATGAAATGACGTTGAATATTTTGATCTAACTTATCTCTTTGTCCTTGCTTGAAAAAGAGGTATTAGAGAAGAAATAATCGTATTGATTGTGCATTGAAAATCAATCTTGATAAAGTAATTTATTAATGAATTGGGTTTCTTTTACTATTGTAAGGCTTGTTAGGATATGAGATGACTCACTCGAAACATAATAGTTGATCGAGAGATAGCTATTATATTGAAAAACCTATCCAACCCATGGAAATTCAACAACTATACCAAATATTTGTTGCTCATCAACAAAATTAGCATTCGAGTGATCACATTACCAAGGTCTTCTTGCTAATTATTTAACTATCGTGTAAATTATTAATTGTAACAATTGGTTACTTAAACCTCCACCCCATCCATATCATATTTATCCCTAAATTTCATTGCATAGGTTATGTTGTATAGTTTTGTACTCAAGAAAAATTAGCACGTATCTTTACCTCATAATCGAATACTTTGGGTGTATACATTTTGGTGTTTTCCTGCATATTTAATTTGAAGAAGAGTAGTTGAGCATTAAAAAAAATGGAACCGTTGATGGGGAGTGGTGTTTATAATTCTTTTATTGAAATTTTTTTGTGAATTAATTTTGTCGTAGTAGAATTTTCTTATTTGTGTTCTGGTTGTCTAAAATATGTGAAGAAATGAGTCTGAATGGGAGCAATCCAAGTCAAAACAGGCACAATTATGACATTAAAAACACGAATGATGTGAATTTTTCTCTAGTGGAAAGTGTTGGTGCTAGTTGGTTGCCTAAAATTTGGGAAATACACTGTTTCATGTAGCCAATATTATGTTGCATCTGTTACAAATGAAAGGACTCTTCGGGGGACATGCTGATGAGGTCCCTAACGACAACGTAACAATTTTGTGGACGTGTGTGGACCGTTTGTAACACCTTAAAACGAACGAAGGTGAACAACAGATTTGTGATTGTTTCTTGTGTAATTTTGTATAAAAATTAGTTATATTAGTTTTCTTATGAAATGTATGATGTTTGGTTAAGTTTTAAGGTCAAATGTCCAAGAACGTCCATAACGTTCAAAAGGTATGTCTTAGGAAGTTTTAATCTGTCTTAAAGTGTTTGAGTTAGTTTTACGTGTTCTTTTTGCTTGCAATTGGTGTGAGTTGTTCCTAGGACCTAGAGGAATATTTTTAGTGGTTTAAAGTCTGGGTACGAATAAACCTATGACCCACATGGGGTCCCAGAAGAGGACAAAACGCTTAGCACCCAAGCTGCCAAAATACTACTCAATCGACGCCTAGAAACCTACTGGCCGTAGTTAAGACGACGCCATGTCGTCTAGTGGCGTAGGTCATGAATTATAGTGGGATCTCAGCCCTCCACTTTCCAGTTGCAGACCCAAACGACGCCTATGAAGCATGGGTTGTCGTTCTGTCGATGCCCCTTTGGTTAGGTCCTTTAATGGGCTCCTACAAAACCTGTCACGTGCACTGTTTTGGCTTGGGGTGTTTTGTAAATTCACCACTAGTATTTTATGGCTGTAGGATGATATGTTTAGGGTTTTTAAGTTATACTATATTACTTCTAAGTCCTACACCTAGAAAGCAACCCTCACATGAATATTCTAACTCTACCTCTAAAACCAAACTCTCTCAAAGTCACCATTGGAGCTAAGAATCAAGGAGTGCTAAGAGGGATCGTAGGACGTGTTTCTTCATCAATTTTAGTTGGTTTGCTTCTACATAAGGTATGGTACTCATACTTGAACTCATTTACATTCAAGGAGTCCTTTCAACTATGATGTTTATAATGTTAATTGGTGATTTAAATGCTAAAACTTTATGAAAACATGTTAAAGCTTTAAGTCAAATTTTTGTTTAAGGAATGGGTTAAATGAGAATAAATTTTTAGTCCTTGAGCTTTGGTTTCATTGGGTCGATGTTGTTGCTTACCTACTGACCTACGGGATACATTATGATTAATTTTAGAAGAAATTATTTTAGGTGAGAGAATCTTAAATAAATGGTAATATGGATATGTTGTTCAACTCTTATTTTGAAATGTTCTTGAGTAGTATTGTCTACCTTCTTGTTGGCAGTGTTTACTTGTTGTATTTGGTTATGTTTTTTATATACTGTGAGTATGGCCTTGAAGGTCTAGTGTGTGAAATGAAGTGATAATGATGTGGTTCATGTTAATATGCATTGTGAACCTTGAATTGTATGTTTTTGCCTAGATTATGCCTAAATAAAGTAAGTGTATATGTTGAGCATATTTAACTGTATAATGTCATTAATGACGGTCTTAGAGTGTATAAAATTGATTTTAAATGAAATGATTCTTATGTGCAAGGTGTGTCAACATGTATACACACACTCACATTTGAATGAATGAACAAAGCTAAGTTAAGTAAAAATGGGTGTTTTGGGGTGAACACTCTTGGTGAGTTGAGATGAAATGTTTAGTAGCAACCTTACTACATTCTAGGAGCTTTCTAAGATAGGTTCTAGGATGAATGCCCTTTGTGAGTTGACATGTGGTGTTCCCTAGTTATCCTTAACCTATAGTATACAATGTTTAGAATCTGTGGGAAGTTATGCCTAGCACCGAGAAGATATGAAGAAGGGGTGGTTACAACTAGTGAGTTGAGATGATACATTACAATATACATCTTGAGATGAGTAATACTCCTTTGTAGAGAATGAGTTACTCAGTAGCAATCTCCTTATCCCTTAACTATAGCCCGCATAGGCGTAGCTATTAGGAAAGACATGTAAAAGCTAAGAGAATAACCTTACTCTAGGATAGTGAGGATCCCTTATCCAATAGGGGTTAATGTTGGGATTCCATGTCTATATCTCATGGTCTATGTCGGTTAAGCTAACCCTAAAAAGTAACGAAAGTGCTAAGTTATCTAAAAGAGTGTACTACTTAGGGTAGGTAGTGGAATGGGATGCTATTTATTCGTTGCATCAGGTAGGCATTCCGAAAAGGATGTTTTGGTGAGCCTTATATGAATTGAATGAACTAAGTCTCCCATAAGAATTTACTACTTAGGATAGGTGGTGGTATGTGACGCTATCCATTGCACTAAGTAGACCTTCCTAAAGGGGAGTCTTTGTGCTAAGACTTCTTAAAGTGTATACTACTTAGGGTAGGTGGTGGAATGGGACGCCATCTACTCATTGCACCAAGTAGGTAATCCGAAAGGGAAGTCTTGGTGAGTTTTTTGAGAATTCTTCGTATGTGTTTTCATTAAGTGGCGGAATTTTGTCACAACTGGAGTCTAGACCCCAGAAGATACCGTCGTCGTTGACCTCTCAGAGGTCGCAAACAAGCCTAGATACGTCATTGTTACCTCGTCTAGATTAATTTTAGCGGAAAATTTGAAACTTTTGGTTTCCTAACATGCTTACTAAACATTCTATTATTTGTAAAATTGTTCACCATCAACCATTTAACATTAACATCATCAAATGAAATAAATAGTTCAAAGATGCTTTTAATGTGTACTTGCAAAAATGACACCAATAGAAAGTCTGAAATGAAATGGGAAATGAAACACTAATGGAACATGATCAACTAGATAAAGCCTACATCTAATCTAGATATTAAGAGTAGTCAACCTCGAAAGCATGGGTGCCTACCAAGTCAAGATGAAAGCTCTACATCTTGATAGCTGCAACGTCAACCTGTAAGCTCTAGCGCACACCTGTACTTGCACCTAAAAATATAGAGTTGTATGAGATTAGTACACACTTGTACTAAGTATGGGTATATGAAAGCACACACCAAGGACATGAATCAATAAGAACAACTCTTTCCTTAGAACATGATTATTGAAAGTCAAGTCAGTGGACTTGCCAAATTTGGAATAGGAAAGATAGTGAGCTTTTAAAATTTTTGAATAGAAAAGTCATGCCATGAGGTAACATGCATTATCATACTTATCATATTGCACACAACACATAACACCTTTCATATCGCACATAACATATTGCATATAGCACATAACATTTTTCATATCATTCGTTCATATGCCATGAGACCTTGGAATCATAGACATGACATCAACACTTCCAAAAAATAAAGGGTTAACATATGGGGCCTCAACTAGGGAGCCTTCTTTAGCAAACACAGAGTCTGCTTCATTCATTCATACGCACTTCATTTCATTTTATTCATCGGCTAGTGTAGCTATACCTAGGATATAGTTTAAGACATTCATAAGGTTCGCTGTGCAATGATCAAGATTGACCTAGTGTCATCACTTAATTGTAGCTCACCTCTTTATTATCCTATCCTAAAACCTTTGGTATCACTTATTTCATTATGGGCATCATTTAAGGTTGGCCTCATTTATTCATGGGAACTTTAACTTTAACCAACATAGATCATGTGAGCATCATGAAATCCCGTGTCATGAAACACCACATCGAAAAGAGGTGGAATCACTGACCAAAGTGACCCAAAACATGCTAGCGTACATGGAAATTGAACCCCGCCAAATACCTATATTGGAAGTATAGGTTGGAATACTAGGGGATATAAGGAGACCTATACCAGGAATGCCGAACAGTCTCATCTCATGAGAGTTACATGAACCTCCACCCTTCCCGAAAGAAGGAATCACCGCTCATAGATAGTCTATCGGTGCTCACTATAAAGTTCCGTTACATTCAACTCATACGTCATGGAAGTTTTCTTCTATTATGAGGACATCATAGCTCAATAGTTGATTCCTCATATCATCGTTAGTATTGAGTGTGTTAATCTCAATACTTCTATTACAGTGTTCATAGAGACTGGTCACTTCATTAACTTTTATCCAATAGGTTGTGGGTTCAATCTAACATTGTATAGGTTGTGGGTTGAATAATTATTTTAACCTACTTCTGTGATACAAACATTGTATAGGGCTGGAATCTAGAACCCAGACGAGACCGACGTCATTGACCTTTCAGAGGTCGCAAACAAGCCTACATACGTCATTCTTACTTCATCTAGATTAATTTTAGTGGAATATATGAAACTTTTTGTTTCTAACATGCTTACTAAACATTCTATTATATGCATAATTGTTCACCATAAACCATCTAACATTAAAATCATCAAATGAAAGAAATAGTTCATAGCTACATTAAATATGTACTTGCTAAAACGGCACCAATACAATGTTTGAAACGAAATGGGAAATAAAATACTAGTGGAACATGCTCCACTAGCTAAAGCCTACATCTAAGCTAGATAATACTAGTAGGTAGCCTCGAAAGCATGAGGGTCTACCATGTTTGGATGAAATCTCCACGTCCGGATAGCTGCAAGGTCAACCTGTAAGCTCCAGTATCAATTTTTACTTGCACCTAAAAATATAGAGTTTGATGGGATTAGGTGTAACGACCTGTTAAGTCGTTTTGAGCAACAGAGTTCATTTCTGGAAAAACTGTTTGGAACGACGAGTGTCACGACGGACCGTCGTGATCACGACGGCCCGTCGAGGAGGTGTCGTTCCAGGACACTTAGAATTCTTCAAATTGGATATTAAAATCGACTCTCTGTAAATTGTGACGGACCTGCAGGACGTGCCGTCACATCCACGACGAACCGTCGTGAGTTTCCGTTGCAAAACACTTCAACTTTTGAGAATTTGGTGCAAGAAACGAGTTTCTGACCGTCATGACGGAGGTGCAGGACGGACCGTCACAGGGGTGACGGGCCGTCACAGTTCACCTGAAGTTTGGGGAGGCTGCGACGACCGGTGTGAAGGACCGTCGCAGGCACGACGGCCCGTCACAGGTCACGCAAATCCCAGTCGGAATAGGATTTCTCCACACGTTTTAAGGGTCGTTTTTGACTATTCTTTCCTTAATTATAAAGATTGAGGGTTAACATTAATAAGTCTAATTACTTAGGGGTTAAAAGAGGTAACCTTAAGTTAATTAGGGGGTTTTATTGTCCTCTTTTTACACTTAATTACATGTTAATTAGGGTAAGAGAAAGGGAATTTGAATAAAACAAAAGAGAAATAACAAGAGAGAAAAGAGAGAAACGAATTGAGAGAGAGAATTGATCGATCGAAGGGGGAAGAGGAATAACAAAGCTTGGAAGATTTCTTGTTGATTCCAATTCTTCGGTGGAGGTAGGTTATGGTTTATATTACGATATTCGTAGTGAACTCTTAATAGTGAATATTATGTGTTGATAGTATTGTAAACCCTGCTATGTGCTTAGATTGTATGCTTGCATGATTATGATTATGAAAATTGTGATGAATTAACAAAGCATGATGAAGCTATTGAATCCCAAATCTTGAAAGAACCCTAATTCGCTTGATATATTATATAATAAGATTGACGATGCCTTAGTATGAAAGAAGGCTTGATAAATTATATAATGAGAATATGAGGATCGGAGTGTCACGTTCCGACACCAGGATAGAATATGAGGATCGGAGTGTCACGTTCCGACACCAGGATAGTATATGGATCGGTGCCACGTTCCGGTACCAGGATAGAATGAATATGAGGATCGGAGTGTCACGTTCCGACACCAGGATAGAATATGAGGATCGGAGTGTCACGTTCCGACACCATGATAGAATATGGATCGGGTGCCACGTTCCGGTACCAGGATAGTATATGAGGATCGGAGTGCCACGTTCCGGCACCAGGATAGAATGAATATGAGGAGCGGAGTGTCACGTACCGACACAAGAGGAAGAAAGATAATGAATCTTGAAAGATAATGAATATACTCAATCTAATGAACTTAATTCCCAAATGAGTATGGTATTGGGGCTTGAGCCCTCATGTGTGAACTCGGTTGTATTTATTGATGAATTAATATTGTTATTGCTACATGTTGAGTATTGTAGTTGATTTACATTATTATTGATATATACTGTTCCCTATTTTGAGTTAGCCGATGATATCTACTCAGTACGTGTGGTTGTACTGACCCCCCTACTTTATGTTTTCCTCTTTGTTATTTGTGTAATGCAGCAAACGTTCCGTCAACTTCAACCCAACAATAAATCAAGCCAGTCTTCACTACCTTCGGAAATTCAGGGTGAGCTAACGCGTCTAGCTTGGACTGGGTCTTCTTCTTCAAGTCTTGATGCCTTGAACTTCCGGCATGGACTAGCTTTTTAGTTATTTTTGTTCTTAGACATTTTTAGTTTAGTAATTTGAGGATAGATGTTCTTGTGATGATGACTTCCAGATTTTGGGGATGATAATAATAGTTGAGTTGTTTTTATTAATGAGTTTAAGTCTTCCGCATTTCTTTTGTTGATATTGTATTAAAATGTTAAGGGTTAGATTGGTTGGTTCGCTCACATAGGAGGGTAAATGTGGGTGCCAGTCGCGGCATCGAATTGGGTCGTGACAAACTTGGTATCAGAGCCATAGGTTCATTGGTCTCATCACACAAGAACAGGTCTAGTAGAGTCTTAAGGAACGGTAGGGGGACGCCTTTACTTTTCCTTGAGAGGCTATAAGACTTTAGGAAAATTCCATTCTTTCATTCTTTCTTTCGTGCTACTACTTGAGTCCAATTGGTATCTAGGTGATACAAATTGATATCTGACCATCTTCACTCTATTCGCAGATGGTTAGAACTAGCAACGAACGCAACGCAGCAGCAACAACGGAAAAGAAAGAAACGACTAAGCCAGCCACTGGGGCTGTGGCTCGAGGAAGAACAGCGGCAAGAGGCCGTGGAAGAGGTCGTGGGAGGACGTCCTCTAGAGGGAGAGGACGAGCCCCTAGCTCATCTGATACTAGGGCAGTAACTCCTCCACCGACCGAGGATGTGGTAAGAGAGGAGGAAGGGGAGAACGAACAAGGGCAGGATGAGGAAATGCCACCCCAACCTACCCCAGAGATGATCAACCAAGTACTTGCTTATCTTAGCGGTTGTCTGATCAGGGCCAGGCACCTCCAGTGGTTTCTGCACCAACACCTCCGTTTCAGAGATACGACATGCGGCTACTATGGCTCCCCGCATGGATGCACCATTGGAGATAGGCACATTTCCACGTCTGACTACTGGGCCTATTATGACAAACGATCAACATGAACTTTTCAGTAAGTTCTTGAAATTGAAACCTCCAGTCTTCAAGGGTGCAGAATCTGAGGATGCTTATGATTTTCTGGTTGATTGCCATGAGCTACTACACAAGATGGGGATAGTAGAGAGGTTTGGTGTCGAGTTCGTGAGCTATCAGTTCCAAGGAAACGCCAAAATGTGGTGGCGTTCACATGTTGAGTGTCAACCAACAGAGGCACCACCTATGACTTGGGAATCATTCTCTACCCTGTTTATGGAGAAGTATATCCCAAGGACTTTGAGAGATAGAAAAAGGGATGAGTTCTTGAGTCTCGAGCAAGGAAGGATGACGGTAAATGCATACGAGGCTAAATTTCGCGCACTATCCAGATATGCTACCCAACTCTGTTTCAGTCCACAAGAACGGATTCGCCGTTTTGTGAAGGGGTTGAGGTCAGAATTGCGGATTTCAGCCTTACAGATAGCGGCAACGGCAACATCCTTCCAAGAAGTGGTAGACTTTGTGATAGAAGTGGAAGGAGTGAAACCAGATGACTTCACCACGACATCGACATCAAAGAGGTTTCGAAGGGGAGGTGAGTTTAATGGTTCTTACGCTAGAGGACAGAACTCCGGAGGTCACTCAGTTCGACCAATACAGTCTTCACTACAGACTGTAGTTGGGGGTCCACCTCAGAACGGTCAACACTTCTCTGAGAGGCCGATGCGTGAACCCAGAGAATGTTATGGATGTGGAGAGATTGGACACATTAAGAGGTATTGTCCAAACCAGAGTTACAGAACCCCACTGGCTAGAGGTAGGGGTGGTAATGGTAGAGGTCGTTATTCTGGAGGGCGTGGTGGCCGAGGTATGGTGGTCACCAGAACGGGAGAGGTGAAGGGCAAAACGGAGCCACTACTACACAACATGGTAGGGGCAACGGACAGACAAATAATGGGGCTCATTGCTACGCTTTCCCTGGGAGATCTGAAGCGGAGGCGTCTGATGGAGTTATCACAGGTAAACTTCTGATTTGTGATTGCATGGCTTCCGTGTTGTTTGATCCTGGATCCACATTTTCTTATGTATCTTCCTCATTTGCTAATGGTCTAAATTTGCATTGTGAATTACTTGACATGCCTATTCGCGTTTCTACTCCGGTGGGTGAGTCTGTGATAGTCGAAAAAGTGTATAGGTCTTGTTTTGTGAATTTTGTGGGGAGCAACACTTATGTAGATTTGGTTATTTTAGAAATGGGTGACTTTGATGTAATTCTGGGTATGACTTGGCTTTCTCCGAATTTTGCGATTTTGGATTGTAATGCTAAAACAGTGACGTTAGCCAAGCCTGGGGCAGATCCGTTAGTGTGGGAGGGTGACTACACTTCCAATCCGGTGCGTATAATCTCCCTTCTTCGCGCTAAGAAAATGGTAAGTAAAGGGTGTTTAGCTTTCTTGGCACATCTCAAGGATGACACCACTCAAGTACCTTCGATTGAGTCAGTTTCGGTAGTCTGTGAGTTTTTGGATGTGTTCCCTGCAGATCTTCCTGGTATGCCACCAGATAGGGATATTGACTTCTGTATCGATCTTGAACCGGGTACTCGCCCCATTTCTATACCCCCGTATAGAATGGCTCCCGCCGAGTTAAGAGAGTTAAAGGCACAACTTCAAGAGTTGTTGAGCAAGGGCTTCATTAGACCAAGTGCATCTCCTTGGGGTGCTCCGGTTTTGTTTGTGAAGAAGAAGGATGGGAGTTTTCGGATGTGCATAGACTACAGACAACTGAACAAGGTAACTATTAAGAACAAGTACCCCATTCCTCGCATTGATGACTTGTTCGATCAGTTACAAGGTGCTTGTGTCTTCTCTAAAATTGACTTGAGGTCCGGTTATCACCAATTGAAAATACGAGCAATGGATGTGCCAAAGACTGCTTTTCGGACTAGGTATGGGCATTATGAATTTGTGGTGATGTCCTTTGGTCTTACAAATGCCCCCGCTGCTTTCATGAGCTTGATGAATGGGATATTTAAGCCGTATTTGGATCTCTTTGTGATCGTATTTATAGATGATATACTGGTATATTCTAAAAGTAAGGAGGAACATGAGGAGCATTTGAGAATTGTGTTGGAAACGTTGAGGGAGAAAAAGCTTTATGCCAAGTTCTCTAAGTGTGAGTTTTGGCTAGATGCAGTGTCCTTCTTGGGGCATGTGGTTTCTAAGGAAGGAGTGATGGTAGATCCTTCTAAGATTGAAACAGTGAAGAATTGGGTAAGACCCACTAATGTGTCAGAAATACGGAGTTTTGTTGGGTTAGCTAGCTACTACCGCCGATTCGTCAAGGGATTCTCTTCTATTGCTTCCCAATTGACGAACTTGACTAAGCAAAACGTTCCATTTGTATGGACGGATGAGTGTGAGGAAAGCTTTCAGAAACTCAAGACTTTGTTGACTACCGCGCCTATCCTTACCTTGCCGGTAGAGGGTAAGAACTTCATTGTCTATTGTGATGCATCCTATTCGGGTTTGGGTGCAGTGCTAATGCAAGAGAATAATGTGATTGCTTATGCTTCGAGGCAATTAAAGGTGCATGAACGTAACTATCCGACCCATGATTTGGAGTTGGCCGCGGTAGTATTTGCACTAAAGCAATGGAGACATTATTTATATGGGGTTAAGTGTGAAGTCTATACGGACCATCGTAGCCTACAGTATGTCTTCACTCAGAAAGACTTGAACTTGAGACAGAGGAGATGGATGGAACTACTGAAGGACTACGACATCACTATCTTGTATCATCCGGGGAAGGCTAATGTTGTAGCGGATGCTCTAAGTAGAAAGGCCGGAAGCATGGGAAGTCTAGCTCATTTGCAAGCTTCTAGACGCCCATTGGCTAGAGAAGTGCAGATTCTGGCTAATGACCTTATGAGGTTGGAAATAAATGAGAAGGGAGGATTTTTAGCTTGTGTAGAGGCAAAATCTTCCTTTCTTGATCAGATTAAGGGGAAACAGTTTGATGATGAGAAGCTAAGTCGAATCCGAGATAAAGTGTTGCAAGGAGAGGCTAAAGAGGCAATAATTGATGAGGAAGGTGTTTTGAGAATTAAGGGAAGGGTATGTGTACCCCGCATCGATGATTTGATCACCACTATTCTTACCGAGGCTCATAGTTCCGGATATTCTATACATCCTGGTGCAACCAAGATGTATCGCGACCTAAAGCAACACTTCTGGTGGAGTAGAATGAAGCGTGATATTGTTGAGTTTGTTGCCAAATGTCCAAATTGTCAACAAGTAAAGTATGAACACCAGAGGCCCGGAGGAACACTTCAGAGAATGCCCATTCCTGAATGGAAGTGGGAGAGAATCGCGATGGACTTCGTGGTTGGTCTTCCCAAGACATTGAGTAAGTATGACTCTATTTGGGTGATTGTTGATAGGCTAACTAAGTCCGCTCATTTCATTCCGGTCAAGGTGACCTACAATGTAGAGAAGTTAGCTAAGATCTACATCTCAGAGATCGTTCGGTTGCATGGAGTTCCACTCTCCATCATATCGGATAGAGGTACGTAGTTTACTTCTAAGTTTTGGAGGACATTACATGCTGAATTAGGTACTAGGTTGGACCTTAGCACGGCATTTCACCCTCAGACCGATGGTTAGTCTGAGCGAACGATTCAAGTGCTGGAGGATATGCTTCGTGCATGTGTGATAGAGTTTGGTGGCCATTGGGATAGCTTTTTACCTTTGGCAGAGTTTTCATACAATAATAGCTATCACTCCAGTATTGACATGGCTCCATTTGAAGCATTGTATGGGAGGAGGTGTAGATCTCCCATTGGTTGGTTTGATGCCTTTGAAGTTAGACCTTGGGGGACTGATCTGTTGAGAGATTCTATGGAGAAGGTGAAAGCTATTCAAGAAAAGCTTTTGGCGGCTCAAAGTAGACAAAAGGAGTATGCGGACCGAAAGGTTAGAGACTTGGAGTTCATGGAAGGTGAACAAGTCTTGTTGAAGGTTTCACCCATGAAAGGGGTGATGCGGTTCGGAAAAAGGGGTAAGTTAAGTCCAAGGTATATTGGACCATTTGAAGTGCTTAAGAGAATAGGGGAGGTGGCTTATGAATTAGCCTTGCCCCCAGGGCTGTTCGGAGTGCATCCGGTGTTTCATGTATCCATGTTGAAGAGATACCATGGAGATGGAAACTACATTATCCGTTGGGATTCAGTTTTGATGGATGAGAACTTGACTTATGAAGAGGAACCGGTTGCTATATTAGATAGAGAAGTTCGCAAGCTAAGGTCGAGAGAGATTGCATCCATCAAAGTTCAATGGAAGAATCGACCGGTTGAAGAAGCTACTTGGGAGAAGGAGGCAGATATGCAAGAAAAATATCCACATCTGTTTACAGATTCAGGTACTCCTTTTCGCCATTGTTTTTCTTCTTTTGATCGTTCAGGGACGAACGATGGGTAAATTGGTATCTATTGTAACGACCTGTTTAGTCGTTTTGAGCAACAGAGTTCATTTCTAGAAAAACTGGCTGGAACGACGAGTGTCACGACGGACCGTCGTGGTCACGACGGCCCGTCGAGGAGGTGTCGTTCCATGACACTTAGAATTCTTCAAATTGGATATTAAAATCGACTCTCTGTAAATTGTGACGGACCTGCAGGACGTGCCGTCACATCCACAACGAACCGTCGTGAGTTTCCGTTGCAAAACACTTCAACTTTTGAGAATTTGGTGCAAGAAACGAGTTTCTGACCGTCATGACGGAGGTGCAGGACGGACCGTCACAGGGGTGACGGGCCGTCACAGTTCACCTGAAGTTTGGGGAGGCTGCGACGACCGGTGTGACGGACCGTCGCAGGCACGACGGCCCGTCACAGGTCACGCAGATCCCAGTAAGAATAGGATTTCTCCATACGTCTTAAGGGTCGTTTTTGACTATTCTTTCCTTAATTATAAAGATTGAGGGTTAACATTAATAAGTCTAATTACTTAGGGGTTAAAAGAGGTAACCTTAAGTTAATTAGGGGGTTTTATTGTCCTCTTTTTACACTTAATTACATGTTAATTAGGGTAAGAGAAAGGGAATTTGAATAAAACAAAAGAGAAAGAACAAGAGAGAAAAGAGAGAAACGAATTGAGAGAGAGAATTGATCGATCGAAGGGGGAAGAGGAATAACAAAGCTTGGAAGATTTCTTGTTGATTCCAATTCTTCGGTGGAGGTAGGTTATGGTTTATATTACGATATTCGTAGTGAAATCTTAATAGTGAATATTATGTGTTGATAGTATTGTAAACCCTGCTATGTGCTTAAATTGTATGCTTGCATGATTATGATTATGAAAATTGTGATGAATTAACAAAGCATGATGAAGCTATTGAATCCCAAATCTTGAAAGAACCCTAATTCGCTTGATATATTATATAATAAGATTGACGATGCCTTAGTATGAAAGAAGGCTTGATAAATTATATAATGAGAATATGAGGATCGGAGTGTCACGTTCCGACACCAGGATAGAATATGAGGATCGGAGTGTCACGTTCCGACACCAGGATAGTATATGGATCGGGTGCCACGTTCCGGTACCAGGATAGAATGAATATGAGGATCGGAGTGTCACGTTCCGACACCAGGATAGAATATGAGGATCGGAGTGTCACGTTCCGACACCAGGATAAAATATGGATCGGGTGCCACGTTCCGGTACCAGGATAGTATATGAGGATCGGAGTGCCACGTTCCGGCACCAGGATAGAATGAATATGAGGAGCGGAGTGTCACGTACCGACACAAGAGGAAGAAAGATAATGAATCTTGAAAGATAATGAATATACTCAATCTAATGAACTTAATTCCCAAATTAGTATGGTATTGGGGCTTGAGCCCTCATGTGTGAACTCGGTTGTATTTATTGATGAATTAATATTGTTATTGCTACATGTTGAGTATTGTAGTTGATTTACATTATTATTGATATATATTGTTCCCTATTTTGAGTTAGCCGATGATATCTACTCAGTACGTGTGGTTGTACTGACCCCCCTACTTTATGTTTTCCTCTTTGTTATTTGTGTAATGCAGCAAACGTTCCGTCAACTTCAACCCAGCAATAAATCAAGCCAGTCTTCACTACCTTCGGAAATTCAGGGTGAGCTAACGTGTCTAGCTTGGACTGGGTCTTCTTCTTCAAGTCTTGATGCCTTGAACTTCCGGCATGGACTAGCTTTTTAGTTATTTTTGTTCTTAGACATTTTTAGTTTAGTAATTTGAGGATAGATGTTCTTGTGATGATGACTTCCAGATTTTGGGGATGATAATAATAGTTGAGTTGTTTTTATTAATGAGTTTAAGTCTTCCGCATTTCTTTTGTTGATATTGTATTAAAATGTTAAGGGTTAGATTGGTTGGTTCGCTCACATAGGAGGGTAAATGTGGGTGCCAGTTGCGGCATCGAATTGGGTCGTGACATTAGGACACACTTGTACTAAGTATGGCTATATTAAAGCACACACCAAGGACATGCATGATTACGAACAACTCTTTCCGAACAACATGATTATGGAAACTCAAGTCAGTGGACTTGCCGAATTTGGATTAGGAAAGTTAGTGAGCTTTCAAAATTTGGAATAGCAAAGTCATGCCATGAGGGTAACATGCATCATCATACATAGCATATTGCACACAACACAAAACATCTTGCACGTAACACATAAATATATTGCATATAACACATAACATTCTTCATACCATTCGTTCATATGTCGTGAGATCTTTGACTCATAGACTTGACCCCAAGACTTCTGAGAAAACAGGGCTAAACGTATGGGACCTCAACTAGGGAGCCTTCATTTGCAAACACAGAGTCTGATTCATTCATTCATATGTACTTCATTTAATTTTATTCATAGGCTAGTGTAAACACCAGCTATACCTAGGATGTAGTTTAATACTTTCATGGGATTCGCTATGAAATGATCAAGAATGACCTAGTGTCATTACTTAAAGTCTAGCCCACCTCATAATAATCCTGTCCTAACACATTTGGTATCATTCATTTCATTATGTACTTTATTTGAGGTTGGCCTCATTCAATCATAGGGAAATTTAAGTTTAACAGACATATCTCATGTAAGCATCATGAAATCCAGTTTCATGAAACTCCACAACAAAAAGAGCTGGAATCACCGGTCAAAGTAACCCAAAACATGCTAGCGTACATGGGAATTGAACCCCACCAGATCCCTATATTTGTAGTATAGGTTTTAAGACTAGGAGATATAAGAATACCCATACTCGGCATGCCGGAAGTCTCATCTCAAGAGAGTTACGTGAACCTCCGCCCTTCCGGAAAGAAGGAATCACAACTCATACCTAGTCTATCGGTGCTCAGTATGAAGTTCCATTACATTCAACTAATACGTCATGGAAGCTGACTTCTAGTATGAGGACATCATAGCTCAATAGATGAATTCTCATCTCATCATTAGTATTAAGTTTGTTAATTGCAATACTTTCATTAGAGTGTTCACATAGACTAGTCTCTTCATTAACTTTACAATCTCATAGGTGAGTATATTTTTGTAACATTTACTTAGGCTCATTTCAGTTTTATCTCATCTTTTACATTAGCCTCATATCATGTTGTCACCACTTTCATTATCATTAGAACATTTGCTCTTCATAGTAACTCACCCCTTTTCACGTGAATGTTCATTTTATCATATGCCAATGAACTTGGTCATTTGGTGTGTTTCACTCTTACTTAACCCTTCTAGGGTTTCATCATTTCACTGTTCATTTAATCATTTCATTATATGCCAATGCAATTGGACATTTAGTGAATTTTACACTCATACTTAACCCTTCTAGGGTTTAATCATTTCATTACATACTTCTTAGTATCACTTACTTTTAAATGTATGCTAGATTTATGGGTCTATAAATACAAGCCATGTGGCTTCATTCATAGTTTGTCTAAGTGATATATATTTACCCAAGATTATGTGGTACAAGACTTATGCATCTTGTAGACATGCCAAGATATTGATTTCGATCTTTAGAGGAAGTATTCATCAAATATTTACTTACGTATGGCATATGTGTCAATACGGAATTGGGCAAGGGAACCCGATTTTCGAATCCCTTGGACAACACTTAATCTTATTTTAAAATTTATAATTACATTTTTCAGATTTGGGGGACCCTAGTTCGATCCCCATCAACCCCATAATATTTCCTATCCTTTTCTCCTCTCCTTTTTTCGTTTAAGTCAAGGAGATGGTGGTTCAATCCCTTAGAAGCTCATTATTTTTCTTTTCTTTTATCTCTTAACTTTCTCACCTATCCAAGAGGTTTTCGGTTCAATCCCCACTCGCCACATTTATTTTCTCCTTTGTTTTTCTCCTAACTCTCTCATCCATTCAAGATGTTGTGGATTCAATCCCCACTCACCACATCTATTTTTCCTTGCATTTTTCTCATGAATTTTTTATGAATTTTTCATTTAGTGAGCTCACACAGTTTCAATCCCCAATGACCTCACATTTTCAAAGAATATTAAACTAAGCTCATTTTTTAAAAAAGTTAGCCGAGACTACAATTTCCTGCTACCTGGAAATTTAGTCTCTTCCAATTCATTTTTGTGTTAATATTTTCTTGTTTTTTTTGTAGCTTTCATGTATTGATGTCTTGGGTTAAATACTTAGTTATATCACTTATTTTACATTCATTTTTATTTGCAATTTGTACCATTTTGTTTGGAACCCAACCTACCAAATGCTGGAAATTTGTTCACTATTTTCAGCTTCTTTTTATCATCATTCATACGTTAATTCTTAAGGCATTTCGTAGATCATTCGAAACTTCATTTAGTGTAATCTTTTTATGATTATATTAAGCCAAGAATTACCAATTCATCCAGAAACATTATAACAATTTTACACCTCATGATTTACACAAACATTCGCACATAAAATTCAAACATAAAAAATTTTTCACAAACTTTTGGTTGACTAATAACTTAACATACTTACAATTCCAAACACATAATCAATAACACATTATCACGAAAATCAAACTTCATGCATAAACTACCATAAAACATAGAAACAACATGATTTCAATCCTATTTCACGTTGAGATCAAAGGGATACTAGAAACAAGGAGTTCGACAAGAATGGGAACAACCCTAGTTTTCAAGTAGATTCATTTGATCCTTAAGGGTCTTTTGGGAAAGGAACCAAGAGTAAGAAAACCCATACCTTTTATGACATTCAAAACATGACTTGATGCCCAAAATCTTCTTCAAAAATCACATCCAAATACCCTCAACGCCAACACTAACTCGACCGACAAACTTCTTTTTGCCTATGTGATTGATTTCGTTTGTTTTCTTATATTTTCGTTGTGAGTTCTTCAAGTACGAGGAACTTTGGTTTACCTACTGTCATTTATAAGTTATTTGGCAGAGAGAATCATGAGTGAGAGTGATAGAGACATGAGAGAGAGATAAGCGTGGGAGAGAAGAGTTTTCTTAGGATTAGGAGTCTAGTTTAGGATTTAGTCAAATAAGGTTTTTATTTAATTATAAAAAATATGATTTAATTTTATTTTAAATAATCTAATCAATAATAAATATAAATTAATTACAGAAATTTACCAACTTAAATAAAAAACAATTTAAAATATTGCTTCCACCTAGGTTAAACCGGTGTGAAGCAAGACTTCACTTGAATAGCCCATTTTTCGGCCCTCTCTCAACAAAATGCCCCTCCAAATTATTAATTAAATAATTAATCATATATTTATGGTAATTACGATACTACCGTTAGCCTTTAAAAAGACCAGTTTACCCCTAGAACTTCCACACCATAGATTTTCCTTTTTTAAGTCCAGTAAAGACTCCTTCAAGTAAATCTTCGTATTCGAGAGCCCTACATGGTTGGACCCAAACTTTCATAGATCAAATAACTCCCCAAGTTAGTTGCGTTGGATGTAGCAAGGGTTCCAAGGTCTTGTTCTGTGCGCATCTATCCATGTGAACGCGGTCTAATAGTTGGCATTCTAGACACATAAAGCATTATTTAGCATATCCATTTTTAGGGTTGTTAAAACTTGTTCTTGCGAGGTGAGATAGGCAAAAACGGGTAGTCTTGAGAATCTATTTGGTTTGTACTGAAGGAGGTGTATGTGCATTTCCTTTATGTCTTAACACAGTGAGTCTTAGGATATCCTTTGCTAGGGAAAACTCCTACTGAAATGAGTTCACTTCCTCTTTGCTTGGCCTTGGAAGTTCACTGTTTGGGGAATAAATTAGTTCACCGTAATGTCCAAAATGGTTCCTGTAATTTGGGGAAGTTTACTTTAAAATGCTCCCTTTTGGTAAAAGTGTGGGAATCCTTCTCTAAGTGTTAAATGATATTTCTTACGTTTATTTACTTCCATATTCTTGAATGTTTTACTTAATTGAAATTAAAATGTTTTTTTAACTAAAATGTCCCTTTTTGCATATGATTGCAAATGACATACTTAGTACATTATTTCTACTAACCGCATACTTTTCTATACATTATAAGTATATGTTTGGAAGCAAGAAGAAGTTTCAAAGGTGAATCTTGGGCATAGTCCTATTCTCTTATTTAAATACTTATTATGTATTTTCATTCCCTCTAAAGGTCTTTGTCAAAAATATTATTTATGTCGTGTTTGTAAGTTGGCTTGTGAAGACGGGATTATTCCTTTGCTTTTATGAAATATTTTCCTTTTATTATTTTATTCGTTAAAAGTTTTAATTCCACACTACTTTTCATGTCTTATGTAATGAATTATAGCTAAAGGGCTTGTACAAGACCGCAACGGTCAGGTTTGCATTTTCCCGCAAAGGTCAAGTTTGTGTTCTCCCTATCTTCTAGGCGGTACTTACAGGTCATGACAGACTTGGTATCAAATCATAAGGTTATTGGAAATATTCTAGGGTCTAACATTCTCACAAGCCATGTCTAATAAAGGCTTGTTCTATGGTTTGAGTCCGGACACATCCATGGACAAGAGACTATAAGATGATGGAAGTTTCACCTTCTTCTGTATTCTAATGTCGTGCCTTAGAGTTGAGTTCCATAAGGTGTCTTCTCTCAACCTCTTCTTTTTTGTGTGTATAGGTCATAAATATGAGGATATAAACCCTAGAAGAGAGGAGGGAGGTGTATCTAATGAGTGGATCTGTCCCCTTGTTGAACAAGTTCGTATTGTTTTCCAAGCGGAAGAGAATGAGGAGGTTATCCTTCAAGAACCTTAACTGCCACCAAAACCACAAGAGCCTCAAGTGACAGAAATAACGCCTATGCCTCAAGCTCTTTTTGTTGAAGGGGATATGACTAATGCAGTGTGGAGGGCTGCCCTAATGAATTTGACCCAACTCATGACGGCTCAAGCTCATGTCTTCAATAATCACTCTGTTGCCCGAGCAAACCAAGGAGGTGGACCTCAACGAAATGCTAGTACTCCCGCTTCTAGAATTTTTTATTTTATCAGAATGAACCCTACTACTTTTGATGGAACTAAGGTGCATGAAGATCCACAAAGTTTCATAGATGAGGGTTTCAAAGTGGTGGATGCTATGGGAGTAACCCTTAGCGAGAAAGCGGAGTCAGCGTTTTACCAACTTAAGGATGTCACTCAAGTGTGGTTTGAGAAATAGAGGGATGAGAGACCCTTGTAAGACGGTCCGATTAATTGAGAGGTGTCCAAAGAGGTTTTCCTACATAGATTCTTTCCCCTAAGGTTGAGGGAGAAGAAAATAGTTGTATTCATGAATCTTCGTCAAGGGGGGAATGAGTGTGCAAAAGTACTCCCTTAAATTCACCAAACTCTCTAAGTTTGCTGGAGGCAAACCCTAGTGCTAGGATGAACAAATTTGTGATGGGAGTGTCTAATTTAGTTGAGAAAGAGTGTCGTACGACAATTTTTATTAATGACATGGATATTTTTAGGCTGATAGTGTAAGCATAACAAATTAAGGAATCCAAAATTGGGGAGATAAGGCAACAGGTTAAGAGGTCTATGTTGGATGATTGAAGTCACCAAAAACATAAGAAGACGTTCTATCCCCAAGAGTCTTCCTTAGGGAACAAGGATAGGGCTCCAAAATAACATTCTCAAGCTGGTAGCCATACTTTTGAGAAGACTAGGTGTAATTTCTATGTAAAGCAACACTTGGGTAAGTGTGTTTCCGGAACGGATGGTTGTCTTGGGTGTTGTAGCATGGGCTACAAGATTAGGGACTTCCCTAACATCAAGTCCAAAGGGTAAAATGTCAATCAAGCTCCTCTAGATCCTAATTCTCCAAAAAAGAACCCTCTCTATGGGATGGGATCTAGGAGGGAGAACCGACCCGGATTTGATAGTCCCGATAAGTCTTAACCTTTTATGGTTGTTGTATTTATGTTATGAGATGAGTTTATATTGTTTTGATGCTCATTGGGATACTTTTCATTTTTGAAAAAAATTGTATTGTCATTAAAGGTGAATCTATAGTGTGTATAAGTGTTCTTTATGAGAAATTTTAATGTTGGAGAAGGTAGTTCCTCAATAATAGAACGATATGGGTGAGTTTTGAAAGTCTAAAGTTGATGCAAAAGTTGCTTATGTTGCAAAGTGTGTGAAAGTTCGAAATTTGTGCTTCTTGTTAGTTTGTGATTTCATTGTGAATGTTTGAACATTAATGTAATGTGTCAGGTGTTGCTAATGGTGTCCTTGATGGTCTTAATGTTTTACTGTCATTCGAGGACGAATGTTAATCCGAGTGGGGGAGAATGTAACACCCTAAAATGAACTAAGCTGAACTAGATCTTTTTGATTGTTTCTTGAGTAAATGTTTTAATAAAATGAGTTGTATTAGTTTGCTTATGCAATGTATGCTGTTTGGTTAAGTATAGAGGTTAATCGTCCATGACGTTCAGAAGTTGTGTCATAGAAAGTGTTCACGTGTCTTGATTTGTTTGAGTAAGTTTTACGTGTTCGTTTTTCTTGAGATTATTGATAGATGTTACTAAGACCGAAAATACTATATTTAGAGATTTAAAATCCGCGTATGACCGCACCTAGTATCCACGAGGGTTCCTAGAAGAGGACCCAAGACTTAGCACCCAAGCTGCCAAACAACTGCTCAAACGTCACCAAGTCCTACTAGTCGTTTACAAGACGATGCCCCGTAGTCTAGGGGCATAGGCCAAGAATTAGAGTGGGATATTAGCACTCCACTTTCTAGTTGCATACCCAAATGACACCCATGCATCACGGTCCATCGTTCAGTCGACGCCCGTTGCTTGGGTTCGTCGATGGGCTCCTGCAAAAGCTGTCACACGCACTAATTTGGCTTGGGGTGTTTTATAAATTCACCCCAAGTATTATATAACTCTAGGATTATATTTTTAGGGATTTTAAGTTATTCTAGATTAGTTTTAAGTCCTAGACCTAGAAAAGACCCCTCACTTCAATATTCAAACTCTCTCTCTAAGTCATCGTTGGAGCGAAGACTCAAGGAGAACTCTGAGGGCTGGTTTGATGTCTTTCTTCATAAATATTAGTGGGTTTTCTTATACTTATGGTATGACAGTCATCCTTGAAATCTCTTCTATTCAAGGAGTCCTTTCAAATAGATTTTCAAAAAGGGTTTTCAAACCTAACTCCTTCTATCTTTAACTATAAATATGGGTCTTGCGTAAAAATGTTTTAAATGATTAAAATATGAAGTTTCTATAATTAGTTGGTGATTTTAATTCTAAAACATTAATTAAAACATGTTAAAGCTTTATGTCGAAATTTGGCTTAAGGAGTGGGTTAAATGAGCATGAATTTGTAGTATTTGAGCTTTGTTTTTATTGGGTATATGTTGTTGTTTAGATACTGCCATAAGGGATATATTATGATGAATTATTGAAGAAATTATTATAGCTGGGGGATGCTTGTATAGAGGGTAAGTTGATTATGTTTTTTAACTTTTATGATGAAATGCTCTTGAGTCGTATAATCCACCTTCTTGGTGGCGGTGTTTATTTGTTGTATTTGGTTATGTTTAGTATTTATTGTGAAAAGTATATTGAAGGACAAGTGTGTGAAATGAAGTGATAATGACGAGGTTCATGTTGATATGCATTATGAAGATTGCATTGTCTGTTTTTGACTAGATTATGCCTAAATGAAGTAAGTGTATATGTTGAGCATGTTTAACTATGTAATGTGATGAATGAAGGTTTAAGCATGTATATATTTGAATGTAAATGAAATTATGCTTATGTGTATGGTGTGTTCACATGCATAAAGACACTCACACTTGAATTAATGAATGAAGCTAAGTAAGTCAAAAAGGGAGTTTTGGGGTGAACACTCTTTGTGAGTTGACATGA